>JAANYP010007011.1:42182-130030 GCA_020465985.1 Centrapalus pauciflorus | reverse complement strand
CATGTTCTGAAATATGAAACATATAACTTATTTAGTAACATGTCATTTATTCATAGACACCACCCAATTGTCCCGAATGATAGTCAATATTCTTATGGTTACTAGATCGTAACCTATCTTAGTTCAGATCATTACTTAGTATCACTACATGTCAACACTTAATGTTTGAGACCAAGACCTCACGGACACTTGAATCTCAAACTACTGCTCTGATACCATACGCTGTGACACCCTTGCCACATTAACCACCAATTACCATTCACCCAGGATTAATCACCAACAAACAGATAACATAATGATCTGATAGCTTAATAATAGTGCGGAAGCAAAATACATAAATAAAAGTATTACAAATGAGTTTAACACCCTACGGTGCTACAAAGGTTACACGTCTAAGTCTACCAACTCAATTTATTACGTTATCCCAAATTCATTACAACAGAATTTCCATAGAACAAATACCAAAGTAAACAGTAGAAATCTTCAAATACTTCAATAGATTTCCTAGCTAGATGGTCCAGCTATAGACTTCCCTTTTCCTGTAAAAAATTCAACAACTAAGGGGTAAGCTAAAGCTTAGTGAATACCATATGAATTTACACATTCTAGAAATCATTATGATGCCACCCAGGGTAACCGCGGTAACACATACCGTATACCCCACACGTACTCCAAGTACGCAAACCCGAGCCGCAGCTCCTTCGAGCTGACACTCGGCATAAGAATAACCAACCATCTGAGGCAGACATTACATCGGGGATGACCTACTGTCTTTCCTGACCACAGAGGTGTCAAACTCTTGGTCATATAGCACAGTAACATCAGAGTACAGATGCGACCACGCAGGTCCATCGAAAAGATGCACAACAAATGAACGGACATGCAACAAGTATGAATGTGCATCAACATATACGCATGTTAGTAGAATGCCAAACGAATATGAAACAACATGCCTCAGCAGGCAATGCAAACATAATGCAGATGCAGCAATGTTAAAATCAAAGGTACTCACAGTGGGTGCGTTATAAATCTTTTAGCAATATTATTTCTCCTCGGAATTTCAACCGGATCAACCAAGTACCCCACTGTGGGTTAAACAACACCACAAGGGACCTGTAAGTCATTTGTAACAACACATTGTGTTAATATCTTGTTAATTTCCATAAAACTTAATTTTTATAAGTTTTTACCATTTTTGATCCCAATTTCGGATCCGTGTCCGAATTCGGACCCCACCCGAATTCGGACCCCCAGTTCGGATTCCACATAAATCCCAATTCGGTCCACATATATATAAGTCCCAATTCGGATCTATGTCCGAATTCGGACCACACCCGAATTCGGACCCCCATTTCGGATCCCCCATGCATCCCAATTCGGATCATTGCAAATTCGGACCAATACAAATTCGAATTATTGTCAAATTCGGACCACATCCTAATTCGGTCCCCAACCGAATTCGGACCCCATTCGAAATTCAACACTTAAGAATTTTCTTTTAGTTTTCATAAATCAACATTTCAGGACACATCCGAATTCGGGCACATCCGAATTCGGATTCCTACCGAAGTACAATACTTATAAATATTTCTATATTAAATACCCTGAAGTTCGGGCCTCATCCGAATTCGGACCTGATCCGAGTTCATCTCGGATCCGAATTCGGATCCCACTGTGATCATACTTGTGCAGTTTTTTGTCACTTCCAGATTTAATTCCATCGTTTTTGGTACTAGTTCAATACATGGAATAACTTACACAAACTAAAATACATCTATTTTCAACACTTTTAACACTAATATTAACACTATTACATATCAAATTAAACCCATTTTTGTTCATTTTGTTCCATCCGTAAAACACACACACTAAAACACACACAAATCTCTAAAAATCGTACTTAGAGGTTGATTCAGAAGCTGAAATTCAATATATATCAACTCTAACACTCGATTTTAATGATTTCATAACAATATCATACATGCATCAACATTTAAACCCCAATTCTATGAATTCGGATTTTATAAGAACCGAACCAAAAACCTTAAAATTTCGATATTTAATGAAATGTTTACCTCAAATTGATGATTTCAGTAGTAATAGTTCCTTGAATGCAATCAAAATCCAAACTTTCAGCTTCAAAATCCAAGCTTTTATGATCTTGTTTTCTTTTAGAGAGAGAGCCGAGAGAA
Source organism: Centrapalus pauciflorus (assembly GCA_020465985.1). NCBI lineage: Eukaryota > Viridiplantae > Streptophyta > Magnoliopsida > Asterales > Asteraceae > Centrapalus > Centrapalus pauciflorus. Next base: position 127,838 of record JAANYP010007011.1, on the reverse strand, counting down.
ATATGAGAGTTTAGTGAGAGAGTGTGTTGGTTGAATATGAAAGACCCTTGGTCTTTTATTTCACAATTTCAAATTTTAACACCTTTAGTCCCTCAACTCAACTAGTTTATCTAAATACTGATTTTCATCCTAATTTTCATCAATAGCATTTTAATGATCATTCTTAATAATTATTTTCACTTAATAAATAAAAATTCTAAATTTCCATAATATGCAACCAACTTCCATAAATTCAAATACATAATCATCATCAATAATTTAACTTAATACAAAATTCATCTAATTATCCCAATTACAGTAAATTAAATCCGAGGATGTTACATCAGACATGGGATTTGTAATAGACTTCCACCATCGGCCAGCTCCATCCTCTAACATTCCTGTTGCAAACGTGACATTGTCTTCATCATTACATTTGGAGAGTTTAAACGCTTTCTCCACATTAGCAACCCAGTCCATAGCTTTTACAGGATCCGATGACCCAGCAAACATACGGGCCCCACATTTCTTGAAATCAACAAACGTACACTCTCGTCCCACCTTAACGTGATGGTCAGAGGAATCAGTCTCGCTTTCATCAGAGGACACATGCCTATGTTTCCTCTTTCGGTCTTTCTTCGGTTTTGCTAACATCTCTTCCCTATGTTTCAGTTCTAACTCATGTAACTTAAGTTCTCTCAACCTAAGTTCTTCTTCACGGCGCTTAAAGTCTATTTCGCGCTGGGTTTCCTCATCCGTTTGCACAACCGCCTTACCCTTAGTAAGTAAGTCCTTAATTTCCTTAAAATGACTTTCAATCGCCATGTCAGTCTGTAGTTGATTCTTATCCATCATAAGATGCATTTGTCTACGATTATCCTCATTCAGCTTGTGAACTCGATCAATTAGTTGAGCCTGCTGAGGAGGCACAGGCGTAGCAGTACTGCTTGAGTCATTAGCAGTATTTTCAGGGTCAGTGCCTAAGTCTTCTACATGAATAGACTCTTTATGTTGCTCAGCCGCAGCATCAGCAGCTTTACCAACAATTGAGGTACCAGCAACAATCGGATTCTTATCAGCCATTGGTTGAAAATATAAAGGAAATAACTATTATTTCCTGATTCCAAATAAGCATAATTCGAATCATAATGCCTATATGTCAGATAATCACATCTAATTACATTATTATGAAGGCAGCCAGTCAGGCTGACACAAAGTCAAGTCAAGTCAGTATCAAGCAGTCCGTCCTTCCCCCGTCCTATCAGTCATCAATTGCCTATCTTAGGTCAAGTTGTGTGGGTAGTCCTTTACTAAATTAGGCTACCCTAGGCCTCGGTGACTTGTTCGGGAATTCAGAGTCACATAGTCCATACCATACCAGTAGTTTAAGTATCGGGTGGCCAATCCGATGATTAAACTGCTGCTCTGATACCAACTTTGTAACACCCGAGTTACCACAAACAGTACACGTCATAATTTCGTTAAGTACATTTCATTTAGTAATAAATATATTGTCTGATACCACAGGTCCACATGCATGATTCAATTTAAGCTACAAGATACTTAATTACCAAAAATATTGAAGATAAGATGGTGGTCTAATCTAGCTTCTAAAATCTTCAATCAGAGTGCGGAAGATTGAACAAGCTACCCGAGACCGCAATAATCAGTACAAAATAGGCATCAGCAAGAGGTTCAAAAGTCTGCAATCCTCCAGTATCAAAGTTCACTTAGCTTGGGACGAACTACATGCTATAGTCTTGGCCTTATCGGTTTTTCCTGTAAAGATAGATGTCATGACAGAGTAAGCTACATTGCTTAGTAAGTTAACAGAGTACCATTAGTTACCACACATATATAACATACTATCAGTCCATGCCGGTAAGTCAACACGTCAGAGACGGCAAAGATTTAGGAGTCAACCCAATCTGTATTCCCATTTGTAAGGCCGAAGCCCTACGGGAAATGTATGGAAACGAGTCAGATAGGAAAGGAATCTGCAGAATTCTTCCTTTCAATGGAGATCTCGCATTCGGTCCGATCAGATTATGCAGTATGCAAAGGCAAATGTATCAACAATCAAGTAAGCAGTAAGCATGATAAGTATTTACAAAAATGTAAAAGTGAACATGCAGCAATAGCAATAGTTTCCATACAGTTCAGTAACATTCACCAATAAGTATCGTAACATATGCAAGTAATTAATGAAATCTGTCACTCACAGTAGTCCTGAGCAAGTAACTTAGTCAGTTAGTGCTTAACAAATTAAGCCGTCCAATTTACTCTGTCAAATCGGCTGGTTCCTGCAGTTCAGTTTCAAGTCTGGTATATTAATGTCAATTTTGTAACATGATTTATATAACCCTTGTTATATAATCAGGTTATTGTCATTTCTTGTTGTCGAGTCTGTGGTAGTTCCTATCATCCCAAAATGAGTCTATTCTAACAGTTTAATACGATCCATATAATTACAGATATATGGCCTTGAAACAAAGTCAACCGTTTTACTAGCAAGGTGAATCGTGACATACAATTTTCTAAGGGTTCATACATGGTCTGTTAATTTAGTTGAGCATGAAATAGTTATGGATCTTGAAACTTGTGAGTTTATCATAATCATAAGATACTTTCAATTACATTTACTCATAACACAAGGTTGATCAATATCTTAATCTGATTTAGGAATTAATCTTTGACTTGGAACTAAACCAGATTCGAATATGGCAAATTTCGAATTTAAGGAGGCAGATTCGAACAGCCTCAATTCGAATCTAGGGAGATAGATTTGAAGTCAATACATAGATTCGAAAACAACCCTAGATTCGAAGACAGTGCATAGATTCGAAAACAACACATAGTTACGAAGTCAACACATAGATTCGAAGGCCTACTTTCGAGTTTAAGGAGATAGAATCGAAGCACACACATTCGAATCTAAGAGATTAGATTCGAAATACACACATTCGAGTCTAGTGAGTTAGGATATCAAAAGTCATTAATGTAATCAATTTCGAATCTAATCTGAGGATGAATTCGAGTTTGTTCATAATTTCTCTCGAATTTGTTCATCTTGTTCATCAATATTCCAGGTTTTAACAACTAAACTTGAACATAAAAGAGGGAAAAATAGTTACTAACCTTCGTCCAAGCTATATCCTTCGACTATAGGTGTTTTCCAAGCCAAAACAGGTCCTAAACGAGAGCAAATCAGCTTCGAATGAATAAAATTTGAGCAAACTCGAGTTTGCTCTTTCAAAACCGAACCAGAAGACAGAAAAGGGGTCGATCTTACCTCAAATCGGGACCAAAACGAACATGCAATGACAGATTATTATAGAGCTCGACGATATCTATCCGATGACGTATAAATCACGAGAATCCGACGAACCGTTTAGGAGAAAATTTAGAGAGAAGTTTATGTTTTAGAGAGAGAGGGTCTCAAGGAAGAATTCAGGATTTTCCAAACTAAGGAAAGGAGGGTTCAAGCTCTATTTATAAGAATTAGAGAAAATCAGACTTTTTACTGAATTTCTGGAATTGACCAACTTTTATTCATTTTAGTCCATATCGTCAGTTTTCACGTCTTTAATTTGTCAATTAGTTAAATTTAATTATTTAATTTATTTCAGCTAATTTGGGGCAATTTTTCATAATTAATTATAACTTAATATAATTAAATATTTAAAATTCTTGTTTTCGGTTAATTATTAATAATTGGACAAAATTGCTTAATTATCCAAAGTCTGATGCTGTAATTTATATTTAATAAATTACGGGCTGTTACAATCCATGTATTGGATAACACAAAGCATGTGCAAAAACTCAATTTGGTGTTTTAAGTCTAAATCGCACACCACGTGTTTGGTGAAATGTCCACTGGTACAAATTTAGGCTTAGGTCACACCAGAAATGTGTGATGATAACCATACAGTCACACTTGTTTTTCATTGTGTGTGACTAAAAGTCCCGTGACCAAATGGTCCATACGGTGACATTAGATGGTTAGTGGCTGTATCCATTTACAAAGAGTGACTGAAACCATAAAATGTGTGACCATATGCTCTTTAAAATCAAGCGAAAGTGTATCTTGTGTGACTATTGTCCATGCAATGGACACTTTATTTTTACTTTTATGTATGTGTGGCTTATTACAACCATTTGGTCACACAACGAGTGTATTCTTGTGGGCTTTGGTCACATAAAATTATGCCAAAAGTGGCTGTAGGTGTTAAGAAATGTGACCATATGCTGTTTTACTTGAGGTAAAATTGTATTTTGTGTGACTATTGTCAATTCAATGACCACTTGGTTTTTAGGTATGTGTGGATGATTTCCACCATTTGGTCACACAACGAGTGTCCTCTTGTGGGCTTTGGTCACTTAAAATTACGCCAAAAGTGGCCGTATGTGCTAAAAAGTGTGACCATACGCTCTTTTAAGTGAGGTAAACTTGTATTTTGTGTGACTATTGTCAATGCAATGGACACTTTATTTTTATGTATGTGTGGCTGATTACAACCATTTGGTCACACAACGAGTGTCTTCTTGTGTAACATCCCAATTTTCAATTATGTGTAATTTACAATTATTAAGACTCAATTATTTGTATTAATGAAATGTTATGTCAATTTAAGTTATTTTGATCATTATATCAGTTAAATATGAAAATACGAAGTTGAGGGGTATGTTATGCAAATAAGTTAAAATACAAATAAAAGGGATGAAAAACCCTTCATTTCATCAAATCCACTCTCACTCTACTCTCTCTCTCTAACCGGCTCTCTCTCTTTACTCTCTTCCTCTCGGCTTTACTCCAAGAAAACCCAAGAACTCAACAATTTCAAGTGCAAAAGTTGGATTCAAGTAGCAAATTAGGAACTATAACTGCTGCAACAAACGATTCGAGGTAAAAATCATTCAATCTTTTGGATTTATGAAGTTTTGGTTCGGTTTTTATAAAAACCGATTTCTAAGGTTTAAGAGGCAAATGTGTATGCATGTTGGAAATAATTGTGGGAATGTTAAAATCGAGCATATATGTTGTAGTATACCAAATTTCAGATTCAAATTCCACTCCTAAGTACGATTTCTGAAATTATGTGTGTGTTTTAGTGTGTGTTCATCGAGACTCATAGAAAAATGGACAATAAATGGGTTGATTTGGTATGTTAGTGTTATGATATAAGTTAAATAAGTACATTTAAGTTCATTTGTACAACTTTTGTTAATGAAACATTCAAAAATGGTCCAAACATAATTTCTGGAAAATGTTGGAAAATATGCAAGTATGAACCCGGTTCGGACGATGATCCATCCGAATTCGGATCATCATCCTAGTTCGGACCTACAGTGTTCGGACCAAATACAATTCGGACCCCATACCTATTTCGGATCCGTCAATTTCGGATCACCTCAATTTCGGACACCAACCTATTTCGGACACTAGCCTACTTCGGACCACCCCCCATTTCGGACCCAACTAATCCGGATCGCCCATTTCGGATCCACCCCAATTCGGACCAAGGACCAATTTCGGACCACTTATATTTCGGACCATCCGAATTCGGATGTGGTCCGAAATCAGAACCAATTACACTTATTTTCAGAATACAATTTTTAAGCAATTACTGACACAAGTTCACTATTACACTTACATTACAGATCATTGTGGTGTTATCAAAACACACATTGATTCAGGATCAAGTCACAAAACCAATCACTGTAAGTTGCAGATTATCATTCGAACATTTATTGTTTTTACATACGTGTTTATACATTCAATGGCATGTTCACATTGTTCATATACATCATTTGGCACTCAAGATTACTTTGTTGTTATGATGCACACTCGTACTTGACATGTAACACACATGTAGCCAGCGTTCATTTGAAGTGCATCTATTTACATCATGCTTGCACTGCATGATCATTACTTCATAATCTGATGCGACCTGGACTGGGGCTGACAGCAGGCCACTGTCGGGGACTGATCATCCCACTCGTATCCCATCAGGTTCGGCACATCCCCGATCAGCATATTGAACTGCCAACCCATGCTTTCACTGCATGGTTTTCACATACACTGAGGCTTACACTGCCGATATTCACATACATGGGGCTTACACTGCCCATGGTTAAGCATTGTTTGTAAAGAAATATTTGTTGTATGCATAATCTGTTATCTCACTAAGCATTTAGCTTACTGTTGACTCACATTGTTTACAGGCAAAGGCAAGAGTGTAGCTGGACCATCTACTTAAGCATATCAAATCAATATCCCGGAGACCTTAGTAGCTATTGGTACTTGAATGTAATAGCTTTGGGCTGGGATTCATTACTTCTAAAACAATTATGTTGATGTAATAGTTAGACTTTTATCACTGTAGACATGTATTCTATTGCTTTAGTGTGGATGTGCTTAATTCTAATTTAAGTATTCAATTTCAATTATTATGATACTCATTGGGTTGTTAGTCGATCCTGGAGATTACAATTATATCATTAATTTAACAAGGACGTCACAGTTTGGTATCAGAGCATTAGTTTGAGGTTTCAAGTGTCCGCGAGGACTTGGACTCAAACTTAGGTTATGATATTAGAATGAACTTCTAAGTAATGATCTGAACTAAGATAGGATTGACATGCACACGGGGAAACACAAAGGGTAACTGTACACTTAGGACTTACAAATAAATGTTCTAAATATAAGTTGTTATATTTCAGAACATGTCAGGAGACGATATGACTCCTCAGCAAATGTTCCAGATGATGCAAGCTCTCATGGAACAAAACAATGAGCTACAATCCAAACGAATGGCTGAGCAGGCTCAGTCATTTGCTGATCAGTTAAGGGCCAGAGATGAGGCCGAGGCAAAACGAAAGGCCGATAAGCGAAAGAACAAGGGGCAACAACAGGACGACCAGGGAGAAAGGCAAGATGATACTGGGTCTTCCAACAGATCAAGGGGCTGTAGGTTTAAGGATTTCAAAAGTAACGGGGCTGTTACTTTTGATGGAACCGGTGATGCTGTGACTGCACTGGAATGGATCACCACCACGGAACGAACTTTCAGAATCAGCGACTGTGCTGATAAAGACATGGTCCGCTTTGCAACCGCTATGTTTGCAAGGGACGCTGTTATGTGGTGGGATGCAATGACACATGTGCTGACGATGGAGGTAGTGTCACACATGTCTTGGAACGAGTTCAAGGAAGTATTCTCCCAGCAATACTGTCCTACTGATGAGAAGCGCCGTCTAGAGGCAAAATTCCTGAACTTAACTTAGGGAACGAAAACGGTTACACAATATGCCGTTGAGTTCACCCGATTAAGTCTGTTCGCACCGCATCAAGTTGACACGGAAGAGAGAAAAATAGCCCGGTTTGAGGCCGGACTAGATTATGAGATTCGCCGAACCATGAGTGGGGTTCAGTATACAACGTTTGCTGGATTGCTTGAGGCTGCTCGAAATGTGGAGCAGATTGTCTTGATGTCTGGTTATGTTATCGGGTCAGCCGCCACATCACCGACTCAACCGTCGCCGCCAAAAAGGCAGCGGGAGTCTGGATCTTCCCGATTCTCTTCTCAATCCCATCAACAATCATCATCACCCAAAAAGGGAAGGGCCTTTTCGGCCAGTTCTGAAATGAGAGACTGCAGGAGGTGCATGAAATCGCACTCTGGGGAGTGCAAAGCTCAAGACATGTATTGCTTCTGCTGTGGGCAGAAAGGCCATCACTGGGAGCAATGCCCTCGAAAAGATGATGCATGCTACAACTGCCACAGACTTGGCCATTTCTCAAGGGACTGCCCGAAACCCCCACGAGATCAGAATGCTGCACAGTCAACAGCAAGATCTTCTGTAGCTTCCACGGCTCGCAGGGATCAATCTCATAGGGCTCCAACAAGGGCATTCCAAATCACAGCTGAAGAAGCAAAGGATGACCCGGAGGTGGTCACTGGTACGTTCTATGTTAATTCCATTCCTGCACGTGTATTGTTTGACTCTGGAGCAAATCGTTCATTTGTCTCCACTGCATTTACTCGTCAATTCAATATGCCCACTTCGAAACTACAATTTGTACTTGATATAGAGACTGCTAGCAACATGTTAGTTAAAGCAGACAAAGTATATAGGAATTGCACATTACTTGTAGAGGATGTAGTGTTCAACATAGATTTAATCCCTATGGAGTTCGGGGAGTTTGATGTAATAGTAGGTATGGATTGGTTAGTTCACAATGAGGCCCAAATCGTTTGCAAGAAAAGAATGATCAAGATTACCACTCCCGAGGGCCGAGACATATGCATTTATGGTGATAGACACAAAGGCGACCTATGCCTCATTTCAATTGCAAAAGCCCGAAAGCACGTTGCCAAGGGTTGTTCTGCTTACTTAGCCTACGCTGTCGATGCAAAGGCTGAAGTTCAATCTCCTTCTACCGTTTCCGTCGTTTCTGAATTTCCTGATGTCTTTCCAGAAGATATCTCGGGATTGCCACCTGATCGTCAAGTGGAATTTCGCATTGACCTCATTCCCGGAGCTGCTCCAATAGCAAAGGCTCCTTACCGTCTTGCCCCTGCTGAAATGCAGGAAATGATGAAGCAGTTACAGGAGCTACTTGACAAAGGTTTTATCCGCCCAAGTTCATCTCCTTGGGGTGCTCCTGTTCTGTTTGACAAAAAGAAAGATGGCACATTGCGAATGTGCATCGACTATCGAGAACTCAACATAGTCACAATAAAAAAACAAATACCCGTTGCCCCGGATTGATGATCTCTTCGACCAGTTACAAGGCGCAAGCTACTTCTCGAAGATTGATCTTCTTTCGGGTTATCACCAACTCAAAGTACACCCAGATGACATTCCAAAGACGGCTTTCAGAACTCGTTACGGACACTACGAGTTTCTGGTAATGCCGCTCGGTCTTACTAATGCGCCGGCCGTTTTCATGGATCTCATGAATCGAGTCTGCCGGCCAATGCTCGACAAATCGGTCATCGTGTTCATCGATGACATTCTCATTTATTCAAAAACCGAAGAGGATCATGCAGCACATCTGAGAGAATTGCTAGAGTTGCTACGCAAAGAGCGACTTTATGCCAAATTCTCTAAATGTGAATTCTGGTTGAGGCAGGTACGTCTCAACATTCGAAACAATTTCATGATCCTTATACTCAATCATAAACCCTTTGTTAACTTGTACTTACTCAATATTCAATTCAGATCCAATTCTTGGGGCACGTGATATCTGGTGCTGGGATTGCTGTTGATCCTGCAAAGATCGAAGCTATCCAGAACTGGGAATCACCCCGCAACGCCTCAGAGATTAGGAGTTTTCTGGGATTGGCTGGTTACTACCGCCGATTCATCAAAGACTTCTCCAAAATAGCCATTCCACTTACAAAGCTAACTCGCAAGAACGCAACCTTCTTTTGGAAAGAAGAACAGCAAGTAGCCTTTGACGAATTGAAGAAATTGCTAAGTGAAGCACCGGTGTTAGCCCTGCCTGAAGGGAACGAAGACTTTGTTGTCTATACAGATGCATCAGGCACGGGTTTGGGTGCGGTACTAATGCAAAGAGGAAACGTCATAGCATATGCTTCTAGACAACTCAAACCACATGAGAAAGATTACTCTACTCATGATCTAGAGCTAACTGCTGTGACTTTCGCTCTCAAGTTATGGAGACACTATTTGTACGGAACCAAGTGTCAGCTCTATACCGATCACAAGAGTTTGAAGTACATATTCAGACAGAAGGACTTGAATATGAGGCAAAGAAGGTCAATGGAGCTGATCAAAGACTATGACTGCGAGATCTTATACCATCCAGGGAAGGCCAACGTAGTGGCCGATGCCCTAAGCCGAAAAGCGTACTGCAAGGCATGCTGCTATGCCTTGACTTCCACAATACTGACATCTACTATTATAGACGATGTTAGGACTGCTCAGTTGCAGGCCCTAAAAGAAGAGAATGTTAAAGATGAAGATATCAGAATACAGTTGCCATTAATGCAAGATGATGGAACTGGATTAAAGGGTATTTATGGCAGAGTGTGGGTTCCTAAGTTCGGGAACATGCGGGAAGTGATACTTGAAGAAGCTCACCAATCCAAATTCTCAATTCATCCTGGTAGCACAAAAATGTACAACGACTTAAAAGCCGACTTCTGGTGGCCAGGATTGAAAAGAGATGTCGGTCAGTATGTTGAAAGGTGCAGAACTTGTCGTCTAGTCAAAGCCGAGCACCAACAGCCCTATGGTAGTATGCAACCTCTTCCTATCCCTGAATGGAAGTGAGACCATATTACTATGGACTTCGTAACGAAGCTGCCTAAGACTCGTCGTCAACATGATGCCATTTGGGTCATTGTTGACCGATTGACAAAATCTGCTCACTTCATTCCAATCCGAGAAACTTATTCACTCGACCGTCTTGCCCAGATCTACGTAAACGAAATCGTTATTAGGCATGGTGTGCCTAAGTCTATTGTCTCCGACCGAGATAGTAGATTCACTTCCAACTTCTGGGCTGCTCTGCAAAACGGTCTTGGTACTCGTATCGCAATGAGTACTGCCTATAGACCCCAATCTGATGGTCAAAGTGAAAGAACAATTTTAACTCTCGAAGACATGCTCCGAGCCTGTGTCATGGATTTGGGTGGTAACTGGGACGATCACCTTCCATTGGTTGAATTCTCCTACAACAACAGTTACCATTCCACTATCAAGATGGCACCGTTCGAGTTTCTGTATGGAAGAAAATGTAGGACTCCAACCTGTTGGAGGGAAACAGGAGAAACTCCAATAGCCGGTCCTGCTTTGCTACAAGAAACCAATGAAAAGATACAACTCATTCGGCAGTACATGAAAATGGCACAAGATCGGCAAAAGAATTACCACGATCGCCGTCATAAAGCAATAGAGTTTCAAAAGGACGATTGGGTATACTTGAAGGTATCCCCAATGAAAGGTGTTACAAGATTCGTGAAGCGAGGAAAGCTATCACCTCGATTCATAGGACCATTCAAGATACTAGAAAGAGTTGGTAATTAGTCCTATCATTTGGACTTGCCGGAAGAATTGTCAAGTGTTCACCCAGTCTTTCATGTTGGGTACTTAAGGAAAAGTCTGGTGCCCGAGAGGGAACCATGGACTGATCACTCGGACATTAAAGATTGACGAACGGCTAAGGTTCGTTGATGAGCCGGAGTGCATTTTGGAGACAAAAGTCAAAAAGCTACGGAACAAAGAGATCAGGATGGTGCTGCTCAAGTGGAAGCATCATCGGGGAGCTAATCACACTTGGGAATCGGAAGAAGACATGAAGACTAAGTACCCAAGTTTGTTTAGCGCAGCATGACTTCGCGGACGAAGTATAGGCGTGGTGGAGCCCATGCTGTAACATCCCAATTTTCAATTATGTGTAATTTACAATTATTAAGACTCAATTATTTGTATTAATGAAATGTTATGTCAATTTAAGTTATTTTGATCATTATATCAGTTAAATATGAAAATACGAAGTTGAGGGGTGTGTTATGCAAATAAGTTAAAATACAAATAAAAGGGATGAAAAACCCTTCATTTCATCAAATCCACTCTCACTCTAGTCTCTCTCTCTAACCGGCTCTCTCTCTTTACTCTCTTCCTCTCGGCTTTACTCCAAGAAAACCCAAGAACTCAACAATTTCAAGTGCAAAAGTTGGATTCAAGTAGCAAATTAGGAACTATAACTGCTGCAACAAACGATTCGAGGTAAAAATCATTCAATCTTTTGGATTTATGAAGTTTTGGTTCGGTTTTTATAAAAACCGATTTCTAAGGTTTAAGAAGCAAATGTGTATGCATGTTGGAAATAATTGTGGGAATGTTAAAATCGAGCATATATGTTGTAGTATACCAAATTTCAGATTCAAATTCCACTCCTAAGTACGATTTCTGAAATTATGTGTGTGTTTTAGTGTGTGTTCATCGAGACTCATAGAAAAATGGACAATAAATGGGTTGATTTGGTATGTTAGTGTTATGATATAAGTTAAATAAGTACATTTAAGTTCATTTGTACAACTTTTGTTAATGAAACATTCAAAAATGGTCCAAACATAATTTCTGGAAAATGTTGGAAAATATGCAAGTATGAACCCGGTTCGGACGATGATCCATCCAAATTCGGATCATCATCCTACTTCGGACCTACAGTGTTCGGACCAAATACAATTCGGACCCCATACCTATTTCGGATCCGTCAATTTCGGATCACCTCAATTTCGGACACCAACCTATTTCGGACACTAGCCTACTTCGGACCACCCCCCATTTCGGACCCAACTAATCCGGATCGCCCATTTCGGATCCACCCCAATTCGGACCAAGGACCAATTTCGGACCACTTATATTTCGGACCATCCGAATTCGTATGTGGTCCGAAATCAGAACCAATTACACTTATTTTCAGAATACAATTTTTAAGCAATTACTGACACAAGTTCACTATTACACTTACATTACAGATCATTGTGGTGTTATCAAAACACACATTGATTCAGGATCAAGTCACAAAACCAATCACTGTGAGTTGCAGATTATCATTCGAACATTTATTGTTTTTACATACGTGTTTATACATTCAATGGCATGTTCACATTGTTCATATACATCATTTGGCACTCAAGATTACTTTGTTGTTATGATGCACACTCGTACTTGACATGTAACACACATGTAGCCAGCGTTCATTTGAAGTGCATCTATTTACATCATGCTTGCACTGCATGATCATTACTTCATAATCTGATGCGACCTGGACTGGGGCTGACAGCAGGCCACTGTCGGGGACTGATCATCCCACTCGTATCCCATCAGGTTCGGCACATCCCCGATCAGCATATTGAACTGCCAACCCATGCTTTCACTGCATGGTTTTCACATACACTGAGGCTTACACTGCCGATATTCACATACATGGGGCTTACACTGCCCATGGTTAAGCATTGTTTGTAAAGAAATATTTGTTGTATGCATAATCTGTTATCTCACTAAGCATTTAGCTTACTGTTGACTCACATTGTTTACAGGCAAAGGCAAGAGTGTAGCTGGACCATCTACTTAAGCATATCAAATCAATATCCCGGAGACCTTAGTAGCTATTGGTACTTGAATGTAATAGCTTTGGGCTGGGATTCATTACTTCTAAAACAATTATGTTGATGTAATAGTTAGACTTTTATCACTGTAGACATGTATTCTATTGCTTTAGTGTGGATGTGCTTAATTCTAATTTAAGTATTCAATTTCAATTATTATGATACTCATTGGGTTGTTAGTCGATCCTGGAGATTACAATTATATCATTAATTTAACAAGGACGTCACATCTTGTGGGCTTTGGTCACATAAAATTATGCCAAAAGTGGTTGTAGGTGTTAAAAAGTGTGACCGTATGCTATTTTGAGTGAGGTAAACTTGTATTTTGTGTCACTATTGTCAATGCAATGGCCACTTTATTTTTATGTATGTGTGGCTGATTGCAACCATTTGGTCACACAACGAGTGTATTCTTGTGGGCTTTGGTCACATAAAATTATGCCAAAAGTGGTTGTAGGTGTTTAAAAGTGTGACCATATACTGCTTTAAGTGAGGTAAACTTGTATTTTGTGTGACTATTGTCAATGCAAGGGGCCACTTTATTTGTATGTATGTGTGGCTGATTGCAACCATTTGTTCACACAACGAGTGTCTTCTTGTGGGCTTTGGTCACATAAAATTATGGCAAAAGTGGTTGTAGGTGTTAAAAAGTTGGCCATTTGTTGTTTTAAGTGAGGTAAACTTGTATTTTGTGTGACTATTGTCAATGCAATGACCACTTTATTTTTTAATATGTGTGGCTGATTACAACCATTTGGTTACACAACGAGTGTATTCTTGTGGGCTTTGGTCACATAAAATTATGCCCAAAGTGGTCGTAGGAGTTAAGAAGTGTGACCATATGCTCTTTTAAGTGAGGTAAAGTTGTATTTTGTGTGACTATTGTCAATGCAATGGCCACCTTATTTTTATGTATGTGTGGCTGATTGCAACCATTTGGTCACACAACGAGTGTCTTCTTGTGGGCTTTGGTCACATAAAATTATGTCAAAAGTGGTCGTAGGTGCTAAGAAGTGTGACCATATGCTCTTTTAGGTGAGGTAAACTTGTATTTTGTGTCACTATTGTCAATGCAATGGTCACTTTATTTTTATGTATGTGTGGCTGATTGCAACCATTTGGTCACACAAAGAGTGTCTTCTTGTGGGCTTTGGTCACATAAAATTATACCCAAAGTGGCCGTAGGTGTTAAGAAGTGTGACCATATGCTCTTTTATGTAAGCTAAACTTGTATTTTGTTTGACTATTGTCAATGCAATGGCCACTTTATTTTTATGTATGTGTGGTCGATTGCAACCATTTGGTCACACAACAAGTGTCTTCTTGTGGGCTTTGGTCACATAAAATTATGCCAAAAGTGGCCATAGGTGTTAAAAAGTGTGACCATATGCTATTTTAAGTGAGGTTAATTTGTATTTTCTATGACTATTGTCAATGCAATGTCCAATTTATTTTTATGTATGTGTGGCTGATTGCAACCATTTGGTCACACAGCGAGTGTCTTCTTGTGGGCTTTGGTCACATAAAATTATGTTAAAAGTGGCCGTAGATGTTAAGAAGTGTGACCATATGCTGTTTTAAGGGAGGTAAACTTGTATTTTGTGTGACTATTGTCCATGCAATGACCACTTTATTTTTATGTATGTGTGGCTGATTGCAACCATTTGGTCAAACAACAAGTTTTCTTCTACTGTGCTTTGGTCACATAAAATTATGCCAAATGTGGTCGTAAGTTATAATAAGTGTGACCATTAATTATTCACCCAATGACCACTTAAATTTTATGCACTATTTAGTCACACAAATAATAAATCAAACATTGGCCACAATGTATGACCATATGATATATATATTTATATAACACCACAAATAAAAATTGGAATATGTACATGTACAGTAATTACATCAACTGATTAAACAGCACTGTAACGTAATGCCTTTTGACTATTCAATTTGGTCTTCGCTTGCTTTTGTAATTGCAAATCATGACTAGTCACACAAATCGTTTGTTGTTTGTTGCGCTTTCGTTTTACTGCTGGTGCAGCACCAGCTGCTGCCTTTTGTCCAAAATTTGGTGGTGTTACCTGTAATAAGAAACAAGGCATATATCTATGAAACACTATATTATAATGAAAAACTATATGTATATATGTGTGTGTATATATATATATATATATATATATATATATATATATATATATATATATATATATATATATATATATATATATATATGTAGGCAGATAAAAATACTTGTGACCCTCATCAATAATCACTTTGTACTTGGGCCATGCATAAAAACCACCTACTGCATCTTTAGCTGTTTTGAAACCATTGTTTCCTTCGTCCAGAATACAAGCTGCATCCATATCGATTTGGTCAACGGACACTTTGTAGCAATCATCTGGGAGTGGTGTGTTATGAAGCGTCACTTTTTCATCTGTCAAGTAGACAGTACCCTTAGCAATGATGGTTGTCCTCTTTGTGTTCCACAGTTTACAGCTGAACATCTAAAGAAAATGATAACGATTATTATGTATTTATTTTTATTTTGTATGTATGCATGCATCAGAATTTGATTAAACTGAAGATCAATGTATGTATGAATATTTTTGATGAATACATATATTGTTGGGAAAATATCATTTAGTATAAATGTCAAGCTGCTAGTTGAGTTTTTCATGATGTTAGCATACTTCTAGGGTGCTTACAATTCTAAAGCTGTTAGTTCAAGAAACTCAAGCTGCTAGTTCAAGAAACTCAAGCTGCTAGTTCAAGAAACTCAAGCTGTTAGAGTCAAATGATCAAGTTGCTTATTGATAATAACAGAAGGTGCTACAATCAATGAAGAGATAAAGATCAGAAGATTTGAAGATATCTCTTGAAGATAAATTGTAGTTTTAAAAGGAAACAAATAGAATAAAATAAACAGAGTAGATAGAAGTTCTCAATGTACACACGTAATATTTTGCTATTCTGTTTTAAATTTTCCTAAGCCTCTAAGGTTGTAAAAGACTAAGAACAGTCTGTGTTCTTCATCTAATCAAAAGGATAAGAGGTTCTTGTGAAAGTTGTAATCATTCTGAGTTTCAATATAAAGTTCTAAGTTTGAAAGTTATATACCTGCGGTTGTTTTGGCACTGTAGGAGAGTACTGATTTACCAATCGATTCCTATATATAAAACTCAGTAAATTAATAAGTCATGTATATATGTAAAACTATTAAATCACAGTGAGAATTTAATATTAAACTTATCAATTTAATTCAAATATTTTAATACTTACGTTTGTTTGTACAGCTGTCTTTTCCTTCGCAAATTGGCCCTCATCCTGATGAGTATTGGCAGCGTTAGGATTAACGTCCAATGCTGGAGACACCACTGGAGACACCTGCAATAAAAATTAAGAAATGCATTTTTTAGCATTATAAATGTATAAAATGTTAATTAGCATAATTAATACAATAAATGTCGTCCTCAGATTCTGGTGCATGAGTTGACAATGAATTTAGCTTCCCCCCTTGTGCATCCAACCGAGCCATAAGTTGGTTAAGCATTGCCTGTGTATCTTCCACTTGCGTTGTCAACGACTTTATCCTACGGTCTTTGTCTTCACGTTCGCGTCTCTCGGCAGCAAGTTCTGCTTGAAGTAGTTTGACTCTCTCATCATCCGATGCTTTTCTTCGAGTTATATTAAAATATTTTCTGATTGTCACTCCGCTTCCCACTCCTCTTGCATATCCCGACTTTTCGGGAACAAATACCTCTGTCAAGGCATCAGTCCCCTCATCAACCATTAAGGTTCCGGCTTTGATATTGTCCTTGGTGGCTCTCTGCATTAAAGATTGCAATAGGCAGTAAGTAATTTGTTTCATGAAAATAAATATGAATATGTAATTAAATTATGTATTAGCATATATATGTCATGCATATATATGTCAAAATGCTTACTACTTCATCGGCCTTTGCTTTAGTCCTTTCATCTCAAAATACCCCTTCTTTGTTTTGCCTTCCTTTCAACCCCAATATACCACGTGTGGTTCTTCATCTACTTCGATTACTTTTTCTTCGATCTTATAATCATCAAATACACATGTAAAGTTAAACCAATTAGTATATAAATACAATACTTAGAAAATAGAAAACAAAAAACAAAAACAAACTATTGTTTTGTAAATGTACTTACCAGTTTCTTTTTCACATATTCGTATCCACCTCGTCCCATAGTATCCGGATAAACAGACATGGAGCGCGCCTCTTTAGATGCATCTGACTTTTTCTTAATTTTAGAACAAGATGATACTTAATTAACGTTTGCAAACACAATATATAATATTGAAGATATATGTATGGACTTAATTATAATATAACCAAAATCTGGTAAGCTTATGTGCTCGTATACTGTATGAAATCAACCCATTCCTTGGGCTTGACATGTTCACTATACTTGGGTGGGACTTGATTTAGTTTTGAAGGTGTATCTTTGTTGCGCAGTATGTATTTTTCCCTCAATTTCCTTTCGGAAGTTCCTTAGATGTGCACCAATACGATTCATTACTAACTTTCTGTATGTCTCATCAAAATCAAAATATTGCTGCACATAACAAACTAAATACACAAATCTGATTAACAGCAATCTTGTTTAATTTCTGAACATTAAAAAATTAAACATAATTGGTTGAAACTAACCGTGATTTCATCCCGTAGCTTAGCTCTTGCTTCTGAATTGACCTTCTTCCATGACAGAATCTTCAAGCCTATGTGCTCACGAATCATGTCTCCTAAAAAACTTGCAAACACAGTTCTGTTGTCCCCTGTTAGCCTGGCAGAGGTGGAGATAAATAAACCAGTGTTGTTTACTAGGAAAGACGGAGACAAATTAGTACTACTTGTAGCAGGTTACACATTAACGAATGAAGAAAAAGACATCTTTTGTGAAACGTTAAACAACATCAGGGTACCGCAAGGCTATTTTTCAAATTTCTCGTCTTTAGTCAGCCTAAAAGATAGGAAGCTCATCGGGCTTAATTCACATGACTATCATATGCTTATGCAAGAGTTCTAATTTTGCCCATTGCAATACGGTCAATCATGCACGAACCCACATGATATGCTATCATCATGTTTTGCTTTTTCTTTAAATCGATATGCAGCAAAGAAATTGGATTAGATGAACTAGATAAGATGCATAAAGATCTTTCTGTCACACTCTGCCTACTCGAACAGTTCTTTCCTCACTCATTTTTTGATATTATGGTCCATTTGACTATGCACTTAACTAGGGATGTAAAATTATGTGGTCCGGTATACTTTCGTTGGATGTATCCCTTCGAATGCTGTATGAAGGTTATTAGAGGACTTGTGCGAAACAGAAATAAACCAGAGGGGTGCATTGCTGAGGAGACTATTGCAGAAGAAACAATAGAGTTTTCCAGCGAATATATAAAGTCCATGAAAACTATTGGTATCCCAGGTGATACACATGAAAGTGGTGAAATAGATGAAGACGGAAAGCTACTGTCGCCCGGCAAGTCAAGTGAAGTTTCTGCAGAACTACTTGCGATAGCACATTTGTACGTAATACACAATACAGATGAAATTGAACCGTATATCGAGTAAGTATTGCTAACACATGTATATTTCGTTAATTACTTAAAATCTTGCATCAAACTAGTTAATTGACCATAAATTAACACCTTGTTTCAGGCGACACAAACAGGTTTTGGAAACACAAAACCCGGGTAAGCGAAAAGCATTCCTTGAGGATGAGCACAGCAAAACTTTTGTTACCTGGTTAAAACTAGAGGTAATTAATTATTTTTTGTAACTGTTAGTAGCTGTTCCTTCAATATGAAGCTCATATATGTAATTGTAATGATATAATATTCAGGTTGAGAGAGAATTAGCAATCTCCAAAGAAAGTGTTTCAGAAACCGTAAGGTGGATTTCACATGGACCACGCGCCACCATACTGAAACACACTGCATATAACATCAACGTGTATACATTTCGTTCTGAATGTAGTGACGGTAGCGTTTACCAAAACAGTGAGGTTAGTGTTGTGACAAACGATATGCACATATCCAAAGGAATAAAAACCACAAGACGCAAATTGTATTATGGTGTTTTGAAAGAAATATGGGTACTAGATTATCGTTTCAGGAAACTCCCTCTTTTCAAATGTGATTGGGTTAACCATGAGGCTGGTGCGGTCAAACGTGATCGTAAGCTTGGTTATACATTGGTTGACCTGACTACTTTAGGCCACAAGCTTGATCCGTTCATATTATCCTCACAAGCACGACAAGTGTTTTATGTGAAAGACCAGCAAAATTAAAAGTTGTCTATTGTCTTCAACACACCTCCGAAGAACTACAGAGATATATATGATGAAATCAATGAGGAATTTAGCACCGTCATTCACCAGCACAATGATTACATTTTGCCACGTCTGGATGAACGTGACTTGGGTACTGAATCAAGAGATGATTATTATCGAAGAAACTGTGAAGGTATTGTTATACGAAAGTCCAAGTGATCGAACCATGTCGTGCGCTGGAACACTAGCTATATTAATTGTAATATATTAGCCTTGTAACTTACCTTTTAATTAATTTATTTATGGAATGATTATCTGTATGTATCTTAATTTCTATGTGACTTCGACATTTTATTTCATAGTGCAGTAAATTATTGTAGTGGAATATGATTTAGTCACACAAACAATTATGTGACCATATAGTATCTGCTTTTGGCTACACTGAAATCGTGTGTGACAAACTCGAGTTCATGATTTAGTCACATTACAAATTACTTCATGTGACCATATACTAGAATATGATTTAGTCACACATACAATTACTTCATGTGACCATACAGTGGAATATGATTTGGTCACCCAAAAAATTATTCAAGTGACCATATAGTGGCATATGATTTAGTTTTATTATTCAAGGAATGGAATGGAATTGAATTGATTACATATAACCTAAGTTTATAAAATTACTTGATTAAATTTAACCTAAGTCGTTTTATTATTCACTTGAGTTAAATTGAGAAATTCTGTTTTTGCAAATCTTGAACTGTTAGTTCAATTTCTCAAGTTGTTTGTGCCTTTTCTCAAGCTGTTAAGTGTTTTATAACCTAAGTTTATAAAATTACTTGATTAATTTTAACCTAAGTTTTATTATTCATGGAATGGAATGGAATTGAATTGATTATATATAACCTAAGTTTATAAATTACTTGATTAATTTATATCCTAAAATTTGGATTTTGACATTCTAACACACATTACACTTAAACACACATACTAACTTATGTGACCATATAGTATCTGCTTTTAGCTACACTGAAATCGTGTGTGACAAACTCGAGTTCATGATTTAGTCACATAACATATTATTTCATGTGACCATATACAGGAATATGATTTAGTCACACATAAAATTACTTCATGTGACCATAGAGTGGAATATGATTTGGTCACCAAACAATTATTCAAGTGACCATATAGTGGCATATGATTTAGTCACACAAAATGACACTCAATGTGACTAATACGTATTAGATTTTGACATTCTAACACACACTACACTTTAGACACACATACTAACTTATGTGACTATATAGTATCTGCTTTTGGCTACACTGAAATCGTGTGTGACAAACTCGAGTTCATGATCTAGTCACATAAAAAATTACTTCATTAGACCATATACTGCAATATGATTTAGTCACACATACAATTACTTATGTGACCATATAGTGGAATATGATTTGGTCACCCAAAAAATTATTCAAGTGACCATATAGTGGCATATGATTTAGTCACACAAAATGGCACTCAATGTGACTAATATGTATTAGATTTTGACATTCTAACACACACTACACTTTAGGCACACTTACTAACTTATGTGAACATATAGTATCTGCTTTTGGTTACACTGAAATCGTGTGTGACAAACTTGAGTTCAGGATTTAGTCACATAACAAATTACTTCATGTGACCATGGCATTTGGTCACACTGTACAACTGTGTGACGCCATTTTGTCACATTTTATGTGTGTAACATGACTAATGCTTCAAACTTAATCAACAAAAAAAACACCAGATCCCTTTAGTCACATAAATGTTCGAAGGTGTGACAATACATTTCATATTGGTCACACGATTGGAGTTCAGATGTGACTAAAAGAATGGCGTGAACTTTAGTTTTGTATCTTTAGTCACACAAATATTCTAATGTGTGACGATTTGATTTCGAGCATGTGTGACCAATGCCCATTTTTGTACTAGTGGTCACAATGAGTTTCTAAATATTTTTTGATTGAATCTTGTTTTTTTTATATGTTTAAATGGGTTATACATGACCCAAAAGTGTTACTTATCAATGTATGGCTGTTTAAATGCTCAATTAGAGCTTTGGTGCAATGTATTGGGTATTATCCCATTTATGAACATAAACGAGTTCATATGAATCAAGGGATGGTTTCCACGATGTTGATACGTTTTAAATATTAAAAATGACCTAATTATGTTGTAAATATGTTAGGTTAAATTACTTAATGTTCCATAGGCGTTAATGGTGATTTGGTATGAGTTTAAGGGTGTGTTTTATGCCAAAAAAAAAAAAAAAGAAATTTCATAGTGCAAACGCTAAGCATGAGATGCTTACTGATAAGCATGACATGCTTAAAGTTCGGTCATCAAAATTGAATTTTGAGTATGAGGGTCATATGTGGGGGTCTTCTTATAGTTGTAATACACTACTAAATTAAGGGTTTAAAGGTTCCCAAAGCCGAAACATAACTTCAGGTCTCGTAGGGTCTTGAAACGAACCGAGGCATTTGGTTTGGAACCCGAAATATAGTCGGAAAGGATTCTAGAGTTTTTTTTAGTGTATGAGAGCTTATGAGCCTTATATTTATACTTGTTATGGGTGATTGGAACGATCACATTAGAAGCAACGTAATATGATTTCGACCGTTTCGGTTCACTTTGACAAACCGAATGTTCATTATGTGTTGGGGATTATGTCATAACATGATACACATGTGACTTGTTGGATGTCATTCTAATTACACTTTGTATGTTTTAGTTATATTAGGATGAGACTTGAAACTTATGTCATAAAAGGGATGCATTGATTTATATCATATTGATTATTATTTCATTTGGCCTCACCTAGATATCCATGGTTTAAGGGACTAGCTCTAAGTCAGCAAATTGAGCAATGGACTAGCTCTAAGCCACGAAATTGAGCAATGAACTAGCTCTAAGTCAGAAAATCGAGCAATAGACCAGCTCTAAGTCAGCAAACTGAGCAATACATATTGAACTAGCTCTAAGTCAGCAAATTGAGCAACATATCTTGGACTAGCTCTAAGTCAACAAATTGAGCAATATATTTGGGACTAGCTCTAAATCTCAATTGAACATTCGTTATATGATTGTTAGTTGTATTAATTGCATACCTTTCATGTATTGTTTATTTTGATTTATAAATCCTAGTAACTCACTCAACTTTGTTGACCCTTTAGTTGTTAACATTTTCAGGTAAAGGAAAGGGTCATGCTAGACCATCTTGATACTGACTAGCAGTTTCATTGTTTTGGTAATGCTTTGACAAAGCTCTGGGTAGGAATTTAGTGGACTCCCGTTTTAGTATACACATGTGAATGAACTTATCTCCTATTCATGGTCTTGTATTTTAGATGTTTAGATATAGTAATCCTAAATACTTTGATCCATGATTCACCACACTTTTCTCATTATTAGGTAGCAAAGTGGGCAGAATCATGTTGATGGCTAATGTTATGAAAATTTTAAATTTGACCACAATTCCGCAAGTATTAATCGTTAACGGTAGTTAATTGTTCGTGAAACATCTATATTAGTTGTAAGGGTGTTTCAATTGGCCATTAAGCCTGTAAGGGATAGGGTGGTACTGATTTTGTAATATAGGCTGGAAATCGGGTTATAGGGGTTGATTATCCCCTGGACATCCATGAAAACGTACGAAGGAAGACCTGCTCGCCCATGACCGCGGTCGCGATCGCCTGAGCGCGACCGCGATGAGTCCTGTGGCAGTCCGTGGTCGGGATCCTCGAGTGCGGGCTAAGATGATGAGCGTGACCGCGATGGGTTGAGTGCGGGTCGCGATCAGCTTAGTTTGGGCCAAACTTTAGTTCTGGGTTTTGGCGCCCGTTTGGGGTTACTTGTGGAATCTGAGTCATTTATGGGGTTAGTGTATGAGTCTGTTATGCTTATTAGTTAAGCTGAATTGATATTCTGGGATCCGCTGTGTATACTGGAACTGACAGACATCGAGCCGGGCATTACAGTGATCGTGGGTGACTTGTTACAGACAGTTGTGGCTATCGCAGTGAGTACTCGAGTTCTTTTAAAAAGGGCAAGCCATCTTCTTTGAGTCTTTATGTGTTCTTATGTACTATGTGATTATGTTATGAGCACCTGGAGCTTACCTTTCTTATCTAATGAGATATACATGTGTGTGTGTGTGTGTGTCGAGCCTACGAGATGAGATCCAACCAGAATTGTCTGCGATGAGTTCCCATGCGGACCGAGATGCGGGATGGGTTATCGCTGGAGCTGATGTCCGCGATGAGTTTCCACGCGGACAGAGAGGCACGATGAGTTATTGTGTGGGCTTACTGTCCCTAACCAGTCCTTGAGCGTATGCATACAGTAGTGTTTATTGTCAGAGTAGCTAACCACTGCTGTGTGCAGTCTGTCTGCCAAGAATGGCGTACCCACAGAGTTGGGATTTTTATTGAGTTACTGGATCTCATGTTCATTCGTGATTACATCAGAGATTATAAGGTGTATCTGGCTAATTGTATCGAGTTTCATGCTATTATGTGTCGTTCTTGTATTACTCGATATATCTATAGAGTCTAACTCTCGCGTACTCACGAGCTTCCCATCTTACGTTTTCGAGTCTAACGGGTCTCGGGGGCAAGAGGTCGGGTCAATAATAGTTGGGACAGAAGTATGAGCCAGCGATTGGTCCACAGATTCCTACCTGATAGATCATGGTCTTCATGTATTGGTATGGTTTCTGTGATGTATTGATGAGTTCAGAATACGTGTAGATATCTGTAAGATCATAGGTGCACCATGTCTGTAATTTAAAGCAGCACTTTTTATTGTAATCCTATGACATATGTGTTAAGAGTTTTATGCGATGATGTCACCTATGATATCATATTGACGTAGCTTTTTTAGAAAAGTGAGGGTGTTACATTTAGGTGGCGTTTGGACTGCATGAATTTAATATGACAGGATTTGATAATGACAGTATTTTAATATAACAGAATTTTAATGTCGTCATGTGTTTGGTTTGCAGGATTTAAATTTCTGGCATTTACAGAATCCTGTTTGGTTTGTAAATCTATCAAATGATTTCAAAAGTATATTTTCACAAATTACAAAAATTACACTTATGATGTTGTTTTATAAAAAAAATTTATTATATTCTAAAATGATGCTTTATTAACAATATTTAAAGAAAAAAATTTTATAATACAATACAAAAAACATTATTAACAATTCAAAGACAATACAAAATCACGAACATCTTATGCGAGATATATAATAATGTTTAATGCTAAACAAGGAACACGTTACTTATAAAAAATCAAAAAAATATTTTGTGCATTCTTTTTATAGTCAAATGTCTATTCAACATACCAAAAAAACCTAACAAAATATTCATCATTTCACGATCATAATTTTAATCCTTCAAAATAAACTTAACAAAAGCTTCTCGATTTGCTTCAGTCAACTTCCAAAACGCATTCACCTTCTCACGACTTTTCGCATCTTCGTAATGGCTTTGAACCTCTCTTCTAAAGTAAGCGATTCCATTTTTTCAAGCTCGGACGTCATCATATCACGTTTACTCTCATCCTCATCTTCTCGTTTCATCATTTTGCTTGACAATTTTCTCTAAACTATCTCCAATATAGAAAAACTGCATTTTTAAATCCTTCAACCATTGGATCCACCCGACCTTTTCTTTTCTTGTTTCGAGCACTTGAAGCTTCTTTGATTTTGTTAATAAGAGACAGTTTGCGGAGATTTGGTTGGATGTCATAATATCATCTGATTGCTCATCCAAGTATTATTCTTGTTCTTCTATATTCATTTTTACTTCCATTTCAACAAAGTCTTTTGCTTTATTACCTTGAGCACGGTCCTTTCCGAAAATTGTACATAAATCTTCATAATGTACATAAATCTTCATAAAGAGAAAATATCTTGTTTTTTCCATTTTCCCGCCCCTTTATGAACCTATACAAGAATAAACATACAAAATTATACACATAGCATGTAACTAATAGAAAAAAACTATAACATATACCTTTAGATATGCCTCCCAAACTTCATCTTTCGCAATCATACATTTCTTTTCACGATTATAACCAAATCCGCTAGTATTTGACATATCATATACGGCTTGCCAATCTTTTTTCATTACTTTCAACTTTGATTCTATATGTGGCCTACCTAGAAAACCTGCGTTTGGACATGATTCTGTTAATAATTGCTCAAGGTGTTGTAAGTAGCATGTTTTAAAGCCATTATCAGCTTTAAATGCTTCCGTATTAACCATATTGACTAGAGCCTCAATAAGTTTTTGTCCACACTCGGTATTGTCTACTTTGACTCGTCAAACCTATATATGTAAATTAATCATACAATAAATAATGTAATCGAATAAAACAATACTAGTTCATAACAAATAAACACATTACCATACAAAAACAACACTAACTTGAAAACAATACTAGTTAAATTAATGAAATTGTGAACATGTCTTGTGCCAAGTTATCTCTAAACATAGTCCACTCGTTTGAAGTACCAACACAATCTATACTATCCACATCATAAATTCTGGATTTAATAAATCAACAGTTATTACTTTTTTACATTGATTCATTAGTTTTTTAATATATAAATAATGAGTAACAAATTTCAAATTAAATAAGTCAATGTACAAAATTAGTGAATCAATATACAAATTATTGAATCATAGTGATTCTTATACTTCTCAAGATAACCTAAGCCTATATATATATATATATATATATATATATATATATATATATATATATATATATATATATATATATATATATATATATATATATATATATATATATATATATATATATATATATCTGTGTGTGTGTGTGTGTGTAGAAATATAGAAATATGATTAAATGAGAAATTAAATATTTTTGAGAAGTATGAGAAATGTTGTATCAAATAACAAGATTATTAAATCACTTTGTTATTTCATGATTCATGATTCAACGAAGAGCGTTGTATAAATGAGGAACCCACAAAAAATATTATAAAATAGGGAGCGACCTAAAAATTTAAGGTTAGGATTGCTTTTCTTATTTTTTGCAAAGTTTTAATTTGCATATATATATATATATATATATATATATATATATATATATATATATATATATATATATATATATATATATATATATATATATATATATATATAATCAGGTTCATCAGCGTACCTATAAGATTTCAGCGTACCTAACGTACCCTAATGTAAATGATTATTCACACGTATTTTTTTTAATAGACATGTATAAGACAACATTATAAGACTTTTTTTTTCCAAAAGAAGTAACATCATAAATTTTGTGAATGATATTCATATAAATATGCATTGAACATTAACATAATTTTTAAGGACACAGAAAATGTGAATCTATGTGAAATTCATATATCATGCGTATAACCTTAAATTAAACATGGTTATGTGAAAAAAAAAATTAAAAACGTTTTTTAAAGTTGGTACCTTCGGGTGCACTTGATTTCGAGAGATACTCTTCGAGTGCACTTGATTTCGAGAGATACTTATTTGAACCTGACTCTCTCTCTCTCTCTCTCTATATATATATATATATATATATATATATATATATATATATATATATATATATATATATACACATAAGTTCGAGTGAGTACCACCCATTATGCAGTGCACCAGAAGGAACCACCTTTAAGAGTAATTTTTTTGAAAAAAATTTTCATGAGCATGTTTTAATTAACACTACACAGATCATATGTAAATTTCACGCAAATCCGAACACTCTAAGTGCATGAAAACACGCATCACATAAATGCACGTTCACATACATTCGAAATTATATAAGTGTGTATTCACATCATTTTTTAGGAGCTAGGAGATGTGAATGTATGTGAAATTTACATATGATCTTCATAATGTTAATTAAAACATGTTTATGAAAAAAAAATTAAAAAAAAAAGTTTTTTTAAAGGTGGTACCTTCTAGTGCGCTGCATAATGGGTGGTACTCTCTCGAACCATATTGTATATATATACATATATATATATATATATATATATATATATATATATATATATATATATATATATATATATATATATATATATATATATATATATATATAGGTGGGTTCAATGGAAAATCACTATGCACCTGAAACCTATGGAAACCTACGCATACCGTCCGATTTGGTGCATTTAATGAAAAACGCAGTGGCATGATCGTAAATAAGGTGATGCGTCACGCGTGATTTTGATGCATCACACGGGGAATTTGATGCATTTGTAGTGGTGCAGTGCGTTTTTCACAAGTTGCAAGGTGCATTGTGATTTTCCATTGAAACCCTCTCTCTCTCTCTCTCTCTCTCTCTCTCTCTCTCTCTATATATATATATATATATATATATATATATATATATATATATATATATATATATATATAATTAGGTTCAAGTGAGTATCACCTATTACACAGCGCACCAGAAGGTACCACTCTTAAAATTATTTTTTTTTTAATTTTTTTTCATAAACATGAATAACTTAACATTACACAGATGATATATAAATTTCACACAAATTCGAACACTCTTAGAGTATGAAATCATGCATGCATCACAATGCACGTTCACATATATGCAAATTTATATAAGTGTAAGTTCACATCATTTTTTAGGATCTACGAGATGTGAATGTATGTGAAATTTACATATATGATCTTCATAATGTTAATTAAAACATTTTATGAAAAAAAATTTTAAAAAAGTATTTCTAAAGGTAGTACCTTCTGGTGCGCTGCATAATAGGTGGTACTCTCTCGAACCATATATATATATATATATATATATATATATATATATATATATATATATATATATATATATATATATATATATATATATATATATATATATATATATATATATATATATATATATATATATATATATATATATATATGGGGTTGAGATCCATGGAGTATTATATTAGACTTGAGTACTGGAAAACCCTATTAAATGTATATGTACATTACCATAAAATGTTATATTTCATGTAAAATTATATTATACACATTTTCAAAATTGCATTATTAATTGCCTATTCATATAATGTACATGTTCATTAAGATAAAATGTTTAATTTAATGCAAAAGTGTGCAATATACACATGTTCATGCATATTGCACATTTGAACATGTGCATATAGTTATTTTGCATGAAATGAAACATTTTATCCTGATGAACATGTAAATGATGTGAACTACTCAATAATAATGCACATTTGAACATATGTATAATGTAGTTGTGCATTAAATTTATCATTTTATGGTAATAAACATGTACGTATAATAGGGTATTTATCTTTTTAAAAATAAAAATTACATTTATATTTTATTATTTATAGATTAAAAAATAATGAAATGTATTTATCTTTTTAAAAATAGTAAATTGTAAATTTCTTTTATTATAATAAGTTATGTTTATCTTTTTACGATAGAATACAAGAAAAGTGACATTTAGTGACAGAAGTTTTTAGTGACCCAAAAAAAGTGTCACCATATCTTACTTTTAGTGACACTTATAAAAAAAAGTGTATGTATAAAACAATGTTTTACCCGTACTTTTTCTAAATTAGTGACACAAAAATTTTGTCACAAAATACTTGAGGCTTATACCCACATATTTTATTAGTCACTATATATATATACTCACTTCACTTTTACCCACTCTTTTTGTTGTGTAGATTAAAGATTTTGATACCTATATTGACACTTTTTTGAGAACAAAAAAAATGAGTAAAAGTGGAGTGGGTGTAGATATGTAGCAACTAAAAATCTATGTGGGTATAGGCCTCATGTATTTTGTGACAAAATTTTTGTGTCGCTACTTTAGAAAATGTGTGGGTAAAATATTGCTCTATACCTACTCTTTTTCATAAGTGTCACTAAAAGTAAGGTTTAGTGACACTTTTTTTTGTGTCACTAACACCATTTGTCACTAAATGACACTTTTCTTGTAGTGGTAAAGATGACACGTGACATTTTGTGTTCTCCTTTATATATATATATATATATATATATATATATATATATATATATATATATATATATATATATATATATATATATATATATATATATATATATATATGAAACGCTCCGTTCTAATAACGCAGCGCTTTTACTATAATTCTACAACATAAACCTCACATTCAATATAACCAAAAGTATTCTAAGTTCAAACCTCAAATTCAGTGCATAAATAAACTAACCATAGCATTCAGAGTACGCTAAAATAAATAATATAGTTATTACAACCAAATCGAAAGACTACGGATCTACCCATCCCAATTACAAACCCGATAATAATTACAAATGAGCGGAAGTCTATCTAATACCACGAGTCCTCAAACTCTTGACCCTGAAGCTGGTGCTTTTCCCTTATCAGCTAAACTTGAAACATTGCCTCCACAACCGGGGTAAGCCGTCGCCTAGCGAGTAACAGATTTAATAGCACAAATAAACATGAATAACATGAATGATACAAGTATCGGCACAAAGTCAACATGTGTAGCACCCGGCCTTCCCAGCAGTGCGTCCACGAATAGTAGTCTGTGTAGCATCCGGCCTTCCCAGCAATGCATACACAGTAACACAGCTTGCGGCACTCCCGACTTAAAACGTATAAAAATAACATGCAGCCACACAGGCATGCAATCATCACACAAATACACAGTATGCATACCGGGAAATAAGGGTTATCATGTAACAATTCAAGGTAGTGAAATGAGTAGTGAAATGAATAGCAGATAGCAAAGGCAACATGGCAGCGAAATGGATAAGCACGATAAAAGAAATGAAACAGATAACCAGTACAAACATATCATAAATGATCATTCATGGAATTAAATCAATTACTCACCGTGCTTGCAAATCCGTACTCGCCAAACGACAACTCGATATCCACTGAAAGCACTATCGAGAGCCACCCGTCTCGATCAAGTCACTAGAATCCTAATTACAAAGTACATTGTCTATTAATCAATATTCTTAACTCTAAATTTTACTAGGTCCATTATGTATATACTTTTAGTAAAGTTATAATTTAACTTTATTTATTCCGCCAACGATTATAAATTTATTAATTGAAGTTGAATGACAATTCATCATTTTTATTAGAATTACTAAATAGTTTTACATATAAAGCATTTAATTCTATCCACTTAGATTCTATTTCGATTTAATGAAAAGTTCAACCTAAATAAAAATTCTTAAGTCCAAACTAATTTATTAAATTAATTAAGTGAATCATCAAATTATAAATCTCTTTTTCAATACACCAAATTCATTTGTGCATATAATAGCCCAAACAAAATTAACATAGTCCATATTAATTTATTAAAACAACCCAATATCAATCCATTTAAACTATAATCTACCTATTAGCCCAATTTATATCTCTATTTGAAAATCCCAAATAAATAATAAGAATGCAACCCATTCAAAATTTAAAACCAAAACTAGTATCAAAATTAATGTGGTCCAAATATAAACTAATTAAATACTCAAACCAATCTTTTTCAATTTACTAGCCCAAAATATTAATACTAATAATATTAATAAAATAGTAGCCCAATTTAGGATTAAAAAAAAAAAACAACCCACTTCTCACTATCTCTTCTCTCTCTCTCTCGATAAAGCCCAAATGAAACAACCCATTATTTCACAAAGTCCAACCTAACTTTTTAACCTAATTATCCCTAACACTCAAAATAACCCAACCGGGTTTTACAAAAATAAAAGAAGAAAATAAAAAATTTAATAAATAAATAAAACAAATGGAATCCTGCTTTTCCTTTTCCCTTTGTTGGTAAAGTCAACAGAGTAAGAAACAGATGAAGACAACGCCGGTCACAGGGTTTAGTCACCGGCCAGTCGCCGGCCAAGGCGGTTCCGGCGCCGACCGACCCCTAATTCGATCGGAAATCACATAATACTCACATATAAACCTTTAACTCCTTTAACAAATCTTTATTTCTCAGATTTCGTCAAAACACATCAACCCCAAAAAATTTTGGAATCCACCGTTACAGCTCCAAACCGAAGTTTAAACATCTACAAAAACATTCTATGATGATTTCTAATCACATTGCTATCAATGTTGTGCCTATTTTCGGATTAAATCACAAAACTCATTTAAACCACCATTGATGAACATGTGAAGCTTTAAAATCTTAAAAATAAAGAAGATGATGATTTTAGAAGTTGTTAGCTACTTATTCTCAGATCAATAAATCTATAAACAATCTTTTATGGGTTCTATCATTTCCTTAAATAACACATACGAAAATTAAAGTTTACGATGATTACCTCAAAATCACAAGAATGGTGATGAATGTGAGGATGATGAAAATGTTGCTCCAATTCTTGAAATCCAACCCCAAAATCAGAATATATATATATATATATATATATATATATATATATATATATATATATATATATATATATATATATATATATATATATATATATATATATATATCCCTAGTTCAAGTGTGTATGTGGGTTTGAAGAGTAAAAAAAATTGTTATTAGGGTTTTACACACACATACACACACACACACATAGAGGGTTTGTACACAGAGTTGAATGATGATAATGATGACTATGGTTGAAATATGCTCATGCATGCATAAATTAATTTTTTTTCTTTTCTTTCCTTATTATTTATTTATTATATATATTACATTCATATGTATACAAATAACAAATTTCTTTTATCCCCCTTTTTTAAAAAAAAAATGTACTTAGTGATGAATTTGCTTTCATATATGTATATATAATGGTTCGATAATTTATATCTTATTTTCTCGAATTAATAATTAATTTAAAAAAATCAATGTTAATTAATTACCTCGAAATTAGCGAGTGTTACAATCTCCTACAAGTTGGATTGATCTCGTCTTCGAGATCATGTGGATTTGAACAGATCGGGGTACTTCGCCATCATCTCCGTTTTCGGCTCCCACATATGATTCGGCCCACGGTGATGCCGCCATCTCACTAAGACCATCTCTATCTGTCGATTCCTCAACTTGCTGATCTTCTCATCCACTATCTGCTCGGGCTCCTCGACATCTCTGAGTCGCTGATCAATCTGTACATCCTGAGTTGGCACCATCTCATCGGAATTTTCCAGACACATCCGTAATTAACTAACATGATAGGCATCGTGCACACCGGCCAGCTCTGATGGAAAATCTAATCGATTTGTCTGTGCACCAATACACTCTGAAATCCGATAAGGTCCAATAAATCTAGGGCTAAGCTTGCCCCTCTTGCCGAATCTCATATATACCCTTCTAGGGTGACACTTTCAGTATCACAAAACTACCCACCTCAAGCTTCACTGGTCGATGTCGCTTATCTGAATACATCTTCCGTCGATCCTGAGCAGCCCTCAGTCGTTCGTGAATAATTTGGAACTTATCGTGCGCAATACTGCAATAACTCGGGTCTGCCAATAGGTCTCTCACCCACCTCTCGTCAACATGTGAGTGTACGACACCTACGACCATACACCGCCTCGAACGGCGCCATGCCGATAAAAAGTAATACGAGTTATTATAAGGAAACTCGATCAACGGCAAATGAGCATCCCAGTTCCCACCGAACTCTAACACGCATGCTCGAAGCGTATCCTCAAGAGTCAGTATCGTACGTTCGCTCTGGCCATCTATCTGTGGGTGAAACGTCGTGCTAAGGGTAACACACGTCCCCAGCTCGTTCTGTAAGCTCCACCAAAACCGAGAAGTAATCCACGAATCTTGATCAGACATT
The DNA here is from genome assembly GCA_020465985.1 of Centrapalus pauciflorus. NCBI lineage: Eukaryota > Viridiplantae > Streptophyta > Magnoliopsida > Asterales > Asteraceae > Centrapalus > Centrapalus pauciflorus. Next base: position 94,496 of record JAANYP010007011.1, on the reverse strand, counting down.
ATCTTCTTAGGCACTCCATGTCTAGCAATGATCTCGTCTATGTAAATATGTGCCCACCGATCCATCGAGTAGTTCTCCCTAACTGGAAGTAAGTCGGTCAACCACAACCCATATCGAATCATGTTGTCGCTGTGTCTTCAGGAGCTTAATGACACAATCCATCGCAATCTCCTCCCACTTCCACTGCGGAATAGGTAAAGGCTGCAAACTGTCGTATGGCTTCTGATGATCGGCCTTCACTTGCAAGCAAGTGGTGCACTGCTCTGCGAATTGACCCACATTCTGCTTCAAGTCGGGCCACCAAAAATCATAACGTAGATCGCGATACATCTTCGTAGTACCAGGGTGGACAAATAATCGAGAATTATGAGCCTCAGCCAACAAAATTTCACGCAAACCACCGTGTCTAGGAATCCAAATCCGTGAATCAAACAGCAATACCCCTCGACTATCAGGAGAAAGATGCTCTATATAGCCAACCATCCGCTCAGACTTCAGATGCTCCGCCGATGACGCCTCAGACTGATATCTCAAAAAATATGGAATCATAAAATCCTTCCATAGAAGAACACAACGTCGCACAACACAAAACACCAGAATAGGACTTACTACTCAACACATCAACAACTACATTCGCTTACAAGGGTGGTAAAGGATCTCACAATCATAGTCTTTAATCAACTGCATGACACGCTACTGTCTCATACTCATCTCTTTCTGGTCGAAGATGCACTTCAGGCTCTCATGGTCGGTGAAGAACTAACATCTCATGCCATATAAATAGTGTCTCCACTACTTCAGCGTAAATACCACAACAGCCAACTCTAAATCATGAGTCGGGTAGTTTCACTCGTGGATCCTTTAACTGTCTTGAAGCAGAAGCGATCACTCTTCCTCATTGGATCAAAACAAACTCGAGATCGTGTAAAGATGTATCTCTGTAGATAATAAAATCTTCATTGCCCTCAAACATGGAAAGAATCGGAGTTTACTCAAACATTGCTTCAGCTCCTAAAAGGCTTGCTCCTGCGGCTAACCCCAAACGAATCTCACATTCTTCTACGTCATCTCGGTTAGTGGCACTGCGATCTTAGAGAAAATGCGAATAAATGGCGATAACAACCGGTCAGGTCGAGAAAGCTACAAATCTCTGAAGCATTACGGGGTTCGCCCGATTCTGAATAGCCTCGAATTCGACGGTCAACAAATATAGCCTCACCACAAATCATGTAGCAAAGAAAATGAACCTTGTCATTCTTGTACAACCTATGTATAGGATTAATTTTAAATTAAATATTATGGTAGTCTCAAATCATGATGATTCTCATTAATATCCTTTCAAACATTATTATTTATTTACACGAACAAATTCTAAATTTCATAATGTTGTTAATCGAGTAATTCATTACGTGCAATCACACTTGTATGTTACAGTAAGGTTTACATAGTATTAATTTAATTATTCGTTAAACCTTTTTAGGCAGTAACAATTATTCATTTATTGGAGTTCAAGATGATTTTATAATTCCAATAGTATCATCCTCGTTTTATTTCCCACAATAAGTTCAATATATTTATTTGACCTTGTATAAAGACCCAATTAAACCAATCAAGTTTCATTCAATCTTAACAAGGTTTTAATACCCGCACACGACGCCATGGTGAGTGAGATTATAAACTATGAGGTTTCTAATTTGTAGTGATATAATCAAATATAAATCAATAAAATTATATAAAAATCAGTATCTATTTGTTGTTTGTATTTATAATTTCAAACTTCAATACTATTTCATTTTAAATATTGGCTAAATATCAAGAATTAATGTTTAAATCTTTATTAAATATCCTTTGTTTAGCAGTTAATTTTTCCAAGTTTTTCTTTTCTTCCAGCTAATATCTTTGATCACTGCATCAGATCTGTCATTCCTCACAAATGAGTTATGGTAGTGTATTAGTTACAAATCAATCATACATCATCGGCTACGATCAGACTCACAGTACATCTCGTTAACTTTGTACATTATGTTAGGTTATATCATATTAATTCTTGTGTTGTTCTATATCTTCTTGCATCCCTAACCTATTATGCCCCACTTTCTCGTCTTGATTCACGTTACACTCTTTTAAATCCATTACAGGTTGAGTATTACTTTGAGTTTGTCAGATTCTTTAACTGCACAACATACAGATACCAAGAAGAAACGATACCACCACCCGAGGGTGTGATCACAAAAACACTGAACAAACACTCTCGCATGTAGCGCGCAACGGGAAAGACTCTAATAAGACCACACAAACCAAACATACTTGCACCAAGTGCGTGTACAATCACTGACACGAAAACACATTCTTGACTATCTGTTGTGTCATGCATAGTAACACTGATAGCACGATAATGTGTGGCCATAGATCCATGACACAAATATAATCAAGAGTAACAAATAACTAAAATGACTACAATAGAAAAAAATGACCGAGATATTGTAGAGATCGAATCACATATTTGAACAAGACTAATATCATGTATATGCAACAATCAAAAGTTCTGAAAACTCTTATTTAAGGTTGAAGTTGAAAATCAAATCTTTTATGAGAAGTGTCTTTTATGTATACAATAACGTTAACTCATCTTATGTGATCATTTCAATTCGATTATTTAATTCTCTGATGAACGCATATAATATATCCAATAGAAGCTCTGCTACATACTCCACCATATCACTCTCCAAACAGTAGCTCAGGCAAAATGTTTTCTCTGAACATTCTAGTTAATCCAGAGCCTTCACAGGCTCCATAGTGTTAAATATCATGGCTCTCATCTTCATCTATAGCGTGGAAATTAAATTTATGAATTAGTTACCAATTTTGTTTTATGTTTTTACATGATTTGTTTATGGTCTTGCTCATAAGGGTATCTTTATATAATACACACACACACACACATATCTATATATATATATATACATATATATATATATATATATATATATATATATATATATATATATATATATATATATATATATATATATATATATATAGATTGAGGTTCTATGGGGCACCATATGCATCGGGAACCAAATGGGAACCAAAAATGCATTGCTTGTTTACAAATGATGCAATAAGGGTAATATTGGAATACTTTATTTGAAAAAATTAATTATTCTTTTAATTAATAGATTAGGATTAAAATAGGAAACTAAATCAATCTCATTAACCATTCTCCATATATTATTCCCTCTCTCTCTCTCTCTCTCTCTCACACACACAATCGATCGACGAGTTTGAGAAGACGATGATGAGATGAAGATGAAAATGATGCATCACGTTGAACTCATGAACCTATGAACGTATACGATGTGAAGAAGACGAATACGAAGATGCACAGTATGAACACGATGATGCATAACCTGGTGCTCCATATGAACACGATGATGCATAACCCGGGAAAGATAAATACGAAGATGCACAGTAAATGAAGATGATGAAGCATCATGTTGGGTTTTTGTTCAATTGGAATTTTTTAATTTTAGAAGTGCATTTTATAAATTTATTAGCATTTAATACTTGATTATTGAATTAAATATTCAATCAATATAAATTTAATTTTGAGTTGACTTGATATATTATTTTTTCCGAAAATACCCTTATGCACATCTAATATGTAAATCGTGCATCATAATGCGTTCACAAATTTCATCTTTATTACCCTTTTGCCATTGTAATCTTAACCATTCATTTTCTAAATCTAACGGTGTATATGGGTTCCTAAGTTGCACGATGCACACAGGTGCCCCATAGAACCTAACCCTATATATATATATATATATATATATATATATATATATATATATATACACATACATGAAGGTTACAGTTAAATCCTATTTCTAACAGTACCCAATTTCCTAAGGCCATCAGGGTAGAGTTGAACTCGTATAATCATAACTTAAGCTAATAGTGATCATGCATTCTACGGTTTAAGACTAAGTACCTAAAAGATACTTAATTCACTTAAACCAAACCTGTCTTTGATATTGAAACGCCTCGTTTTAATAACGTGGCGCTTTTACTATAATTGTGCAACATAAACCTCAAATTCAATATAACCAAAAGTATTCTAAGTTCAAACCTCAAATTCAGTGCATAAATAAACTAACCATAGCATTCAGAGTATGCTAAAATAAATAATCTAGTTATTACAACCAAATCGAAAGACTAGGGATCTACCCATCCCAATTACAAATCCGATAATAATTACAAAATGAGCGGAAGTCTATCTGATACCACGAGTCCTCAAACTCTTGACCCTGAAGCTGGTGCTTTCCCCTTATCAGCTAAACCTGAAACATTGCCCCCACAACCCGGGTAAGCCGTCACCTAGCGAGTAACAGATTTAATAGCACAAATAAACATGAATAACATGAATGATACAAGTATCAGCACAATGTTAACATGTGTAGCACCCGGCCTTCCCAGCAGTGCGTCCATGAATAGGTAGTCTGTGTAGCATCCGGCCTTCCCATCAATGCATACACAGTAACACAGCTTGCGGCACTCCCTACTTACAGCGTATAAAAATAACATGCAGCCACACAGGCATGCAATCATCACATAAATACCAGTACAAACATATCATAAATGATCATTCATGGAATTAAATCAATTACTCACCGTGCTTGCAAATCCGTACTCGCCAAACGACAACTCGATATCCACTGAAAGCACTATCGAGAGCCACCCGTCTCGATCAACTCACTAGAATCCTAATTACAAAGTACATTGTCTATTTATCAATATTCTTAACTCTAAATTTTACTAGGTCCGTTATGTATATAATTTTATTAAAGTTATAATTTAACTTTAGTTATTCCGCCAACGATTATAAAATTATTAATTGAAGTTGAATGACAATTCATCATTTTAATTAGAATTACTAAATTGTTTTACATATAAAGCTTTCAATTCTATCTACTTAGATTCTATTCAATTTAATGAAAAGTTCAACCTAAATAAAAAATTCTTAAGTCCAAACTAATTTATTAAATTAATTAAGTGAATCATCAAATTATACATCCCTTTTTCAATACAACAAATTCATTTGTGCATATAATAACCCAAACAAAATTAACATAGTCCATATTAATTTATTAAAACAACCCAATATCAATCCATTTAAACTATATCTACCTATTAGCCCAATTTAAATCTCTATTTGAAAATCCCAAATAAATAATAAGAATGCAATCTATTTAAATTTTAAAACCCAAAACTAGTTTCTAAATTAATGTGGTCCAAATATAAACTAATTAAATACCCAAAACCAATCCTTTTCAATTTACTGGCCCAAAATATTAATACTAATAATATTAATAAAATAGTAGCCCAATTTAGGATTAAAAAAAAAAAACAACCCACTTCTCACTTTCTCTTCTCTCTCTCGGTGAAGCCCAAAAAAAACAACCCATTACTTCACAAAGTCCAACCTAACTTTTTAACCTAATTATCCCAACACTCTAAATAACCAACCAGGTTTTACAAAAATAAAAGAAGAAAATAAAAAATTAAATAAATAAACAAAACAAAATGGAATCCTGCTTTTCCATTTCCCTTTGTTGGTGAAGTCAACAGAGTAAGAAACAGATGAAGACAGCGCCGGTCACAGGGTTAAGTCACCGGCCAAGGCGGTTCCGGCGCCAACCAACCCCAATTTCGACCGGAAATCATATAATACTCACATATAGACCTGTAAACTCCTTTAACAAATCTTTATTTCTCAGATATCATCAAAACACATGAACCCCAAAAAATTTTGGAATCCATCGTTACAGATCCAAACCGAAGTTTAAACATCTAAAAAACATTCTATGATGATTTCTAATCACATTTCTATCAATGTTGTGCCTATTTTCGGATTAAATCACAAAACCCATTTAAACCACCATTGATGGTGAAGCTTTAAAATCTTAAAAATAAAGAAGATGATGATTTTTGAAGTTGTTAGCTACTTATTCTCATATTAATAAATCTACAAACAATCTTTTATGGGTTCTATCATTTCGTTAAATAACACATACGAAAATTAATGTTTAGGATGATTACCTCAAAATCACAAGAATGGTGATGAATGTGAGGATGATGAAAATGTTGCTCCAATTCTTGAAATCCAACCCCAAATTCAGAAAATAAATAAATATATATATATATATATATATATATATATATATATATATATATATATATATATATATGGAAGGGTTCTTTTAAGAACCATAAATATTATGAGAACTTAAGAACTTTTATAGCTTTTGAATAAATAGAATCGATGGTTGATATATTGGATGACAATTTTGTAATTATTTAGAACTTTGATAGTGGGGAATATTGAAAATGTGTGAAAATGATATTTTTGGAAGAATAAAATCTGCCTTTTCTCTTTCTCTCTCTTACTTTTTTCCATTTTCATTTTAATTTTCTTTCATGAGAATTGATTTTTATAGTAAAAAAACGTTTTTTATAAAAAAAATATTTTTTTATATAGAAAATTGTTTAATTGCTAAAAAATTAACGTATTTTATATAAAAATATTATGTGTCTATATAAATTGTTTATATAGAATATTTTTATTCTATATAGAATATGTTAACGAACATATTCTATGTATAATCTACGTAGAATGACATGCAATCTACGTAGGATGTCGTGTAAAATGTCAAGTATCATATATTCTACGTAGATTACATGATAAAATATGTCAAAAACACATTGAAGCAAAAAAAGAGGATTTCATTTAGACATTTTATCAAACAATAGGTATGCAACTGATATAAAATATACCAAAAAGACATTGAACAATAATGTTAATCTACATAAAAAGATATAAAAATGTATAAAAATATATGAAATATATAAGAAACATAACATTCTACATAGATTATGTGTGATTTTTTACAAGTAGTCTAGTATAATATTCTATGTAGATTATCAAGTAATCTACATAGATTATCATGTAAAATATCTAATAACTATTACATGCATTATAAATCTAATATCTTATAAATAATCTTCATTACAAAACATAGATTATGAATCTGTCATATCTATGTAGGGTATCGACAAACATATTCTATGTACAATCTACGTAGAATGCCATGCAATCTATAACGTAGAATGTCGTGTAGAATGTCAGGTATCATATATTCTACGTAGAGTACATGATAAAATATATCAAAAACACATTGAAACAAAAAAAAATATTTCATTTAGACATTTTATCAAACACTTGATATGCAACTGATATAAAATATATCAAAAACACATTGAATAGTAATGTCACTACAACAAAACGAGCCTATTGCAACCTTGGCAAAATGTTGCATTAGGCCTCCAAAAAGTTGCATTATGCCTAAAGCAACCTTTTAGCAAGAGTTGCATTATGTCCTCTTGCATTAGATCTAAAGTAACATTTTTGGTAGAATATGCAACCTTTTTTGAAAGAGTTGCATTAATCATTGAAATGCAACCTTTTTATACTTAAATGCAACCTTTTTCACACTCAAATGCAACATTTTTTTACATCAAATGCAACCTTTTTCAAACTAAAATGCAACCTTTTTTATTTTCAAATGCAACCTTTTCATATTAAAATTCAACTATTTTTAAACTCAAATGCAACTTTTTTACGCTCAAATGCAACCTTTTTATGCTCAAATACAACCTTTTTTACATTCAATGCAACTTTTTTTATTTTTAAATGCAACATTTATGAATTTAGTTACAAAAAGTACAACATTTTAATACACAATACAATTAATAAGCATCACCAATCCAAAAAATGTCGATTACAATAATTAAAAGGTATCAAATTCATAGACTAATTACACAATAATCTCAAAACACAATATTCCATATAATAATTGTTAATTATAATGACAAAAGGTATCTAAATCCTCCAAAAAAAACACCGGTCTTCATATATATCTCGATATCCCAAAACAAAGTTGACTGTCACACAGAAATAATAATAAGTAACTAACTCAAACCAAAATAATCAAATTGATGAAATAATTATACTTGTCATGATCGTAATGACATCATACCTTGAAGTCTTGAACCAAACATAGACGGTAACTCATGCTAGAAACTCACAAACTTGAAGAGGCAATTTTTCCATAAGCTTCTTTATCGCATCTTCAACTAACACAAAAATATTGCAAGCTCAACTAAAACAACTATAATTTTATAACAAAATATAAATATAATTAATTTATAGATATGAATAGAACAAACCTATGAGGTAATCTGAAGTGCACTTACATTACAGGCCTTGTACGTTTCTGTTATCTCATATTTCAAGTCATATATATAGGGAAAAAAACTTGGGTTTTAATGTATTTTCTCTTTTTTAAACCTCATTTTAGGTTTTGATACTGTTTCTAGAAGCTGTACAAACTGATTCATAAACAACTTAATAACTTCACAAACGAACCACTAAATACACAACTAACTTTTAACAAAAACTAACATTACAAACCCAATTAATACAAGCATCATTTGTATAAATTTGAAGGAGAAGCTAATATTATATCTACTTTGTTTATAAGAGAACCTATCATACCTTGAACCTAACAAACAATAGACGAAGTGTAAACAATTCAACTTGCATGCATTACTCATAAACTTGTGATAACAATGGATGGTAAAAATTAGGAGATGAAGTTTTGGAAGTCGTGAGTAAAATCTTAGACTAGTTTAGAATCATTTTAAAGACAGAGACATGGTTCGTGTTCTGCAATACTGTGTATAGTACGTGACTTGTATGGTGTCTGGACATGGCTTTTCTTCTTTAAATCAACACAAATTAGCAGCTAAGGTAGGTAGTATATATGTATGCATTCGTGGCCAATAGTAAAGTAAAAATACAAGTGTATTTGTGTGTCTAGCAACGACGTCATATGCTAACTCATGAGTGTGTGTTCATTTTAATAGTGTGTGTGTGTGTCCTTGCTGTAAAAAATATTAAAACAGGGACATCATTGAATTGTAAGTTTTTTTAAAGAGGTCATTAAACTTGAAATTTATATCAACACAATTCAAACGTAACATGACTAACTTATTTACTACAAAATGTTACAAACAGAGTAGAATAACTATAAATCTGAAACTGCGAACCATATATACACATATATATATATATATATATATGTGTGTGTGTGTGTGTGTGTGTGTATATATATATATAATGTATTGTATAACTATATATTAATGGAGAAAGCCATGGAAGATGGAAAAAATGAGATGAGAAGATGCAGCAAAAGAGAAAGAGACCTTGATTGATCTGAAAATAGGAGGGAGACTTTCAACCGCCGCCCCAAGAGTAACCCAAAACCACCGTGGTGCCGCCGCCGAGAGAAACCCAAAATTGCCGCCGCTGCCGAGAGTAACCCAAAGACGCTGCTGCCATCGAGAATAACCCAAAGCCGCCACCGTTGCCGAGAGAAACCGAAAACTCATTTGCAATCGCCGCCGCCGAGAGACACAGAGAGAGGGAGAGACCTTCGACTGAGAAAAAGATCATTGATTTAGGGAGGAAGATGTTGCCGGAGATGGATAGAAAACCGATCTAGAAATATGTCGCCGGAGGGGGAGTGAAAACCGTCGATTTGGAGGAGGAGGGGGAGAGAAAAGTGGCTGAAAATTTTTTGCTTGGTGTGTAAATGAGAGACCAAACTAGGGTTTGGGGGTGGGGGTGGAGAGTTTTGGACCTTTGGTCAGCTCAACTCTCTGTTTTTTTAAGAAGATTTCACTAGAGAATTGAAATTCTTCACACATAAAAGGAAATAAAAGTAGGAAAATAAAATTGTTTTATTTCTCATTTCTCATAACTAAATAAACAAAAGAAATGATTAGCACTATTTAATATTAATCAAATGAAAATGTTAACAATGTAAAATAGTTATATATTTATTTTAAATAAAATATAAAAAAATTACAATCACATTTTAGATTTAACTTTTTGAAAAAAAAAAGTTGCATTTATTTTAGACATATGCAACCTTTTAAAATAAAGGTTGCTTTTAACTTATAACAAATGTAACCTTTCTTACAAATGTTGCCATTTTTAATAAAATATGTAACCTTTTAAGTTAAATGTTGCATTAGATCTTCTAATGCAACTTTTATTTTTTTTTTAACTTGGTTTAGAATCAAATGCAACTAATTATATAAAAGTTTCTTTCAAAAGGTTGCAATAGGCTCATTTTGTAGTAGTGTGTTAATCTACATAAAAAGATATAGAATTGTAATAAGAAACATAAAAATGTATGAAATATACAAGAAACATAACATTCTACAAAGATTAAGTGTGATTTTTTTTCAAATAGTCTTGTATTATATTCTATGTAAATTATCATGTAATCTGCATAGATTATCATGTAATCTACGTAGATTATCATGTAATCTACGTAGATAATCTATGTAGATTATCATGTAAAACATCTAATAATTATTACATTCATTATCAATCTAATATCTTATAAATAATCTTCATTATAAAACATGGAAAGTGAATCTGTCATATTCTATGTAGAGTATCGACGAACATATTCTATGTACAATTTACGTAGAATGGCATGCAATCTACGTAGAATGTCGTGTAGAATGTTAAGTATCATATATTCTACGTAGATTACATGATAAAATATACCAAAAACACATTGTAAAAAAAAGAAGATTTCATTTGGACATTTTATCAAACTCTTGGTATGCAACTGATATAAAATATACAAAAAACGCATTGAATAGTAATGTTAATCTACATAAAAAGATATATAAATTATAATGAACATAAAAATATATGAAATATATAGGAAACATAACATTCTACATAAATTATGAATAGTAATGTTAATCTACATAAAAAGATATAGATTTATATAACATTCTATATAGACACATAATATTTTTATATAGAATACGTTAATTTTTTAATAATTAAATAATTTTCAATATAGAAAAAAATATTTTTTTTTGTAAAAAACGTTTTTTTACTATTAAAGTAAGTTTTCATAAAAAAAAAAGAAAATGAGAATGAAAAAAAGTAAGAGAAAGAAAGTGAAAAGATGTTACATACAATAAAAGGATGAAGAGAGAAAAATAATATTTTTTAATTCCAAAAATACCATTTTGATCCAAGGGCTCTAAAAGGTTCTAAGTTCTTACAATCTTTGAGGTTCTTAGAATGTCATGCAATCTATGTACAATCTACGATGAATCTATCATATTCTATGAAGAGCATCGACGAACGTATTCTATGTACAATTTACGTAGAATGTCATGCAATCTACGTAGAATATCGTGCAATCTACGTAGAATAAAATACAATCTACGTAGAATGAAAAGCAATCTACGTAGAATGGTATGCAATCTACGTAGAATGTCATTCAATCTACGTAGAATGTCGGGTAGAATATCAAGTATCATATATTCTACGTAGATTACATGATAAAATATACCAAAAACACATTGAAACAAAAAAAAAAGATTTCATTTGGACATTTTATCAAACACTTGGTATGCAATTGATATAAAATATACCAAAAACACATTGAATAGTAATGTTAATCTACATAAAAAGCTATAGGATTGTATAAGAAACATAGAAATATATGAAATATATAAGAAACATAACATTCTACGTAGATTATGTGAGATTTTTTACAAGTAGTCTTGTATGATATTCTATGTAGATTATCTTGTAATCTACGTAGATTATCACGTCATCTACGTAGATTATCATGTAAAACATCTAATAACTATTAGAATCATTATAAATCTAATATCTTACAAATAATATTCATTATAAAACATGAAAAATGAATCTGTCATATTCTATGTATAATATCGACGAACATATTCTATATACAATCTACGTAGAATGTCATTCAATCTACGTAGAATGACATGCAATCTACGTAGAATGTCATGCAATCTACGTAGAATGTCGTGTAGAACGTCAAGTATTATATATTCTACGTAGATTAAATGATAAAATATACCAAAAACATATTGAAACAAAAAAAAAGATTTCATTTAGTCATTTTATCAAACATTTTGTATGCAACTGATATAAAATATACCAAAAACACAATGAAAAATAATGTTAATCTACATAAAAAATATAGAAATGTATAATAAACATAAATATATATGAAATATATAAAAAAACATAACATTCTACATAGATTATGAATAATAATGTTAATCTACATAAAGAGATATAGAATTACATAACATTCTATATAGACTCATAATATTTGTATATAAAATACATTAATTTTATAGCAATTAAATAAATTTCTATATAGAAAAAAATTATTTTTTTTTATAAAAAGCGTTTTTAATATTAAAATCAATTCTCATAAAAGAAAGAGAAAATGAAAATGAAAAAAAAAAGTAAGAGAGAGAAAGTAAAAAAGAAATGCATATAATAAAAAATGTGGAGAGAGAAAGATAATATTTTTATTCCAAAAATACCCTTTTGATCCAAGGGCTCTAAAAGGTTCCTAGGTTCTCACCATCTTTGAGGTTCTTAAAAGAACCTCTCCCTATATATATATATATATATATATATATATATATATATATATATATATATATATATATATATATATATATATATATATATATATATATATATATATAGGGTTTGTAGAGAGAGTTGAATGATGATGATGATGATGGCTATGGTTGAAATATGCTCATGCATGCATAAATTAATTTTTTTTTCTTTTCTTTCCTTTTCATTTATTATATATATATATATATATATATATATATATATATATATATATATATATATATATATATATATATATATATATATATATATATATATATATATATATAGGGTCAGGTTCTATGGGGCACCTGTATGCATTGTACACTTTGGGAACCTGTATGCACCGTTAGATCTTGAATTTTAATGGTTCATATTGTAGTGGCAAAAGGGTAATTAACTTGAAAATGGGTGCACGGGTGCATAACTTCTCGTGCGCGGAAGGGCAAAATCGGAAGATGCTTGAATTCAGAAATATTCTATCCCAATCTAAACAAACATGATGCATATTCATCCAATTTATTGGATTCGTCTTCAAACACGATGCATTTTCATCCAATTCAATTTCAAACATGATGCATTTAGACCATATTCATCCTCGTCTTTGTTCCATCATTATGCATCACCAAAATCGTGATGCATTTCGACCATATTCATCATCGTCTCTGTTCCATCATTATGCATCACCAAAATCATGATGCATTTCGACATTTAAACGTGTTAATTTCGTGATGCATCTCTGAAATTTAAACGTGTTTATCAACGTCTTCAATGTGTTCATCATTGTCGTGAAAACTGGTTGAGAGAAAGAGAGATGGAGAGAGGCTAGCTATGAAAGAGAAAGGGAAAGAGAGAGAAAAGGGGATGGATTTATGGAAATGTGGTTAATCATTTTATTTAGTTTCCTAAATAAATGATAAATATTAAATTAAATCTTATAATTTAACAATATATTATTAAGCATTCCCAAAATGCCCTTGATGCACCCTTTGTAAACAAGCAATGCATTTTTGGTTCCCATTTGGTTCCCGATGCATATGGTGCCCCATAGAACCTTTTATATATATATATATATATATATATATATATATATATATATATATATATATATATATATATATATATATATATATATATATACACACACACACACACACACACACACACACATATTACATTCATATGTATACAAATAACAAATTTCTTTTATCCCCCTTTTTTTTTCTAAAAAAATATACTTAGTGATGGATTTGCTTTCATATATATATGTGTATATATATATATATATTCATATATATATGTGTATATATATATATATATATATATATATATATATATATATGTGTATGTATAATGGTTTGGTAATTTATATCTTATTTTCTCGAATTAATAATTAAATTTAAAAAAATTGAAGTTAATTAATTACCTCGAAATTAGCGGGTGTTACTATATATATATATATATATATATATATATATATATATATATATATATATATATATATATATATATATATATATATATCGGTGTGTGTGTGTGTATACATACATAGAGTCAGATTCAAAAAAATACATCTCGAAATCAAGTGCCCCTGAAGGTATCAACCTTAAAAAACTTTTTTTAATTTTTTTTTTCTCATAACCATGTTTAAATTAATATTATACACATGATATATGAATTTCATATTCCTTAAAAATTATATGAATGTTCAATGCATATTTATGTGAATGATTATTTACACCATTCACATTATCTTTTTTTTTTTTTACCATTCACAAGCTATATGATGTTGCTGCTTTTGAAAAAAATTTCTTATAATGTTGTCTTATACATGTCTATTCAAAAAAATATATGTGAATGATCATTCACATAAGGGTACGTTGGTGCGCTAATGAACTTGATTCTACATACATACATACATACATACATAATATATATATATATATATATATATATATATATATATATATATATATAATATATATATGTGTGTGTGTGTGTGTGTGTGTGTGTGTGTGTGTGTGTGTGTGTGTGTGTCTTTAGTTATCTTCAAAAGATATTTAATTTTAAGATCCGAAGACAAATCAAAGTCAGGATATTTAACTAAATTCGTTTCACTTTTTGAAGATAAATCAGAATGGTCAACATTGTTTTTTAACTAACTTCGGAATCCTTAACCTCTGAATCTTTTGAAGAAGATGAAACATTAAATTGTCTAGAAAGATGAAAGATTTGATCTTTTAATCCTTTAATAATGACCAAATATGAATTTTTGTCATTATCAAACCATTGGAAATCAGTTTTAATATATTTTTCTTTAATTTAAAACACATTTCTCTTATCTTCATACAATTTAGATTTCGCTTTGAAATCTTGTTCTTTAAGTAAGAACTTATTTTTTCCTTCTAAAATAATTCTTTAGTTAATGAAAACTCCTTTTCAAGAGCAAAGATTTGTTTGAAACATAACTTTGATCATGATGATTTCTCTTTGAAAGTGTTTTTTCAAGATCTTTAACTTTCTTGTACAAATGAGATTGTTCAGGCAAAATATATTTTAGTTGAGTTGCATTCTGAAAATTATCTTGTTTGTAATCGTCAAGTTTCTTTGATAATTCAGATACTACACATGAAAGCTCTTCTTTTCTGGAAGTCAAAACTTTTATTCAACATTCATCAAACTTTAATTTCTTGAAAAGTTCAACATTTTTGTTAGAACTTGTTTTGTTGATGAAAATCAAAGTCTAGGGGTCAAAGTGTAATTAGTTTAAAGTTGTAAATATTATAAATAGGAAGTTTGACTTTGTAATAGAAGTGATCTGACATTGTAAATCAGAATAGAATTTTGGCACGGAATTTCAGAGAAGAAACTAGGGGCTACAGTACGCATTTCTCAATTTATCTCTGTAATCATCTTTGTGACTAATACAATCATTCGGTTAGTTGTTCTTGATCTTGTTCTTAATTGTATTGCATTTAATTGTTGATTGATAAGTAGGATTCACAATTGGTATCAGAGCATTTAGGGTGATTTTTTGATTGAAATCTAAAATTTCGAAACTGTTCTTGACATTTTTTTCGAAAAATAGAAAAATCAACCAGGGTTTTAATCCAGTTGATTGTTGGTTTTGATAATTGGATCGAAGGAAGGTCATTAGCAATCGATTGGATTGATCATAATTTTGTTTTAAATTTCCAAACACAGAAAAAGATCTAGTGATTTTTCAGAAAAATTGAAAAAACGGGTGTTCTTCACTGTTTCATTAAAAAACACGCACTTAGATATGTTTTTGGACAAAATTCTTTCAGAAAAGGTGTTCGAAATTAAAACCCCTACCTTCGATATCAATTTGGGCTAAAAATAGGGCATTTTTACAAAATAATTTGAAATCCAGTCTTGAAATTGTTGAAAAACTAAGAAACTTGATCAAACATGTGTTCTAGTGTTACTCGAGTTGACCTCACGTAGAAATCGAGTTGAATTTAGGTTTAAATCGAGTTGAACTTAAGTATTCAATCGAGTTGAACTTAAGTTTCAATCGAGTTGAACTTAAGTTTCAATCAAGTTGACTTCAAGTGAATTTGAGTTGATCTGAAATTAATTCGAGTTGCCTAGAAGGTACATTCGAGTTGGTTTCAATCTTCAATCAAGTTGTAGAAATCAAGTTTAAATTATCAAAAGATTGATTCGAGTTGACTATAGCTTTGATTAAGTTGACCATAGTTTTAATCGAGTTGACTGGTACTTGATTCGAGTTGTATCTTACTTGAGTCGAGTTGCATCATTACTTGATTCGAGTTGCATCATTACTTGATTCGAGTTACATCATACTTGATTCGAGTTGCATCATATTTGATTCGAGTTGCATAGTACTTCTAACAGTTGATTTTCTTATAGATTCGAGTTGAGTATACCTTTGTTCGAGTTTTATACATTCTGTGATCGAGTTTTTCAATTCATTATTCGAGTTTGTCATCTTCTTAATTCGAGTTTCAATTCATATTCTTCCAAGTTTCATCAGTTTTCAATAGTTGATCAACTTTTTCAATTTCAATCAAAATATCATTCGATCTTGGAAGATTCCTATATGTCAATCATCATGTCTAAAGACGCGCTTGCAATGGGGTCGGAGACAAAACCTCCAATTCTATACCGGGGAGAATACGTATAATGGAGGGAAAGATTTCTGGAATTTATCAGTTTTTACGACCTCTCAGAAGAAATGTTAAAGTCATTAACTGACGGACCAGCTGTGTTCCTAGAAACAATTCTAGCTATACCCACCAGACACCCTCCAATTCCGGAAAGAACTGTTGAGGTAACAAACCTGACAGAGGCACAGAAACGAAGAAAATTGGGGGACAAAATAGCAAGGAAGTTGTTACTGATATCTGTCCCCAATGACATCTACACCTGCCTGACAAACACGTAAAACAACCAAATCCATCTAGGATGAGGTGTGTAAGCTGATGAGGGGATCCGACAGGGCAGCTACCAACAGAGCAAGGAACAGTCTAATGACATTTGATAATTTTAGAGCAAGAGAGGGGGAATTGCTAGAGAACACATACTTGCGATTTGTCAGTTTAGTGAGTGAAATGAAAAGGAACGGTGTTACTAAATCCAATCTAGACATAAACGTCAAATTTCTGAACATACTTAACCCAGAATGGGAAAAGTATGCAATGATCATCCAACAGACAAAAGACATTGAGGAAATGGATTTCCATATGGTCTTTGAGAACCTTAACAACTATCAAGAGGTTGTTTTAAGGAAAATGTCTGGAAAGAAGAAAGCAGAAAAACATACCGTTAACCCTTTAGCTTTATTGGCTGATCAGAAATACAAGTATAAGCTGAAGAAGGAAAAACGGGTAGTCATAAGCAGCAGTTCTTCTGAATCGAACTCATCAGACTCATCAGCAGATTCAGAGATAGAAGAAATGAAAAAGCAAATGGCCTTACTCACAAAGGCATTTCAGAAGAAGTTTTACCGAAAACCCACCAATAACAAAATGAGATACAAGACTGGCTCAAGAAAGTTTGACAAGAAGGAGAAATATGAAAAGTCTGGTGAAAGCAGTGGAAGGAAAGCCGATAAATATGACAAATCGGAAAAATCATCCAAGAAAGATACAGAGCAAAAATGCTACAATTGTGGCAAGCTAGGACACTTTGCCCGAGAGTGCAGAATGCCTGTAGTCAAAAACTCTGAATACTACACAAGAAAGGCACTTCTAACCAAAGAAAAGAAAGTTGGCAAAGCTCTAATGGCTAAGGATGATCATTGGCTACAACTATCAGAGGATGAAGACATCTTGGATGAAGATGCACATATCTGGTTGAAATCAGAAGTTTTCAATGAATCAGAACTGAGTGAGTCAGCAATGGTTGCAGAAGATGAGGTATGGGTTGGGTTGACGGGTGAAGAGAATGAGGAAAAGGAAGAGTCTGATGAGGAATTGATTGAAGAATTTGCAATGATGGCAACAGGGAATGCTGGCTACAGCAAAGACAAAGATACTGATGAATCAGATTTAGAGAAATCAGATAGCTCAGAAACACCGGATGTACATTCTAACTCTGAATCTGCAAATGATGATTCCTGTTTGCTTGATGAAAAATTAACACAAATGGCTTTCATGCTAAAGAAATTTGAAAAATCCTTAAAAGCTGAAAAGAAAAATGTTCACTCCTTGGAAAACAAGCTAAATCAAGAACATGCGTTAGTATTGGACTTTTCCAAGGATAAAGCATTAGCACTACGAGCAGATTCAGATTTGCAAGATAAAACAAATGAACTTCAATGCAAAATCCAAGAACTAAATAACAATATATCTGACTTAAAAGAAAAACTGAATTTGGCAGAATTAGAGGCTTCAAATTATTCTGTAAAATATCATGCCATTTTTGAAGAAAGAACAAAACTTTATGAGAAAATAAAGACATTGGAAGATGAGTTTATCAAAAGAGGTCAAACAGACCAGACAATCTATTTAAATCAACCAAAAGATACCGAATTCTATAATTCTAAATCTGGTATTGGTTGGAATAATCCTAAATATCTGACAAAGGCTATTTCAAATTCACCTACTTTATATGATGTCAGATATATGAATCTAGGATTAAAAATGACATTTATGAAAGCATCAGATGAGATAGAATCAAGTGAAGATTCAAAAGACTAAGATCTGATAAAATGCAAAATTCTGTTGATTATAACAGAATAAATGAATCAAATAAAAATACTTGCATAAAAGAGGAGTATATTCAGACATATTCTAAAAAGGATTTATCTGAATCTGCTACTAAATCTCAAAAGTTATATTTACCAGTTTCAATTCTTGAAAAGATAAACTCTGATCTAGAATTGAAAATCAAAAATTTTGAGACTATAAATCAAACTCTTAAGCCTGAACTTAAAAATCTGGAACAAAAGTTGCAAAAACAGCCTGAGAACAAATCAATATCAGATCAAACATCTTCAATTCCACTTGATTCTATTAACTCTGAAAAGGACTATGATCTGTACATGAATCTGATTTTAACTCATTGGAAGAAATGTTTGTTAAAATAGATGAGTTTGTAAAACCTTTACACAACAAACAAACAAATGACCTTAAAGAACCTGTTAGAATTCTGCAAAGAATATCTACAGATTCAAAGGAATCATCTGAAAATTCACCAAGTTTACAACCGAAAAAGGAGAAAACAAAAGTTACTTTTGTGACTTCTACCTATGAAAAAGGTGAATCATCTTCCACAAAGGACTCTATTGCACTCAAGGTCCAAATTTCAAAAGGTAAGAGACCTTTACAGAAGAAACTAGTTTCTAAAATCTCTAATTCTCGTGTTTCTTGTATGTCAGATTATATTGTGAAAGGTTCTCGGAAGCAAGAATGGAGAAAGAAGCAGAAAGAAAAGAAAAACAAGAGTATAAAACAAGAGTGGAGAGTGAAGAAAATGTTGTTACAGATAGAAATAGACAATTTGAAAAATCTGTCTGTAATAATAAATTTACTAATAAATCTTGTATTAAATACTCTCGGACTGCTTTAATTGATTTAAATTTTGTTTCTTGTAAATCAATGCATGCTAAATCTGATAAGCTTGTATGGCTACCAAAGAAAAAGGACCCATCTTTTAAACAGAAAAAGGTTCCAAAGCAACAAATTTCAAAAACAGTTCCACATCGAACTGTACAAAAGTGGATACCAAAGAGAACTGTTAAAAAGTGGGTACATAAAATAAAAGACATACCTGATGAGAAAAAGCATATTCAACTGCATGATTTACCAAAGTCAAAAGTACCCAACTATAAGTGAGTACCTCATGTTTTATTTCGTCTTATAAGTAAATCAAGTATGGTACCTTGACTCCGGATGCTCAAAGCACATGACCGGACAGAGAGAAACACTCACTAACTTTGTAGATAAGTTCTGTGGGATGGTCAGATTCGGGAATGATCAACTCTGTCCGATCAAAGGTTATGGGAGTCTTGCGTACGATAAAATCACAATTCAGAAAGTCTTCTACGTTGACGGTCATGGTCACAACTTGTTCAGCATTGGACAACTCTGCGACAAAGGATTAGAGGTCCATTTCAAAGCTAATCGGCGCAGCATAAGATCTGGAGAAGGAAAAGAAATTCTTGCAGGGAACAGGAAAACCAATTTGTACTCAATTGACCTAGCCTCAATCAATCTGAAGAAGGATGTCTGATTAATGTGAAAAGCAACATCTAAAACATCTTGGCTATGGCATCGTCGTCTTTCACATCTCAATTTTAACGAATTAACCAACCTTGCAAAAGGTAGGTTAGTTAAAGGGCTACCAACTCTCAAATTTCAAAAGGAGCAGTTGTGCGCCGCGTGTGAAAAAGGAAAGATGACTAGAGCTTCACACAAATCCAAAACAGAACACTCATCAACGAGAGCACTGGAACTGATACATATGGATCTGTGTGGACCAATGAGAGTACAAAGTATAAACAAGAAACGCTATGTGTTGGTAATAGTCGATGACTACTCCAGATACACATGAGTTTTCTTCTTGCGTTTCAAATCTGATGCTACCGAAATCATAATAAACTTCATCCGAAGAATTCAAGTAAAGTTGCAGCTTTCAGTTCAGATCATTAGATCAGATAACGGGACAGATTCCAAGAACAAATCTCTCGAATCGTTTCTGAATTCTGTGGGAATAACACATCAATTCTCAGCCGCTCGTACTCCACTACAGAATGGTGTCGTTGAACGACGAAATCGGACACTGGTGGAATCTGCAAGAACGATGCTGGCATATTCCAATCTTCCGTTATTCCTATAGGCTGAAGCTGTTGCAACAGCTTGTTTCACGCAGAACCGATCAATAATCAATAAAAGATTCGGAAAGACTCCGTACGAATTAATAAATAAACGGGTACCTAATGTTAAATTTTTCCATGTCTTTGGATGCAGGTGCTTCATATAAATGACAAAGACAATCTGGGAAAATTTAATCAAAAAGCTGATAAAGGTATCTTCATTGGGTATTTGAAGGAGTCGGTAGCTTTCCGGGTCTACAACAAGCGGACCAAGACAGTCAATGAAAGCGTGAATGTAAAATTTGATGAAGGCGTAGTAATGCTTCTGAACATACCAGTTCAGGACCCGACCATAACAAGCCGACTTCTATGAAGTCAACTGAACAGAGTGCAGATAATTCAGATTTAATTAAACTGTTAGAGAATTTCTATGAAGACTACTTTGAAAAACCCAAACCTAATGTTTCAAATTTTGTGCCTGACAGGATTACTGAAGATCCAGTCGTAGTCTCAGACTATTCTCATCAACCCATTTCAGAAGAAACTGGAGAAGCCTCAACGACAGATGTGCACTTACATACTGATAGTGTACAACCCATTCAACCTCCAATGTCTTTTGAAACCCCCTTACTATTTGAAAACTCAGAAACCCTATCTCAGATAATATACCATCTACATCCGAAGCTAACCCCCGACTTCCCTACTTAGACTTAAATCCCAATCAAGACCAAATTCAACCGTATCCACATACCTTTAAGTGGACAAGAAATCACCCAACTGAAAATATCATTGGTGATCCTTCTACATCAGTCCAAACCAGAAGAACAACAATAAACGAGTGCCTATTTTCAAACTCTCTCAGCAAAATTGAGCCAAAGAATGTGAAAGAAGCTCTTCTGGATGCTGATTGGATTATGGTAATGCAAGAAGAACTGAATCAATTTGAAAGGTTGAAGGTCTGGAGATTGGTAGAGCGACCTAAAGATAAATCAATCATTGGCACGAAGTGGATTTTCAAGAATAAGAAGGATGAACATGGTGTCATCATTCGTAACAAAGCTCGCCTCATCGCCAAAGGATACAATCAATAAGAAGGGATCGATTATGATGAGACTTTTGCACCATTTGCAAGAATAGAAGCAATTAGGATGTTTCTGGCATTTGCTGCTCATAAAAACTTTACAGTTTACCAAATGGGTGTAAAAACTACGTTTTAAAACGGGGAACTAACCGATGAAGTGTATACATTTCAGCCCGAAGGGTATACTGATCCTTCGAAGCCTGATCATGTATATATTTTAGATAAATCCCTGTATGGCCTTAAACAAGCACCGCGTGCTTGGTATGATGCACTTTCAACATACTTGTTAAAATGTGGATTTAACAAAGGTGCAGTGGTTACTACCCTGTTTATAAAGCGTCAGGGGCCAGATATTATAGTAATTCAAATATATGTAGATGACATAATATTTGGGTCTACAAATCCTGAATTTTGCAAAAAATTCGCTTTCTTAATGTCCCAGAAATTTGAAATGAGCATGATGGGAGAAATAAATTTTTTCTTAGGTTTACAAGTTAAACAACTGACTGATGGAATTTTTATCAATTAGTCCAAATATATTGAAGACATGTTAATAAAATTTAACATGGTCAATAGTACTCCTATGAAAACTCCCATGGCTCCGGATTCAAAATCCAAACTCGATGAGGACATTTCATGGAAACCTGTAGATGTAACTCATTATCGAGGAATTATTGGGTCATTAATGTATTTAACTGCAAGTAGACCTGATATTATGTTTGCTACATGTGTTTGTGCTAGATATCAGGCATATCCAAAACAATCACATTTAGCTGCTGCTAAAAGGATCTTAAGTTATCTGAAGGGAACACCAAATCTTGGTTTGTGGTATCCCCGAGAATTTTCATTCAATTTAACTGCTTTTTCTGACGCTGATCACGCAGGTGATAAAATGGACAGAAAAAGTACATCAGGTGCAGTTCAATTCTTAGGTGACAAACCCGTCTGCTGGTCATCCAAGAAACAACACTGTGTTTCATTGTCTACAGCCGAAGCAGAATATGTTGCTGTATCATCATGTTGTTCTCAAGTGTTGTGGATGAAGAGTCAACTGAGAGATTACGTGTTTACACCACAGAAGATTCCGATATATTGTGATTCTCAGAGCGCAATTGCTATAGCATCTAATCCAGTGCAACACTAAAAAACCAAACACATCGACATCCGGTATCACTTTATTAAGGATAATGTCGAAAATGGTAATATAGAATTATATTTTATTCCTACTGAATATCAATTAGCTGACTTGTTTACCAAAGCATTAGATGAAAAACGGTTTAATTTTTTGGTATACAAGTTAGGTATGTTGAATCATTAGATTTAAGAATTCAGTAGTTACTGTAGGTCCCAAAAGATATGTAACATCCTCGGATTTATTTTGATGTTTCTTGGTTAATTAAGTGGAAAAATTATATATTTAAGTTGAAATTTGGGCGATTATTATGTATTTTGGATATTTAGCAAGTTTGTTGCTATTTTTTTAAGAAAATTGAACTCAGAATCATTGTTATGGAATATTAAGGAATTAAAAGTTATTTATGATAATTCTAAGATTAAATCAGTATTTTATGGAACCGGTTAGGTCGAGTGGTGAAATGTGCAAAAATGACGAAAGTTGCATAAAAAGGGCAAAAGGCTTCATTTTTCTATTTTACACTCTCTCACTACTTTATCTCTCTAGAATTTCCTCTCTACATCTCTCTAAGTTATCTCATAAACCGACCGTCCGATTATCGAGAATTATACGTCAACGGAAAGGTATCGAGGAGTACAACAACAATCTACAAACGGATTTCTGATTTCATACGAATTAAGGTAAGAATCGATCCTTTTAAGTTTATAGTTTCGGTTTTGAAGTAAATTAGAATTCGAATCTGTCATTTTATGTAAATTGGAACTTGTTTTGCTTGAAATATTGCAAGATTATGATAGTATATGCATAATAGAATCGAATCTAGGTATCATACATGATATATGCATGATTTTTGACTTAGAAATGAAGGATTTAAGCTGAAATGATGAACAGACTCGAATATGTCAAGAACAGAGTCGAAATGCAAGAACAAACTCGATTTTTGTACTAGATTCGAGTGTGTTTTCGAGTGTGTATCACTAGATTCGAATGGGGTTTCGAAACTACCCTAGATTCGAAGGGTTAGTTCGAATCTATCACTTAGACTCGAGCATGGTTTCGAATTTAATACATGGGGTTCGAATCTATCCCCTAAACTCGAATGGAAGTGGAATTTGTGCCTTGGGGTGTTCGAATCTACACATAGAATTCGAATCTAGTCATTAGATTCGAATGTAGTTAGAATCTAACCCATTAAATTCGAGTTTAATGCCTAAAATTAAGAATGCTACTCTCTAGATTCGTGTATTTTGAATGAAACTCATAAACAACACATAAAATGATATGAGTTATATAAAGGACAATGTATGAACATAAAATGGGTTTAAACTTTAGTTGTAGTTCGAATTTGGATATGGACCCGAAATGGGGAAAAATATTGCAAAACTTACTAAACTTGGTTTTATGGATTTAAACGGTTATTGATACGAGGAATTGATGTAATTAATATAACAGGTCCCTTGTGGTGTTGTTTAACCCACAGTGGGGTACTTGGTGGAATCCGGTTGAAAGCCCGAAGAGAAATAAAATTGGTTATCATTTAATTACGCACCCACTGTGAGTACATATGATTTCGCATGTTTATATTTGCTTTATGATTGCTTTTGCTTACTGAGACATGTTGCTTCATTATTCGTTTGGAATTCTACTAACTTGCGTAAATTTGGATGCACATTCTTATTTGATGCATGTCCGTTCGTTTGTTGTGCATCTATGATGGACCTGCGGGTCGCATCTGTTACTCTGATGTTACTGCTCTATAAGACGCTGGAGCTGATCCCTCCAGGTCCGTAGGCAGTATGTCATCCCCGATGTTATGTTGGTCTCAGTAGTGTATTTTAAAAGACGAGGTGCGAGCTCGTAGAGCGACGGCTCTTGTGTGGTCGTACTTTGTGTACGTGGAGAGTGCACGACGTGCGTCGTCGGTGCTACTCTTGTAGGCATCATAAGGATTTATAAAATGCATAAATCTGTGTATTCACTAAGCATTCGCTTACCCCTCAGTTGACTTTATTTTACAGGAAAGGGAAAGTCTGCGGCCGGACCTTCTAGTTAGGTCATTTGGAAGATTTGGGAGACTCGGCATTATTTCATCGGTAATTTATGTTATGAGACAATGTTGTAATATTCTGGATGATTGTAATAATTGTATGGGTGTGTAGACTTAGACTTGCTACCCTATAGCACTGTAGGGTGTTTGACACTATTGCACTACTTTAATTATGTTTTAATGCTTCCGCACTTAATTTAGGTTATCAGATCATTATTGTATTTATGTGTGATGATTAATCCTGGGTGTTTTG
Organism: Centrapalus pauciflorus; assembly: GCA_020465985.1. NCBI lineage: Eukaryota > Viridiplantae > Streptophyta > Magnoliopsida > Asterales > Asteraceae > Centrapalus > Centrapalus pauciflorus. The sequence goes on along the minus strand of JAANYP010007011.1, from coordinate 69,059 downwards.
TAAATGGTGGTTGTTGTGGCAAGGGTGCCACACGAGATGGTATCAGAGCAGTTGTTTGAGATTCAAGTGTCCGTGAGGTCTTGATCTCAAACATTAGGTAATGATAAGTAGTGGTTTAAGTAATGATCTGAACTAAGATAGGTTATGATCTAGTAATTATAAGAGATTGACTATCATACGGGACGAATAAGTGGTGTCTTTAAACTGAAGACATGTTACTAAACAAGTTATATGTTTATATTTTCAGAACATGTCTGGAGGAATGACACTTGAAGAAGCAAGAGAGATGATGCTAGCCATGATGGCTGAGCAGAACAAAATGATACAAGATCAGTTTCGGGCTCGAGATGAAGCCGATGCTAAGAGAAGAGAGGATAAGAGAAAGAACAGGGAGAAGGAAGGGGGTAACAACGAGGAACAAAATGACAACACTGGGTCATCTAACAAACCCCGAGGTTGTCGTTTTAAGGATTTCAAAGGAAACGGAGCTGTAGAGTTTAATGGATTGGGAGACGCTGTTGCCGCACTCGAATGGATAACAGCTACTGAAAGAACATTCCGAATCAGCGATTGTGCTGAGAAGGATATGGTTCGGTATGCAACAGCTATGTTCACGAACGATGCAATCATGTGGTGGAACGCAATGGTGAATGCGTTGACGTTGGAAAAGGTTTCTGATATGACTTGGGCTGAGTTCAAGGACCTATTCACTCAGCAGTACAGTCCGGTTGATGAGCGCCGGAGGTTGGAAGCAAAGTTTATGGCACTGGTACAGGGGACTAAGACGGTGTCCCAATATGCTGTAGAATTCACGAGGCTGAGCCTGTTTGCGCCTCATCAGGTGGATACAGAGGAAAGGAAGGTGACCAGATTTGAGGCTGGTCTGGATATTGAAATTAGGAGGGTTATGAGCAATGTCCGCTACCCTACATTTGCTGGCTTACTTGAGGCTGCCAGAAATGTAGAGCAGATTCTGATCATGTCGGGCTATTCTACTGGGTCTGCTACTGTTTCCACCAACCCAACACAGCCGTCACCGCCAAAGCGCCACCGCGAGGGAGGATATTCTGGTTCTTCCCGGTCTTCACAGTACTCACCTCAACAGTCGTATCGTCGATCATCTGGTTTTTCCGATCGTGGCCGTGCTCGTGCCTACTCTATCAACACCGAGCCGAGATATTGTAATTGGTGTCATTTGGAACACTTCGGCAAGTGCACCAATGGACGTGCTTGTTTTTGTTGTGGTGAGTTGGGCCATTATCAGAGTGACTGCCCCAGGAAGGGAGATGCTTGCCATAAGTGTGGTGTATTGGGACACTACAGTAGGAATTGCAGAAAGTACGATCCAGCTGCTGCTCCATCTACAACACGGTCTTCGGGAGGTTCTAGCGGTGGATCAGTTAACCGAGGTCGGGGTCAGTCTCAAAGGGCACCTGCTCGTGCTTTTCAGATAACTGCAGAGGAGGCAAGGGAAAATCCGGAGGTCGTCACGGGTACGTTCATAGTTAATTCTATGCCAGCACAAGTTTTATTTGATTCGGGTGCCAATAGATCGTTTGTTTCTACTATGTTTGCACAAAGACTTGTCATGCCACTATCTAGATTATCTGCTGTTCTTGATATAGAAACTGCTAGCAACACTTTAGTAAAAGTAGATCATGTCTATCGTAACTGCACGTTAGTAATTGAAGATGTAGTCTTCAATTTGGACTTGATCCCTATAGAATTCAGTGAATTCGATGTGATAATCGGGATGGATTGGTTGATAGAGAATGAAGCCCAGATAGTGTGTAAGAACCGAATGATTAAGATAACTACTCCGGAGGGGCGTGAGATTTGCATCTACGGGGATAGGAGAAGTGGGGATCTGTGCTTACTGACCATTGCAAAAGCTCGAAAGCTTGTTGCAAAGGGGTGTGACGCCTACCTGGCATATGCTATTGATGCCAAGGATGAAAAGAGAACGTTGGCCGACGTGCCTGTTGTTTCACAGTTTCCGGATGTGTTTCCGGAAGACTTGTCTGGCGTGCCGCCTGAGAAACAAGTAGAATTTAAGATTAACTTGATCCCTGGAGCTGCGCCGGTAGCTCGTTCTCCTTATCGCCTCGCCCCAACCGAGATGAAGGTAATGATGACACAGCTTCAAGAGTTGTTGGACAAGGGCTTCATTCGGCCGAGTTCATCGCCGTGGGGAGCCCCGGTATTGTTTGTAAAGAAGAAAGATGGCACGATGAGGATGTGCATAGATTACCGGGAACTGAACAAGTTGACGATTAAGAACAAGTATCCTCTGCCAAGGATAGATGACTTGTTTGATCAGTTACATGGGGCTAGTGTATTTTCTAAGATTGATCTGAGATCGGGATATCATCAATTGAAAGTAAGAGAAGAAGATGTACCGAAAACAGCATTCAGGACTCGGTATGGGCATTTCGAGTTTCTGGTCATGCCTTTCGGATTAACCAACGCCCCAGCAGTGTTTATGGATTTAATGAATAGGGTTTGTAGACCGATGTTGGATAAATCGGTAATTGTATTTATCGATGATATTTTAGTATACTCTAAGTCTGAAGCCGAACATGCTGAACATCTGAGAGAACTGTTGGAGTTGTTGAGAAAAGAAAGGTTGTTCGCCAAATTCTCAAAGTGCGAGTTTTGGCTACAACAGATACAGTTTCTAGGACATGTAATTTCTGGAGCTGGGATTTCGGTAGATCCGGCTAAAGTTGAAGCAATAAAGAACTGGGAGCCGCCATGTTCAGCTACTGAGGTTAGAAGTTTTCTGGGGTTGGCAGGATACTATCGGAGATTCATAAAGTACTTTTCTAAAATTGCAGTTCCTTTAACTGCATTAACAAAGAAGAATGCACCGTTTATATGGGAAACTGTGCAACAGGAAGCATTTGAGGTTCTGAAGAAAGCGTTAAGCGAGGCTCCGATACTTGCCTTACCGGAAGGCAATAACGATTTTGTGGTTTATACTGATGCATCGAGGTTAGGGTTAGGCGCTGTACTGATGCAGCGCGGGAAAGTAATTGCTTATGCTTCAAGACAGTTGAAGCAGCATGAGAAGAATTATTCGACTCATGATCTGGAGTTGACCGCGGTAACGTTTGCATTGAAGTTATGGAGGCATTACCTTTACGGAACTAAGTGTCAACTGTACACGGACCATAAAAGCTTAAAGTATATCTTTAGCCAGAAGGAACTCAATATGAGGCAGAGACGATCAATGGAGTTAATAAAGGATTATGAGTGTGAAATCATTTATCACCCCGGAAAGGCTAATGTGGTAGCCGATGCCTTGAGCCGAAAGGCTTATGCTAAAGATTTCTGCTATATGATGACGTCTACTATGTTAACGTCTACGATCATAGATGATGTCAAGGCCGCTCAGGAAGAAGCCTTGAAAGATGAGAATATTTGTGCTGAGGATGTTAGGATACAACTAAAGAATATGGAAACAAGTGAGTCGGGACTGAAAGGGATATACGGGAGGATATGGGTGCCAAAGTTTGGTGGAATGAGACAAGTAATTATCGAAGAAGCACACCAGTCTAGGTTTTCTGTACATCCCGGGAGCACAAAGATGTACAATGACTTAAAGGCAGACTTTTGGTGGCCGGGACTGAAGAAGGACATAGGGCAATATGTAGAAAGATGCCGAACTTGTCGGTTGGTAAAGGCCGAGCATCAGCAACCGTACGGCAGTATGCAACCGCTTCCTATTCCGGAATGGAAGTGGGAGCATATTACTATGGATTTTGTTACATAGCTGCCAAAGACTAAGCGACAGCATGATGCAGTTTGGGTAATCGTGGATCGGTTAACTAAGTCGGCTCACTTTATTCCGATCCGTGAAAGTTATTCATTGGAGAAGTTAGCTCAGATCTATATGGACGAGATCGTTGCTAGGCATGGAGTGCCTAAGTCCATAGTGTCGGATAGAGATAGCCGATTTACTTCAAACTTTTGGTCAGCACTACAAGAAGGGTTAGGGACGAGAATAGCAATGAGTACAGCCTATCGTCCGCAAACCGATGGCCAGAGCGAACGAACGATCCTTACGTTGGAAGACATGATGAGATCGTGTGTGTTAGATATCGGTGGCAACTGGGATGATCATTTGCCACTGATAGAGTTCTCGTACAATAACAGTTACCACGCGACAATAAAGAAGGCACCGTTCGAGGCACTGTATGGGAGGAGGTGTAGGACTCCTACTTGTTGGAGAGAAACGGGTGAAACGCCGATTGCTGGGCCGGCGTTACTTCAAGAAACAAATGAAAAGATACAATTGATCAGGCAAAACATGAAGGCGGCCCAGGATCGTTAGAAAAGTTACTATGATCGGAGGCACAAACCGATCAATTTTGAAGTAAATGACTGGGTTTATTTGAAAGTATCACCCATGAGGGGTGTTACTCGTTTTGTAAAAAAGGGGCAAGTTGGCTCCGAGATTCGTCGGACCCTTTAGGATTGTTGAAAAGGTTGGAAATCAGTCTTATCGGTTAGAACTGCCTGAAGAGATGTCAGGCATACATCCAGTATTTCACGTTGGGAATCTCCGAAAATCATTTAACACTGGAAATGAGGATTGGGCAGACCACACGGAGCTGCAAGTTGACGAAAGGCTTCGATATGTGGAGGAGCCGGAATGTGTATTGGATAATAAGATGAAGAAGTTGAGGAGCAAAGAGATAGAAATAGTGCTTATACGTTGGAAGCATCATAAGGGAACAAATCATACATGGGAAGTCAAATCAGAAATGTTAAGAAAGTATCCGCAACTGTTTGAGTCCGAGTAACTTCGAGGACGAAGTTGAGCGTGGTGGAGCCCTGCTGTAACATCCTCGGATTTATTTTGATGTTTCTTGGTTAATTAAGTGGAAAAATTATATATTTAAGTTGAAATTTGGGCGATTATTATGTATTTTGGATATTTAGCAAGTTTGTTGCTATTTTTTTAAGAAAATTGAACTCAGAATCATTGTTATGGAATATTAAGGAATTAAAAGTTATTTATGATAATTCTAAGATTAAATCAGTATTTTATGGAACCGGTTAGGTCGAGTGGTGAAATGTGCAAAAATGACGAAAGTTGCATAAAAAGGGCAAAAGGCTTCATTTTTCTATTTTACACTCTCTCACTACTTTATCTCTCTAGAATTTCCTCTCTACATCTCTCTAAGTTATCACATAAACCGACCGTCCGATTATCGAGAATTATACGTCAACGGAAAGGTATCGAGGAGTACAACAACAATCTACAAACGATTTCTGATTTCATACGAATTAAGGTAAGAATCGATCCTTTTAAGTTTATAGTTTCGGTTTTGAAGTAAATTAGAATTCGAATCTGTCATTTTATGTAAATTGGAGCTTGTTTTGCTTGAAATATTGCAAGATTATGATAGTATATGCATAATAGAATCGAATCTAGGTATCATACATGATATATGCATGATTTTTGACTTAGAAATGAAGGATTTAAGCTGAAATGATGAACAGACTCGAATATGTCAAGAACAGAGTCGAAATGCAAGAACAAACTCGATTTTTGTACTAGATTCGAGTGTGTTTTCGAGTGTGTATCACTAGATTCGAATGGGGTTTCGAAACTACCCTAGATTCGAAGGGTTAGTTCGAATCTATCACTTAGACTCGAGCATGGTTTCGAATTTAATACATGGGGTTCGAATCTATCCCCTAAACTCGAATGGAAGTGGAATTTGTGCCTTGGGGTGTTCGAATCTACACATAGAATTCGAATCTAGTCATTAGATTCGAATGTAGTTAGAATCTAACCCATTAAATTCGAGTTTAATGCCTAAAATTAAGAATGCTACTCTCTAGATTCGTGTATTTTGAATGAAACTCATAAACAACACATAAAATGATATGAGTTATATAAAGGACAATGTATGAACATAAAATGGGTTTAAACTTTAGTTGTAGTTCGAATTTGGATATGGACCCGAAATGGGGAAAAATATTGCAAAACTTACTAAACTTGGTTTTATGGATTTAAACGGTTATTGATACGAGGAATTGATGTAATTAATATAACAGGTCCCTTGTGGTGTTGTTTAACCCACAGTGGGGTACTTGGTGGAATCCGGTTGAAAGCCCGAAGAGAAATAAAATTGGTTATCATTTAATTACGCACCCACTGTGAGTACATATGATTTCGCATGTTTATATTTGCTTTATGATTGCTTTTGCTTACTGAGACATGTTGCTTCATTATTCGTTTGGAATTCTACTAACTTGCGTAAATTTGGATGCACATTCTTATTTGATGCATGTCCGTTCGTTTGTTGTGCATCTATGATGGACCTGCGGGTCGCATCTGTTACTCTGATGTTACTGCTCTATAAGACGCTGGAGCTGATCCCTCCAGGTCCGTAGGCAGTATGTCATCCCCGATGTTATGTTGGTCTCAGTAGTGTATTTTAAAAGACGAGTTGCGAGCTCGTAGAGCGACGGCTCTTGTGTGGTCGTACTTTGTGTACGTGGAGAGTGCACGACGTGCGTCGTCGGTGCTACTCTTGTAGGCATCATAAGGATTTATAAAATGCGTAAATCTATGTATTCACTAAGCATTCGCTTACCCCTCAGTTGACTTTATTTTACAGGAAAGGGAAAGTCTGCGACCGGACCTTCTAGTTAGGTCATTTGGAAGATTTGGGAGACTCGGCATTATTTCATCGGTAATTTATGTTATGAGACAATGTTGTAATATTCTGGATGATTGTAATAATTGTATGGGTGTGTAGACTTAGACTTGGTACCCTATAGCACTGTAGGGTGTTTGACACTATTGCACTACTTTAATTATGTTTTAATGCTTCCGCACTTAATTTAGGTTATCAGATCATTATTGTATTTATGTGTGATGATTAATCCTGGGTGTTTTGTAAATGGTGGTTGTTGTGGCAAGGGTGCCACAAGATATCCCAAGTATATAGCCTTAAGCTATAGAGGGGGGGTGAATACAGCTATTTAAAAACTACACACAATTTTTTCAATGTTTGTATGTATTATCAACAAATGTTAATTACAAACGAGCTTGAATGCGGAAAGGTTCAAGCTGAGATGACAGATACAACAGTATGTTTAACTAGTCTAAGACAGACTTAAACTAGTTACAATGAATACACTCACTAAGAATCACTCACTGTGTTTACAAGACTCAGAGAAACAGCTTGAATAAGAACAGCTTGGACACAAAGCACTGTTTCATTCAAGCAGACTTGCATGTATGAAAGACACACTTTGAATGCACGTTCACTCTTGGTTTCAGCACTTAGCTTTTTGGCTTGATCTTTCAATCCTTGGAAGTTTCTTTTTATACTCACTCAGAGGATCTAAGTGAAGCTTCTACATTGGACGAAAGGAAAAAGGGAAAGTCTTGTTGAAAAGACAACATAAACTTTTCTGCACATTCTGAAAAGCAGACTTGTCTTCTTGTGGGCAGAACTTTTGTCTTTTCACTTTGTCTACTGTTGTATTGCCTTTAACTAAATAAGGAATGTCAACTTTGTGTCTTTCTTCCTTTGTTAAGGCCTATTTTGATATAAGAAAAGGTCTGTCACCCTTTTCAAATCCTTTTGTCTTCATGTAACAGAACAGCGTGGGCAGGCTGAGTAGTTCTGTAGAGCAGCGTAGACAGTGTATGTCCAGCCTGTTCAGCAGACTGAACAGCTTGGACAATCTGTATTTGTTGCAACACATGCAACATATAGAACAGCTTTGGACTGATATTGCAAATCATTTTCAGGTTTCAATAAGGCATATAACAGGCCTTAAATTCAACCTTCAAATGCATCAACAGGTTTGATTGAGAATCTCCCCCTTAGATGCAGAATAGGTTTGACTGAGGCCTTTTTGTGCCTAACAATCTCCCCCTATTTGCAATAACTTGTCTAAGCTAGCCTTATCAAAAATACTATATATTTTTACAGTACATTTGCTGAAATAAAATTACAACATCAACGTAAAGTAAAAGATCAGTTTATATATACACTGATTTTTTATTACATAAAACAACACATGTTCTTACAAAAGTACAACTGATGTACTGATGTATATTACAACTGATGCAAAAGAAAAATTACAACTTATGTAATTAAAGTACAACTAATGTACAGTAGATTTTGGACTGTTCGTGTTGGGAGCTGATAATGGTAAGCCTGTCCAACTGATGGACAGCTTCCATTCTTCACCTACCCAGATGGTAGATGGACTAAACTAAAGTGGAGGGGGACCTTCAAACATCTTTTCTAATTGCTCCCTTGTATCCTCAAGTTCTTCAATTTCACTTCTGATGATCATAAACTTGGGATCTTCATGTTCACCTCTCTCATAACAGCCTCTGAGCTGATCCCAGATGGCTGCTCTCCACCTGCTTGACTGCCTGAATGAAACGGCAAGTCTGAAGGCTACAAGCTGTCTCAGATCCACCTTGTATAGATCTGATGCTCTCTGAAAACATTTCTTCTTAGTTAAGGGATCTACAAAAAATGCCCCCAGCTCAGGCTCTTCAATGATCTTGCCATCTTCAAACTCTGTTCCACTAGGCAGGCTGTGATCAACTCCTTTCATCCCAATAGCATAGTCACCTTGTTCTATCAAGATGAGGAGTTGTTCCATCTCAGTGTCCTTCCTTGTCCTCCTGGCCTTTATTGTTGGTTGTGTCACATAGACACCTTCACTAACTTCTTTGGAGATCAGGCCAAGATTCTTCACTCTCTCCATCAGCTTCTTGACATATGCTCTGACAGTCTTAGCAGTTTCTGACTTAGACTCGCTCAGAGCAACTGCCAGCTCAATCCATTCTCTGTACCCCATCTGTGCAACATTAGTGTAGTCATATGTTTCTAGTTCTGGGCCTGTTGCACCCATTCTTGTTATTTTCAACTTCCACTGACTGCCTTTTCTTGATATGGGCACAGCTTTGATAATTGCTTCCTTGACAAGCCTTCTATCAGCAACATCCTGAAATTTTCTTCTTGCCAGGTTGTCAAAGTCGAACTGAGCTCTTGCAGAAGGCACTGGAGTTTTGGTCACTGAGACCAGAGCACCTTTTTCTTTTTCTGCTTCCTTCTCTCCTGCTGATCCCTTAGCAGCTTCCATTAATTTCTTTTGCAACCAGAGAGGACATTTTAACTTTCCTTGCCTCTTGAAGTGCAAAAGACTTAGCAGCTTTGGTAGATTCTTCTTCTTTCCTTAGAGCTTCGAGGGCTTGAAGCTGTTCTTCTCTAAACTCAAAGTATTTGTGCATAGGAAGACCCATTTCTTTGGCCCTGGCTTTGTGAAATTTAATCTCTGCTGCTTTCTGCTGTTGGGGATCAACTGCTGCTTTTTCTTTTCCTTTAGCTGCTATAGTGACAGCAGCTTCAGTACTTTCCTCCTCCTCCTCCTCTTCTTCTTCTAGAATCAGATGCCTCCTTCTGCTGCTTGGCATGCCCTCAGGAATAAATTCCTCCCCCTTTGACTGAACAGGGATTGGAGATTCAGCCTGAGTAGGCTGAGCAGCGTGGGAGGCACCCTCCATTGTACCTGTTGCAGATGCTCCTGCTAGTTGACCAGTGAGTATTGCAGGCACTGATTTCTCCTTAGGAGAAGAAGTTTTCTCCCCCTTAGACTTAGTCTTCGAGGCAGATCTCCCCCTTTGAAGGAGATGTACCAGCACCTTCAACACCTGGTCTGCCTGAAGACACGAAGTCATCAGGCTTGTCAGCAGTTTTGGCAGCAGGCCTGGGGCCAACAAGGCTATTCACTAAGAATGCCAAGTTGTCCTTCACCTCTGCAAGCTGGGAAAGACATGTTTGAAGAGAAGAGGATTGGGTATCAGCAAGGGAGGTCAGCTTAAAAATGTTTTCCCTATTAGAAGCTGTGAACTCCAAACTTTGAAGCTGTGCAAGATGTAGTTCTAGAGAATCTTGCACATCAGCAAGGTTTGATAACACAGAATTGGATAGGGAGCCAATGAGTGTGTTCAAGCTGGCCAGAGTAGCAGGAAATGTAGAATTGCAAGAAGTTAGGAGAGATGACAGCTGTTGAGAAATAGCTGTCATTGAGGACACAGAGTCCTGTTGTAGTGAAAGAATTGAGGAGAGGGATGTGGATACATTTTGCAGCTGTGCAGTGAGTGCAAGCAGCTGTGGAGAATTATCAGGTTGTGGAGTGGCAGGGAAGGAATCCTTGAACAGATCAAAGAATCCCTTAAGCTGTTCAGACACAGAGTCTGAAATAAGAGAGGGTAGAGATGACATAGAGGTTTCTAAAGAACCAACTTTGTTGGTCAGCAGGGAAAGCTGATCCTTCAAAGGAAGGTCTTTAGGAGATGGAGGTGTATGGGTGGACTGTTTAGATTTGATGGAGAGGAAGATGATGAGGCTGGTGTATGAGGATGTGATGGAGAGGGAAGAGGAACATTTGAGAGAAGCTCCATAGCCTGGGCAAAAGTAATGTGGCCCAGCTTGGAGGGGTCAAAGGGTCCCTCAGCATTGGCTGTAGCTGCATCATCAGGAGAAGGGGTTGATGTTGTGGGCCTTTCAGATGATGCTTGTGTTGCAACACCTTCATGAAGGCCAGTTGGTGTTCCCTCTGCAGTGCCTTGGTGTAAAAGCACCTCATCATGGGGAGATGGGATATGCATTTCAACATCAGCAGTGGTGAAACCTGCTGATGGAGTTTGCATAGAAGGAGCAGCCTCACCAAAGGGATGGTATGTTCCATGAGGTTCATCAGCTTGGGATGTTGGTCCCTCAGCAGCTGTTTGGTGTAGAACAGCTGTATCATAGGGAGCAGAAATTTGAGGCTGAGCTGCTGATTGGTCTATACCAGCAGTGTGGACACCTCGTGCAGACTCAGGGTGTAAAGAAGTTTGAGGAGGGGACAGTGTGGACTCAGTATGGAGTGGAGAGGGCTCCTGTCTTTCAATATTTTCAGCCTGTTGGGAGGCTGGAATAGCTGAGGTGGCTATCTCCGTTTGTACAACTGGCTCCTGTTGGGAGGAACCAGAGGGTCTAGGCTGACTCTGGGTGGACTCAGATTGGAGTGAAGCATGCTCCAATTGTGCTGAACCTTCTCCCAAAATACGAGAGGCAGCAGGGGTGGCTTCTCTTACAACTGAACCCTGTTGAGAGGGAACAGAGGAGCTGGTTGTTTGGGCTGATTTTCTTTTGGCTAGAGATTTGCGTTGGTATTGGATGGATGAAGTGGATGATTATGGAGAGGTGATATGGTCTGTTTGGACAGGGTGTGAGACTGGGTCAGGAACAGTTGGGTTGGCCTGTTCCATGGTCTCAGGTGCCACAGAGGCACCAGCCACAAAGGCTTCAGGTTCAACAGATGAACCAGGGTGAGGAGCCTGCTCCCCCTCAGCCACAGAGGCTAAGGAAGCAGGCTCAGACTGAGCTGTTTTGGCCTTCTTGTGGACAAGCCCAGCTTCAGTGGTTGCCATGGTCCGTTTAACAAGCTTGGACCTGGCTTTGGATTTTCTCTTGGGAGCAACTTCTGGATCCACCCTCACATCAGAGGGTCCTTCCACCAATCCTAACAACCTCCTCATTGGTGTTGACAGAGGAGGCTCATTTGGAAGAACAGCAGTGTAGAAAACTCTATTCCCTATTACAGGGAAGGCAACAGTATGAAGTAAAGGCTGAGAGTTGTACAAGTGCTCACCACAAATGTGCCTGAAGATGAGGCTCAGAAACCTTGAATACCGAACAACAGCTGGACGGTTTTCTTGTTGTACCAGGTTCCTCAAATTCAAAAAAATCCATTTGGCCATGTCTATTGTTGTCCCATCCACCAGCTGTAGAACAATGGGGACTTCATCACGGCTTAGTTGGTCGAAAGAACCAACTTTACTTCCGAAGCACATTACCACAGAGGCAAATAAAAAACAATAGGTCGGAGACAAGTCCTTCCTAAACAATGTTGCTCCGATTTTGGGTTCTGCTACACCACAGAAACGTAGCAGATTGCCCATTTGATCATCTTCAGGCTGAGGCATGTCATAGGGGTCAGCAGTTGGTAGATGAAGAACCTCCCTGAGAAGATCAGCTGTGATCTCAATGGTCTGAGTCCCATTGAGAATAGTCCCTTTGATGACTTTGGTGTTAGGGTTGTAGGCACAAGTGTACCAAAACTCGTACACCATCTCCTGGTACAGGACACCAGGAGTGGCAGTCATAGCATAGTTCAACGGATAAACTGTGAGGAATTCCACCATCTGTTCATAACCCTTCCCAACATAGTTTTTGGGAATAGTGAGGTTAGCGATGTAGTTCGTGGGTTTGATGGTCAGCATTGTGGTTACTGAGGAATGTTTAACTACATCATCACCAACAAACACTGGAAGAAAGGGATTGTTTCTTTGAGCCATTTGTGAAGGATTTGGGTTTAGAGAAGCAGAAGATACTTAGTCGATTTAGGGTTCTTGAGGATTTCTGGAAATAGTGAGGAAGACGAAGATGAAACAGTAGGGGGTATTTATAGGATTTGAATGTGAGTGAGTATGAGAGAGAAACATTTGGGCGGTTGATTTGAAAAAGTCATTAACGGAAAACGGAACGGTTGTCCATGTCAGACCATTTGTCAGACCACTTGAACCCTTTTTAGTCACCAACACACGTAACCCACATTATCCGCAGTAATTAAGTTAAATAAAAACAAAAATTAAGTAACTTAATTGTGAAGAAAGGTAGTTAAAACTGTTGGTCTAAGCTGTTGGTCAAACCTGTGATGAGCAGGGTCATCACAAGCTGTTCACTCTTCAAGCTGTTCCCTCAACCTGATCAGCCATGTAGGAACAGGTTGTGTTCAATAGCTGATCAGGTTACAAGACAATGTCTTGTAAATCAGTGTGAAAGAATGAGCAGAGTGAAGAATGGACCATCAGAGCAGGCTGGACGAGTAAACTGTTTTTGTTCAGCCTGTTGTATGTTCAAGCTGTTCAAGGATTTCAAAAAAATGGCTAAGTACAGAATATGCATAACCTGTTCTGTCTAAGCTGTTTTGAGAAACTTGAGCAGTGTGAGACATACAAGGTCTTAGACCTTTGAGGACACTTAGTCACTTTTGTTTAACATGCCCAGCTTGCTGACAAGGTAATTAAACCTGGTTTCATCAAGAGGTTTGGTGAAAATGTCTGCAAGCTGTTCATTTGTGGAAATAAAACTTACCTCCACATTACCTTTCTGAATGTGATCTTGATGAAGTGATGTCTGACTTCAATATGCTTTGTTCTTGAATGAAATACTGGATTGTTAGAAATGGCTATGGCACTTGTGTTGTCACACAGAATAGGAGTTTTCCGATACACAAGCCCATAGTCCTCAAGCTGATGCTGCATCCACAGAATCTGCCCACAGCAGCTTGCAGCAGCAATTTACTCAGCTTCAGTAGTAGAAGTAGACTTTGAGTTCTGCTTCTTGCTACACCAACTTATCAACTTACCACCAAGGAGTTGACATCCACCTGTTGTGCTTTTCCTATCTAGCCTGCAGCCTGCAAAATCAGAATCTGAATAACCTGTTAGTTCAAGACTTGAGTCTTTGGGATACCAAAGACCCAAACCTGATGTGCCCTTCAGGTATATGAAGATTCTTTTAACAGCAGCTAGATGAGATTCCTTTGGATCAGCTTGGAACCTAGCACACAAACAGGTGGCAAACATAATATCAGGTCTACTAGCAGTTAAATATAGCAAGCTCCCAATCATACCTCTGTAAGCTGTTACTGAAACAGCTTTGCCACTGGCATCAGCATCCAATTTTACATTGGTTGCCATTGGGGTTTTAATAGGAGAACTTTGATCAAATTTAAACTTTTTCAAGAGATCTAAGGTATACTTTCTTTGATTTATAAAAATTTCAGTAGAGGTTTGTTTAACCTGTAATCCTAAAAAGAAAGTAAGTTCTCCCATCATACTCATTTCATATTTGGATTTCATGAGTAATGAAAAATTCTTGCATAACAGCTCATTGGTAGAACCAAATATTATATCATCCACATAAATTTGAACAAGCATAATATCAGATTTCACCTTCTTTATGAACAGTGTGGTATCCACTTTACCTCTGGAATACCCATTGCTCATAAGGAATTCAGTAAGAGTGTCATACCAGGCTCTAGGGGCTTGTTTGAGACCATAGAGTGCTTTGTCCAACTTATAGACAATACCTGGATATTGTTCATTTTCAAAACCTGGAGGCTGCTTGACATAAACTTCTTCTTGCAGCTTCCCATTCAAAAATGCACTCTTCACATCCATTTGAAATACCTTAATGCTCTTATGAGCAGCATAGGCTAGATACAAACGAATTGCTTCTAGCCTGGCCACAGGAGCAAATGTCTCATCATAGTCAATTCCTTCCTCCTGTCTATAACCCTGAGCAACCAGTCTTGCCTTATTTCTAATGACATGACCTTGCTCGTCCATTTTATTCCTCAAAACCCATTTAGTGTCAATTATAGTTTTGCCTTTAGGAGCAGGGACCAGCTTCCATACCTTGTTTCTCTCAAACTGATTGAGTTCTTCTTGCATGGCAGTGATCCAATTGGCATCTTTTAGTGCTTCATCCACCTTCTTTGGCTCCTTTAGTGAAACAAAACTAGAGAACATACAGAAGTTCCCTAAGCTGTCCCACCTTGTTTGTACCCCTTTGCTGATGTCACAAATTATTTGATCACTGGGGTGACATCTGATCAACTTAGGATCATTCTTCAATGAGGATTCTCCTGAGTTATCAGCAGCTTCAGCAAGTCCTGTTGAACAGCTCTCAAGATTTTCAGACACACTGTTGTCTTGAGCCTGCTCACTTGTTGAACATGACTGACCACTGTTGAACATATCAGCAGAGGAACCAGGAAAATCAGCATTGATAGGTTCAGGAGATGCAGTTGTGATTAAGTCAGTACACTTATTCACACAGGATGTATTGACATAATCATCATCATGCCCATCATGATTAACAGGTTCCACATTGGATGTAGTGGAAGCTTTTGAGTCCTCTTCACTATTTGAATGCATGAGATCGTCAAAGTTTAATCCTCCTGAAACTGATTCAGGAATAGCTTTGGTGGAAGCATTCTTGGACTCTTCAAAGGTGACATTGATAGATTCATCTATCACCTTTCTTTTGTTGTTGTACACTCTGTAGGCTTTGGAGATAGCAGAGTAGCCAACAAACACACCTTCATCAGCTTTTGGTTCAAACTTTGCCAGTTGGTCCCTTTGATTCAGAATGAAACAGGGACAACCAAACACATGGAAGTAACTGACATTTGGCTTCCTCCCTTTGAGCAGCTCATAGGGAGTCTTGTTGAACCTTTTCACCACTAAGGATCTGTTTTGGGTGAAGCAGGCAGTGTTAACAGCTTCAGCCCAGAATGATGAAGGTAAACCAGATGCACACAGCATGGTTCTAGCAGCTTCAATAAGAGTTCTGTTTCTCCTTTCAGCAACTCCATTTTGTTGTGGAGTTCTTACAGCTGAAAAGTTTTGAGTGATTCCTTTCTCTTCACAGAAGTCTTCAAGTGTGATGTTTCTGAATTCAGTACCATGATCACTTCTAAGCTGCTTCACTTAGGCAGAGTTCAGCATTTCCATCTTCTTCACAAATCCAATAATTTCTCTAGCAGCCTCTCCTTTGCTCTTCAAGAAGATAACCCATGTGTACCTGGAGAACTCATCAACCATTACTAGAGTGTATCTTTTTCCTCCTAGACTTGGGACATTAACAGGTCCAAACAAGTCCACATGGATTAAGAAGAGAGGAGTATCAATAGAAAAGTTATGTTTGGATTTAAATAATGATTTCCTCTGCTTGCCTTTCTCACAAGCTGTGCAGAGTTTATCCTTAACAAAGGTCATAGAAGGCAAGCCTGTCACCAACTCTTTCTTACAGAGTTTGTTGATGTTCTTGAAGTTCAGGTGTGACATCCTTTTGTATCATAACCAGTTTAGGTCTGCATTTGTTCTTGTGAAAAACAGGTTTCAGTTGTGGGATCAACAGATTGCATGTCCACAACATATACACCTTTCTTTCGTTGAGCACACAGCACAACTTTGCCTTGGGGATCAAATATGTAACCCAGGTGCTCATCAAAGTTAACCTTGTAGCCAGCATCACACAATTGACTTATGCTAACAAGATTATGTTTTAGCCCAACCACATAGGCTACTCTTTTAAACACTGCAGCACCAGCTTTAAGAGTTCCATATCCCTCAGTGGATCCATGTACATTGTCACCAAATGTGACTTTGGCCCTTTTTCAGGCCTGAGATCACTTAGCAGGTCCTTACAACCTGTCATGTGCCCTGAGCAGCCACTGTCCAAGTACCAAACCTGGGATGGTTGTTTTTCCTGCAGAGTGACAAGAAGAATATTAGTCATTTTTAGGGGAACTCATCACAGAGATGTGTTCTCCTACTTCATCAACATTTGTTGATGGACTTGTGATATCAACACTAATATTCCCTATTTGAATGGTATCAGTTTGGATACCACTTTCATTGACTAAGATGTTTTCAACACTGTTTATGTTAGTTGTGAGGGAACTATCAGAGTCAGCAGGCCTCATGTCCTCAGTTTCAGGACAATCTTTGGCCAGATGTGTCTTCATTCCACATTTATAACATTTTCTCCTTTTAGCATTTTTGGAAGAAGACCTTTCAGAAACACATTCTGAGTTATTTCTGTTGATTTTACCAGTAGATTTAGTAAACTTATTACTATTTGATGAATCAACAGCTTGAGTGGGAAGTTCAATAACAACAGCTTTGTCTGTCTTTTCTTTCCTCTTTTTAGGAGGAGAGATGTCAAATATAGGAAGCTTAATTGGCTTTTGAATTTCCACAGGTTTAGGAAACTTATTCCCAGATCCCTCAGGCTGAGCAATGACTTTGCCTTTGTCCTTCCTGAGATGTAATTGATGTTGCCTATCAACATAATCATTATTTCTGGTTTTGAAAGACTTATTCTCATTTAAAACCTGTTTACCACTATGATTAGAAAACTTATTTGAATTCACAGCAAGTTTGCCTTCAACATGAGACTTACTCTTGTTAAAGGCAGACTGCTTACCTTTTGAAAACTTATTTTCAAAATGTTCAGCATTAAAAGGATTAGTGTACCTTTCTACATCAGCTTTAGACCCAAAGCCTGTTTTGTCAACAGGTTTGGTGTCCACAGCTGCATTTTGAACATGCTTTCCTTTCTTTTGCTTGCGTGAATCAGCAGAGCACTTAGCAAGCTTATTTGATGGAAAACTTATTTCATCAGCAGCT
The DNA here is from genome assembly GCA_020465985.1 of Centrapalus pauciflorus. Lineage (NCBI taxonomy): Eukaryota > Viridiplantae > Streptophyta > Magnoliopsida > Asterales > Asteraceae > Centrapalus > Centrapalus pauciflorus. The sequence goes on along the minus strand of JAANYP010007011.1, from coordinate 51,751 downwards.
TTTGAGCTAGGTTCACACGAGCTGTCAATGTTTTGAGGCCTGACAAACCTATTTGTTGAGATTAATTTACCATTCACTTTTTGAATAAAAGTGTTTGGAAGCTCACCAAGAGTGGACAAGTCTTCTTTTAAATTATTAACCTCAACAATGGAAGCTGCTGTGTCAAGATCCCCTCCAAGATAGGCTTGGATTTGTGCAGGAATCTGCTGACTTATGCAGTGGCTGACTTTTTGTGCAGATTGGCACCAAGAGTCAACTATCTTTTGAAGCTTAGCATGTTTTATATCTGTTTATCTCTTCTCTTCCAGTAAAATGGAGTTGATGTGTTTTAATTCATCAAGCTCAGCTTCCAACTTATGGAAACTGTCCAGTTTACTGGATTTTGTTTCAAGATCAGTTTTAAGCTTAGAGATTTCAGATAACAAAACAGCATGCTTCTCAACAGCAGCTTTCAGATCAACAAGCATATATTCAAACATTTTAATTTTTTCTTCAGAACTGTAATCCATAAAATTTTGTACCTTATACATCATTGTAGGGTTGCAGTTCTCCAAGCTGCTAAAAGCTTCAGCTTCAGCCAGATCCTGTTTGAAGTTGCTTGTTGATGGGACATCAGTGTTGGCCATCAGACAGTGATTATCTTCTTCATCAGATGATGAATCAGACTCCTCCCAGTCACAAGTCTCTGCCATGAGTCCCTTTTGCCGGTTGGAAATTGCTGAATTTTCCAACTTCCTCAGCTTAGCCATGGCCATAAGGTACTTAACCCTGTAGCCATCATCCCTGTTTGTCTTGTGTGGCTTGGATGACTGACCAACAGCTTTTGACACACAGTCAGCAGCTATGTGGCCAGGTTTTCCACATTTGAAGCACTCAGCTTTGGTCTTATCAAATGTCTTCTTCTTAACAGCATTTGAGCTTCCCTGCAGCATGTTTCTTCCAAACCTTTTCTTGTTGAACCTTTTGACAAGCATGGCTATCATTTGATCATCATCCAGTTCAGCAATATCTGCATTGTCTTCCTCATCAGACATTTCCTCCTTATCATCAGCCTGTTGATCAGGTTGAGTGAACACATCACTCACTTGATTTACAGGTTGTCTCACACTGGCCACAAAGGCAGCACCTTTCTTAGATATTTCCAAAGCATTTCTCTTCTGTTGCCTTGACTGCTCGTCATTCAGTAAGGATCCATACAGGTTAACAAGATCCATACTTCTGATGGTACCCGAATTCCTTAAGATTGTAGAAAAATAATTCCATTCTTCAGGCAGGACGTCTAAGAATTTGTTTACCAAAGTCAGGCGGTCCTTGGTGATCCCAACAGCATTGAGATCATTTACAAGAGTAATAAACCTGGTGTAGGTTTCAGTGAGAGTCTCCTTTGGTTTTGCAAAGAAGAGTTCATACTGTCTAACAAGATTATTAATCATGTTGTCAAGTGTGATTGTGGGTCCATCATAGACGGTACACAAAGTATCCCACATCTCCTTTGCAGTCTTCATCTTCTCAACCTGTTTGAACACATCATCAGGCAGAGAGATGACCAGGTTATTTCTGGCCTTTGCATCAAGAGCCACCAGTGTTTTGTCTTCATCAGACCATTGAGCTTTTGCTTTCTCAAATGTTCTGATTTCAGGAGCAGCTCCTTCAACAGCAGGAGTTATGGTTGTAACAGAGGTTGGCACATAGGGACCCTCCATTACAATCTCTGGTAGTTGCACATCCAGATTCTCTAAGTAGAGCATCATTCTGCACTTCCAACCAGAAAAGTTCTGATGATTGAACTTTGGAGGTTTGCCGATTGAGCCATTGTCATAGTATGAGGAACTTGCAGCACTGTTGTCCATGGAAACTTTAGGAGAATGAGAGATCTAGAATGACACACACTCTAAACTGCTCTGATACCAGTTGTAGGTCCCAAAAGATATCCCAAGTATATAGCCTTAAGCTGTAGAGGGGGGGGGGTGAATACAGCTATTTAAAAACTACACACAATTTTTTCAATGTTTGTATGTGTTGGTACACCCTGTGTGACGATAGCAGTCTAATCGATCTGCATTATGGTTTAGGTAATATTCTGAGTATTAACAAGTATTTTGATATATATGTTTAATATGTGTTTGTCTGTTATTGATTGTGTGTTTGAACTTGATGTAACGTATTACAAGAAGTTCAAACATAAAGGTCAAAGATTAACTCAAGCATAAGTTAAAACATAAGTTTCATCACTTAAGTGTTTAAGTGTATTGGCTAGATTCGAATAGGTAAAGGAAGACATTCGAATCTGTGATAGATTCGAATGTATCCTTAGATTCGAATGGGCTAGATTCGAGTCTGTCAGATGGACAGATTCGAATGGGCCTTAGGCCAGATTCGAGGTTGGCCCACAACAAACTCGAATCAGGGTCTATAATTAGGGATAGACTCGAATGATTAGAGGACTTTTTGCAGAATTCGTGAGGAATTAAGCAAGAGGCGATCTCGAGTTTATCAACTAGGTGAGTGCCGTTTCGAAGAGAATTAGTACGTAGGATCGTTCGTGTGTCGTTCGTTCAGCGTCTAATAGTCTCCGTGTTTCCGTTGGTTGAGAGTTGTCCGTCTAACCGTCAACGAGGATTCCGCACTCGTTCACGGATCCGCGTCTAGATAGATCTTGCACTGGTAGACCTTACAAGTGGTATCAGAGCCAGGTTTCTTGACGCTAGTTGGATGGTTTTGCTCTCAAAAACGGGTTTTTGAGCTTACCAAATTCGTATTCGGGAAACACTTTGTTGTTTTTCACGTTTTTGATCGAAATCATTATTTTTCGTTTGAAAAATAGTGGTTTAATCTGTAAAACGTCAAAAAATCAACGTGTTAGCCGTTTTTCGAGTTTGCGGCGCTCGAATCTATAGGGGTAATTAGGGTTTTACTTTATTTTCGAGTCTAACCTAAATACGCTCCTTTCGAGTCAATTTCAGAGAGTTTCGAATCTACATTGTTTCGAATCTGTTGCTTCATTCGAATAGGATCTCGAGTCTAGTTTAGTGTCGAGTTTATTTCGAATCTAGTATTATTTCGATTCTGTGCTTCGAGTCTGCTGTCATTCGACTCTGCTGTGCCTTCGATTCTAAGGGTCTTCGAATCTAAAGAATCCTTCGAATCTGTCATAACTTCGAATCTAAGGAGTTGCTCGAATCTGACTTAATTTCGAATCTAATTGACTTTTAAGACTTAATCGAATCTAATCTCAACAGATTTAATATTAATTAGTTTCGAATCTATCTAGATTCGAATAAGTTAGTCTAAATCAGTTTCGACTTAAATTAATTAAGTTCAAATTCAATTTCTTTCAGAAAAGATGTCAAACCTTCAGAAATTCCTTGAGATGGATCACGAAGTTGGGAAGGCAAATGCACCGCCAAAGCTGATGAAAGTTGAGGACTATTACTGGTGGAAGGACAGATTTACGGATTTTGTACGATTCAACGATATGCGCATGTGGGTGTGCATAGATGAAGGGTACATTCCACCAGTATCTGAAGTTGAAGGCCGTCAAAAGGTCTTGTCATATCAGATGATGAAAGAGGATGACAAGAAACTATTTGAAGCTGAAAACAAAGCTTTCTCCATAATCCGTATGGCTTTACCTCAAGATATCTTGCACACATTTCGGACTCAAAGGACGTCGAAGGAACTTTGGGAGTCTCTCCAGAAAAGGTGTGAAGGTAATCCACGGGTGCGTAGAAAGCGTACAGAGCTGTTGACTCAACAGTTTGCGATTTTCAAGGCTATTAAGGATGAACAGTTGGATGATATTATCACAAGGTTCTATCATCTGATAACGGAACTTGAAAGTCATGGCATTGAGTATTCGGACACGGACAAGAACAACAAGCTTCTTGATGCCCTACCAGCCAAATGGGCTATGTACGTGGCAATGATTAAGCTTAATGAAGACAAATATTATGCTCAATCACTTGATGACATTGTGGGAACGTTGAGGGCATATCACTTCGAAATGATTAAGGCTGAGACTGATTACGAGCAAGTCCAGAATCCGGCTATGTATTTTGGAAAGACGTCTAAATCATCAGTGACAGCTGAACCAAAGAGTGCTACAGCGTTTTTCACCGGAGAAACGTCATCGCCACCAGAGTCTGAAGACTCATTGAATCGCGCGTTCTTAGGATTAGGACGATCGGAAGAACCGCAACCTCAAGTCCAACAGGCTTCGTCAAATCAGAGCTATTCGAAGATGCCCATGAGCGCAAAGTCAGCGGAAGAGCATCTGAATCTACTTGCTTCTTTTGTGGCCGCATACGGAAATTGTGTTCAAGGGAAAATCAATGACCCAGCTCTATGGGATGAAGATTACGATCAGGTCGACCCTGATGACTTAGAGGAAATGGATCTTAAGTGGCAACTGGCCATGGTGACCCAGAGGGTAAAAAGATTCATCAAAAGAACTGGGAGGAATCTGCAAATGAATAACAAGGGGATCGGGTTTGATAAGTCCAAGGTGAAATGCTACAACTGTCAGGGATTGGGACACTTCGCCAGGGAGTGTCAAAGACCGAAGGTAGAGACATACCAAGGACAGAGTCAGCATCAGGGACAGTACCAAAATCAGTCCCAACAACGATACCTTCCAAGTTCCTCATCTGGACAGGCCAATCTAGCGGGTCTTCTATCCAATGTCACTTCAGATAGACAGCTAGATGGTACCTATGACTGGAGTTCACATCCTGAGTCCAATGCTAGAGCTTTCATGGCTGAAGTTACGGAGAATGGTTGTGAAGAAGACGACCAGACCACAAGGGACAGCAGTCCGATGTGGGTAGAGAAAGCGAATGATCAGACCGTGCTGGAGTTTGCTGCTCAGATGGCCAACGTGGAATCTGATAACTCTAAGGTTAGTCTTTCTTATTCTCTATTTCGTGAATTATGTGCTTTATGTGTTAGTTCTAACGATAGGTTAAATCTAGTCTTAGACTCACATAAGACCATAGCTGCTCAAAATGAAAATTTAAAAATTGAAAACGCTAGCCTAAATGATATAAAACAAGATTTAAAGGAAAAGCTTAAGGCTGATGCTCAAGACGTAATAGTTCTAAAAGACAAACTGAGTGAGCAGTGTGTTAGGATAGAGCTTATGTATGAGCACGTAGAGGTCTTGACCAAGAGTCTGAAAGATAAGGACATAGAGCTAGCCGAGACCAAGGTTAAGGTAGCAGAGGCAAATAGCAAGCTGGAAAAGTTTAGGAATTCGAGCCTAAACCTAGGAAAAGTCTTAGATGCCCAAAGACAGTCTAAGAAGCCTGTAGGCCTAGGATTTCACGAAATTCCTCCACCTTTCAATGCAAACTATGTGCCTCAGCCTCAGGAGAAAACTGACAACTCAGTAGACTTAGAGGACCTACCTGAACCGACACCTGAGCCTACAGTTGAAAATACACCTAAGGTGACTGACTCAACCGTCAAGGTCAAGAAAGTGAAATTTGTGTCTTCCTCCAGTGAAACACCTGCAGGAAAACAGAAAATTTCATGGGCTGACCAGGTCGAAGAGTCAGACACAATAGATGTACCAAAGGAAGTAGACACCAGTGAGACACCTAGATCTAAGGGACCACCCAAAAAGTCCATGGATAGGATGTCTTGCTTTAGATGTCACGAGAAAGGGCATGTTGCTTCTCACTGTCCAAATAGGAAAGCAGAACTTACCCCTAAGACAGTGAACCCAACACCTGTTAAGCCCTCACCAAGTGTGGCGAGCACGAGTAGTTCTCAGAGTACCGAGAAAACTGTGCAGGCCGCACCAAAACCTGTTGTGAAACAAACACCGGTTAAGGTTGGACCAAAAGAAGTGGTTAGGACAAATTCACCAAATCGTGTCATTAATCAATCTAGGTCAGCACCTCAACAAGTCTATAGGAGCACAACTCCTAGCAGGTCACACACTCCAGTTAGGTCACATACTCCCGTTAGACATTATGTTCCGGTAAGAGCTCAGGGATCACAGTCTGAAATGCAGTACAATAAGAGTTATTCTAGAGCACCACAACAAATGCCTACTCAAAGGCAAAGAGTGAATCTAAATCACTCGGCACCACAACAGAATTCAGTTCAAAGACCCAAGTCACCTGAACGGCGAGATGGGTACTTGAAAGAGTTCACGTATGTAGACGAGAATGGTATTACCAAGTCAGTCATGGCTTGGGTTCCCCGTGATAACTAACCTATTTTCTTTCATGTGCAGGAGATAACTACCGGTCCAAACAACAAGTGGTTCGTCGACAGTGGTTGCTCCAGGCACATGACGGGGGAATGAAGTCTTCTCACAGACTTCAAGGGGGGGTAATAGGGGATTTGTATCATTCGCGGGCAACAAAGGAGGAAATATCACTGGAACTGGAGAAGTCACTAATGGGACGATTACATTGGATCAAGTTTATCACGTTGATAAATTGGTTCATAATCTCATTAGTGTATCTCAAATCTGTGATAAGAAGAACTCGGTGTTATTTACTAACACTGAGGCGTTAGTGCTAAAGCCGGGATTCAAAATACCTGAAGATTGGATATTGATGCGGGCTCCAAGGAAGAATGACTTGTACATGCTCGATATGAACAAGCCAGATAATTCGATGGGTCCGATCTGCTTACTATCAAAAGCTTCGGAGACGGAATCGGTTTTGTGGCACAGACGCATGGCTCACTTGCACCTAAGGAAAATGAACTACATAACGAAGAATGGTTGGTGCAAGGTGTGCCTCTGAAGAGCTTTCAGTTTGAAGACAAGTGTCTACCATGCATGAAGGGCAAGCAACATAAAAAGACACACAAGTCCAAGAAGCTGAACTCCATAACCTCGACATTCGATTTGTTGCATATGGACCTTTTCGGCCCTATCAACAAAAGGAGTATAGGAGGTAGTTGGTTTTGCTTAGTTATCACTGACGATTACTCACGGTTTTCATGGGTTTTCTTTTTAGGTACGCAGGACGAGACGGCTGCAAAGCTCATCGGGTTCTTAGACCAAGTGGAGAACTCCTACGGAACAAGGGTTAAACATATTCGTAGTGATAATGGGACTGAATTTAGAAACTCTGTAATTGGTGTATATTGCCTATCAAAGGGCATCGTGCATCAATTCAGTGCACCATATGAACCACAACAGAATGGGGTGGCCGAACGTAAAAACAGAACATTGATTGAGGCTGCAAGGACTATGCTTTCGGATTCAAAGCTTCCTACCATGTTTTGGGAGGAGGCAGTGAATACCGCGTGCCACATTTTAAACCGAGTCCTTACAGTCAAATCATTGAACAAAACATGCTATGAAATTTTGAATAAACGGCCACCTAACTTAACTGGATTCGAACCGTTTGGAGTACCATGCACACTTTTAAGAACAAAACATCAACCGAAGTTTGGTGAAAAGGCTGACGAAGGATACTTCCTAGGTTATGTGCCAAACTCACCAAACAAACGGGTGTTTAACAAAACAACTGGTACTGTGGAGCTTGTGTATAACATTGAAGTCACAAGTTATACACATGAACCCCAAACTGGTCCGGAATGGATATTTGACTATGATAAGTTATTTGAGTCATTTAACATTCCTCTGGATGATAATGCAGGTACAATCGAGAAGGACTTGGCGACGTTGCATCTGAACGACGATGGCCAAATCTTTCCAAAGACCACATTCGAATCTACATCCGAGCCTACTGCGACTGTAGATGGGTCTCCAGAAGTTGCTAATCCAGAAGAACCTACCACTGAGAATCAGACTCAAGCTTCAAGTTCCAACTCTGAGGAAAATGTCCGCGAGGAGGAAAATGTAGAAGCTGAGCCTGTTCCCCCTTTAGGTGAAATAGGATCCAACTTAGGAGATAATCTAAGGGTTGATGAAATAGAGACCTCTAGGATTAACAAGAACCATCCGATAGATAGCATCATAGGAAATCCTAACGAGGGTGTGAGGACTCGGAGTAGTGTAAATAACAACACTGTGTTGTTGTCGATGATAAACGACTCCGAGGCATATCACACATGTCTATATTCATGTTTCATATCGCAAGTAGAGCCCAAAAATGTGCAAATGGCACTTAAGGACAACTCCTGGGTTGAATCGATGCAGGAAGAACTTTCACAATTTAGGAAACTAGAAGTGTGGGAGTTAGTTCCGTTACCTCGAGGGGAGATTGCAATAGGAACCAAATGGGTTTTTAAGTGCAAAAGAGACGATCGGGGTATAGTCACGCGCAACAAGGCGAGATTAGTTGTAAAGGGTTTCAACCAAGAGGAGGGAATCGATTACAACGAAGTTTTTGTACCAGTAGCAAGGTTAGAAGCAATTAGGTTGTTTTTAGCTTTTGCCTCCTTCAAGGGCTTTAAGGTATATCAATTAGATGTTAAGAGTGCTTTCCTGTATGGGAAAGTGAAGGAGTTGGTGTATGTCGAACAACCGCCCGGATTTACAGATCCTAAATATCCTGATAGAGTATATCGCTTAGATAAGGCTCTTTATGGATTACATCAGGCACCTAGGGCGTGGTATGAGACTCTATCCAACCATCTGTTAGAAAATGGCTTTGAGAGGGGTAGTATAGATAGTACTCTATTTGTTAAGAGAAAGGGAGATCACTTTATCTTGGTACAAGTGTACGTCGATGATATCATTTTTGGATCATCAGACGAACAGATGTGCAAAGATTTCGAGAAGGTTATGAAGTCTAAGTTCGAGATGAGTGCTTTGGGAGAGTTGAATTTCTTTTTAGGGTTACAAGTTGACCAAAAGAAGGAAGGAATGTTTATCCATCAAACTAAGTATGTCTATGACATATTAGAACGGTTTGGGATGGAGGGAACTAAGTTGACTGCCCATTTCAGCAAGCCGATTCAAGTGAATCACAATCTCGGGCCGGGTACTGAAAGTGATTCCGATGTGGATCCGACTTTATATCGGGCCATGATTGGGTCACTTATGTATTTAACTGCTTCAAGACCTGACATAATGTTTGCTGTTTGTATTTGTGCTAGGTTTCAAGCGAATCCGAAGGAGATGCATATGAAAGCTGTGAAGCGGATTCTACGATACCTCAAGTCGAAACCGAAGCTGGGACTTTGGTATCACGCGGAGGGAGATCTAGAGTTGGAGGCATTCACGGATTCTGACTACGGAGGATGCAGCTTGACGCGCAAATCAACAACTGGAGGTTGTCAATTCCTAGGAGGGAGACTGGTATCCTGGCAATGCAAGAAACAAACATCGGTAGCCATTTCAACGTGCGAGGCCGAGTATGTTGCTGCTCACAGGTTCTGTGGATACAACAACAATTGCGGGATTACGGTTTGGCTTACACTCAAACTCCTATTAGGATAGACAATCAATCTACAATTGCTATAACTAATAATCCAGTTAAACACAGTAAAACAAAGCACATAGATATAAGGCATCATTTTATTCGTGATTGTGCTGAAAAGAACTTAATCAAACTGGTAAAGGTGGCAACAGACGATAATAATGCTGATTTATTTACCAAAGCATTTGATAAGTCACGGTTTGAGTATTTAATTCA
>JAANYP010007011.1:22500-35334 GCA_020465985.1 Centrapalus pauciflorus | reverse complement strand
ATTACCTTCTCATCCTTCTGTTTTGAAACAAAATTTCCATTTCTTTTGTACCAATGGCTCTCTCCCTTGTAGGAGCTCAACTGTGTCCATACATTTTCGGAATCTTGAATTGTAGAAGCTGCAGCCTGCCAGTGCCTCAATCCAAGATGAATCTTTCTAAAAACAAAGCTTCTATTAATGCCTTTTTTAGGTTCTCAGCTGAGGGGGGTGGGGGTGGGGGGGGACATGAACAGACTGTTCAACAGTATGCAGCTGAAGACTAAATCCAGCAAACTATAGAGGTTCAGCAGCCGTAGTTCCGTGTGAACATGCCATGTTTGCAACGTTGTGGGTGGATCACCACCATCTATTTGCCTTGAGAGGATATACTTTGTGAACCTGAGTGTAGGCTCTCTATCTGTCAAGAATGTGGTCAAGATTTGTACATCCGCCTCAGGGACAGTTAAGGGTTCAGGTCTGAACCAGCTTGACTAGAACTGGGACGGTTCTCCGTTTGTGTGTAGCGCTGTGCCTCTAGGACTAGTGGGATTAACTTCATGTCTGGATTTGGAATTAATGTTGAGCATATCAGAACCCTGGAGGGTCACAAGACAGAATTGGTATAACTTGTATACATCATCCCATGTTATGTTGAATCTCTGCAAGCAGTTTGAAAACTTTGTGGCCAACACTGCTGATCATGTGTGCTCCCAGCATGAGAATTTGCGTTGACAAGCTCTCAATCCTGTTTTCATCAGATTGCCAGTATACCTCCACAAAGCTCGAGAGAATTTGTTAGTGACTCTAATAATCAACCAACCCAATCAGGACAGTGCCTTTGACTTTCGCAGATTTTTTCATTAAATTCAACATTGGCACTTTCTTCAATGGTTTTAGAAACATTGTATTACTCTATAGGCTTTTGCTTTGATCTGAGTATCTACAAAGAAACCGTTACTTCAAGCCTCTACTTTCAAACTTCCAACTATAAGTGAGTCTAGTGGAGAATGTGTTATGTTAGGCAAAAAAGGCCTCAGCTCAAAAACTGTTCTAACGATCTAGGGGGGGATGTTTTATCTATCAAACCTCCTGTTGATGCATTTGACGGTTGATTTAATTTAAGAGCCTGTTATATGCCTTATTGAAACGAAAATGATTTGCACCTATCAGTCTAAAGCTTTTTATCCTCGTTGGGCATGTGTTTGACAAGAAACTTTGTCCAAGTCTGCCTTCGTGTCTGCTGCAACAGGATGGATAGTACACGTCTACATGCTCTAAGCATGTTGAGCAGCTTGGGCAATATTTAAAAAGTGTCTCTGTTCTGTTTGTGAACAGAAACCCGTTTTTGTGAACAGGCTAAACACTTTATGGAATTGTGTTTTTCCATCTCACATGTAATTAGGTTGTTTGACTACAAACATGTGTTTACAAAGCTCGAAGCAAAGGGAAAACCGAAACTGCTTAGCACTGCCACACGGGAGCTGTTTGTAAATTAAGACAAAGGTTAGTTTAAAAAAGGGAGTGACAGAGAACCTTTTTCTTATATCACAAATTAGGCCTTCCACGGAAGAAAGACCAACAGTTTGACATGGCTCAAATTAGTTAAAGGCAATGCAACAGTAGACAAAGTAAAAAGACAAAGTTATTTGCACATGTTGCGACAAGTCTGCTTTTGCAGAAAGTGCAAAAAAGTTAGTGTGTCTTTGTTTCAACAAACTCTCTCCTTTGCATTCCGGCCAATGAAGGATGTTTCTCTTAATCTCTAGTGAGTATAAAAGGAAGCGCTACAGGTCAGAAAGACTAATGTGAAGAAAGCTAAAGTGCTGAAACCAGAGTGAACGGCGCAAGTGTGATTTGCATGCTGACAAGGCGTCTATGGGTCTGGTAACCAGCATCTGTGTGTCTACTTTTTACATAACTGTTCCCTTAAAGTCTTGTAAACATAGTGATCTTTTTAGTAGAGTGTATTCATGTGATCTGAGTTGAGTTTGGTCTTGACTGCTGAACATACTGTTTGTATCTGTTCATCTCATCTTGAACTATTCCGCAATTTCAATTTGTTTGTAATTACAAAATTGTTGATAATACATACAAACATTGAACAAGAGTGTGTGAGTTTTTTTAATGCTGTATTCACCCCTCTAACAAGCTTATAATATGATACTTTGTGGAACCTCTCGGGACCTAACAACTGTGTATATCCGGCAGGCGAGGTGGTGTCATTCTAGCATTAACTCTCACCTTCTCTCTCCAAGTTTCCATGGACAAAGGCTGCAATTCTTTCTTACTTGGAAAAGGGGGCTGTTCCTATGTGCAAACCCCAAATATTTAATCATCAAAACCCGTCTGGTTGGAAGTGCAGATGGATGCCGATTTAGAGATATGGGAGATCAAACTCGGCCAGAGATAGTGAGGAGGGTCCTATGTGCCCAACGCTTGTTGACTTACTACCGATATCTCCAGCGTTGAAGACTGCTCCTGAAATCAGGACCTTTGAGAAAGCAAAGAGCTCATGGTTCTGATGAAGACAAGAGATCTGGTTGGGCTCTGGAGGCACAGGCCAGAAACATACCTGGCTTTCTCTCCCTATGATGTGTTCAAGCAGGTTGAGGCAAAAATGAAGACGAAGCAAGGAGGTTTGGAGGCAACTGTTGTTGTACCGTCTATGATGGACCCATCATCACAAACTGGACAACAGGATCAACAACTTGTTAAGACAGTATGAACTCTTGTTGCTAAACCAAGGAGACTGTCACTGAACCTACACCAGGTTTAGACGTTGCTCTCAGTTGGGAAAAATGACTCAAAGCGGTTGAGATCCAGCCACGGACACGTCCGTCTCCCTGGTAAAGAAATTTCTGACTTTTATTTCGCGAAGAGTGGAACTACTTTTCACACAATCCTAGGAATCGGGTACTATCAAAGTAATGGATCTGGTCAATCTGTATGGATCCTTACGTGAGATGAACAGTCAGGCACAAAAGAAAATGCCTTGGGGAAATGTCCAAAGAGAGGTGCAGCCTTTTGGCTTGCTAATGGTGAGACAGGCGTAAATGAGGGAGTGCTAGTTGCATGGCATTAACCTGATTCAATCACATCAGGCTGATGAAGGAAGTAGGGTGTCAGACGAAGAAGATGAGCCAATCTTGCTGAACAAGATGATGAGCAATGCATAGCTGCTTGTTCCAAAGGTTCCGACAAGACAAGAATGGTTTGGGAAGAAACATGCTGCAAGAGAGGTTACAGGCGTGGAAAAAAGAAGCATTTGACCAAATCCAACGCTGATTGCCTTCAATGTGGCAAAACTGGTCACCAATTAGCTGACTGAGTGTTGTCAAAAGCTGTGTGTCATCATCCAAACCAACAAGACTAAACCAGTGATTGGCTATAGGTTAAGTACCTTATGGCCATGGCTAAGCTGAGGAAATTGGAACACTGCAGTGTCTTCCATCTCGCCAAAAAGGGACTTATGCAGAGACATGTGACTGGGAGGAATCTTAGCATATCGATCATGCGATGAAGAAGATAATCAATGTCTGATGTCCACACTGACCTTGTTCCCATCAACAAGCGCTTACAAACAAGATAATGCTGAAGCTGAAGACCTTTATGGCAGCTTAGAGGCACTGGACTCCTACTATGATGTTAAGGTACAAAGATTTATGCTTACCAGTTCTGAAGAAAACGTTAAAATGTTTGAATATATGCTGTGATCTCAAGCTGCTGTTGAGAAGCATGATGCTATACATCTAATATATCTAAGCTTAAACGCTGATCTTTAAAAACTAAATCAGTTAACTGACATTCCATAAGTTTGGAACTGAGGTTGATGAGTTAAAACACATAAACTCTATTTTACTGGAATGAAAGAAGAGAACAGATATAAAAGCATGCTAAGTTCAGAAACGATAGGTTGAGCTCTTGGTGGCCAATCTCACAAAAGTCACCATTTGTATAGTCAACATATTCCTCCGCACAAATCCAGCCTATCTTTGGGGGGATGCTTGGCACAGCAGCTTCCGCCTTGTTGCAGAGTAAGTATTCTGAAAGAAGATTTATCCACCTTGGTGAACTTCCAAATCAATTCATTCAAAATGTGAATTGGTAAATAATCTCAAGCAACAGGTCTTGTCAGGCACTCAAAATCCTGAACAGGCTTGTGTAAACTCAGGCTCAAAAGCTGAGTTGGATTTGTTGCTCCAAGGTCAGCCTGCTAGTGCTCTGCCTAGCTCACACAAGCAAAGAAAGGAAAAATTGTTCAAACTGACGTTGTGGAAGGTAAACTGGTTGAACAAAACGTTCTGAGGTCAAAGCTGATGGTACAAAAGCATGTTAATCCTTTTGACTAAAACACTTTGAAAATAAGTTTATTTTCAAAAGGTTAAGAGCCTGTTTTCAAACAAGGGCTAAGATGCATGTTGAAAACAAAACTGACTGTGATTCAAATAGTTTAGTCAAATTCAATAGTGGTACAACTGGTTTTAAATAAGAATAAGTTGTTCAAAAACCAGACACAGTGAGTATGCTGATAGGCAAGCATAAATCACAATCCAGTACGGGGCAAAGATAGAGGGATAGTCAAAAAGAACAAAGCAAGACTAGTTGCACAAGGGTACACTCAAGAGGAAGGAACAGACTATGATGATGTCTTTGCTCCAGTGGCAAGAATTGAAGCCATCAGACTGTTCCTAGCTTATGCAAGCTTCAAAGGGTTCAAAGTGTATCAAATGGATATGAAGTCTGCTTTTCTGTATGGCACAATTGAAGAAGAGGTCTATGTATGTCAACCTCCTGGATTTGAGGACTACAAGTATCCAGACAGAGTCTACAAACTAGACAAGGCCCTCTATGGCCTCCACCAAGCCCCTAGAGCATGGTATGACACTTTGTCATCATACCTTCTACAGAATGGATTCAAGAGAGGTACTCTGGACAAAACATTATTCACAAAGTCAATCAAATCTGAGATTCTGCTTGTACAGATATACGTTGATGATATTATCTTTGGGTCAACCAATGACAGTCTGTGCAAAGAGTTTGAGGCTTTGATGCACAAAAAGTTTCAAATGAGTTCAATGGGAGAACTCACCTTCTTTCTAGGATTGCAGGTCAAGCAGAAGCCCACATGACTCTTCATAAGTCAATCAAAGTATGTTAAAGACATACCGGAAAAGTTTGGGTACAAAGATACCAAAGTTGCAAGTAATCCAATGGATCCTCACAAGCAGCTTCATACGGACAAAGATGGAATAGATGTGGACATTCATCTATACAGATCCCTTATAGGATCTCTTATGTATCTAACATCTTCTAGACCTTATATTATGTTTGTTGTTTGTGTTTGTGCCAGGTTTCAATGTTCTCCAAAGGACTCCCATCTGGTTGCTGTTAAGAAAATCTTTAAATATCTAAAAGGCCAACCACATTTGGGCCTCTAGTATCCTAAAGACTCTCCTCTTGAATTAACAGCCTATTCTGACAGTGATTATGGAGGATGCAACATTGACAGAAAATCCACAACTGGTGGATGTCAATATTTGGGAGCAAGATTGGTCTCTTGGCATTGCAAAAAGCAAACAACTGTCTCCACTTCATCTACTGAAGCAGAATATGTAGCAGCTGCAAGTTGCTGCTCCCAAGTGATGTGGATTCAGAATCAACTGAGAGACTATGGTATGAATTTCATATCCACTCCCATTTACATTGACAACTCAAGTGCAATTAGCATTGTACAAAACCCAGTGAAATTTCCCAAAACCAAGCATATAGACATTAGATTTCATTTTATAAGGGACTGTAATGAGAAGAAATTAATCCAAGTTACCAAAATTCATACTGATGATCAGTTAGCTGATCTATTTACAAAACCATTTGATGTAGGAAGATTCACCTTCCTAGTATCAAATATTGGCATGGTTAATATGGATTAAATTGTTTGTCTTTTCTCTTATGCCATGAAAATTATGCATATGCTTGATTAAGGGGGAGTCACTGTTTCATTAGCAGTTGCTTAATTTTCAACTAACAGCTTGAGTATTTTCTCAAGCTGCTAGTTCATTTTCTCGGACTGTTAGTTGTTTCACTTGATCTGTCAAAGTGTGCAGGGTAATCTGGTAATTTCCATAAGTGTGTGCGCGGGTTTAGATATTTTCAAAATCTTTAAAGGTTCCAGTTTCGTTCTATTGTAACTACCAGTTGCAAAATATCTTCCACAACCTTTCTTCGATTCTCTGAGCAATTCCCACGCACATCACTGAAACCCTAATTCATCGATCATCAATGGAGTTTGTCAAAGAACACAACTGCCTACCCTACTCTCTCAAACACGATGATCTTGAACCATTCCACGACATGATGGACTTCCTTCGAAGTTCCCATATCCATCATGCCCTAAATATGAATCCCACCATCTACATCTCTCATATTGAACAGTTCTGGAAACATGCCTCCCTCAAAACCGTTAATGGAGTCACATCTTTGACATCCAAAATTGATGGCAACACTGTTTTTATCACTGAGGAAATCATACGCCAACACTTGCATCTTCAAGATGCCTCAGGCATAACAGACCTATCCCTTACTGCCTTACATAATGGTCTTCATGCTATTGGATATAGGAGACCTGTTTGTTTATCAATGGGCCAACAGTTCAATTTTTCTAATATGATTTTTCAGGGTATGCTAAGGCATCATGCCCTAAAACATGGGAAATTTTTTATGTATCCTAGATTTTTGGCTGAAATTATTGCAAGAACTTGCAGTAATTTCAATGTACATAAAAGGATTCATGTTTCCCATAGGCACTCTTTACCATCAATAAAACGTCTTCTAAAAACAAGTGCCAATGTTTTGTCTGTGGATATCCCATTGCCTTCTGCAATGTTGGGCATCATTCCAAGAAACAGAGGAGAGGGTCCTGAGCAGGCTCAGCCTAACATTACTGCTTCACCCCCAGGACCCCAACCCACTCCTCATGATACTCAAATGCCTTCCGTTCCTACTGTTAAACCCACATCCCCAATCATATTATATAAAAGAAAAAGAGGTTCAGGAGCTCCTTCCTCCTCAGCCCTCTTACAAGAGCCAAATATCCCTGTGCAGGAGGACACTTCTGGACAGAACATCCAAAGGGCACCAACTGAGGTCACTCCCAACCTCAATTCGGAGGTGGACATCTCAATAGCAGATGTCCATATGGGTACTGTGGCTGACACTACTGTTGCATCTGCACAAGAGGCACAGGACAGGGTCAACATCCATAAGACCACACCCATGGCAACAGAAGGTGTGCTAGCACCATCTAGAAGTCCCCAGTACCAAGAACAGAGGGGCCTAGAGGTTTCTACTTCTGGTATTCCTGCCAGTGATAGATCACAAGCACCACATTCGTTTGCTGATCTTGAGGCTAGTCTGCAACTTATGCTATTGACGGATCCTCAGCTGCAACCTGTTGTAGCAATGTTGGAATACTATCAGTCCATCATTGCTGCACAGGGGGCACAAATCATTTCACTCAGACAGACAGAAGCTGCTCAAAATCAGAGAATGGATTATCTCCATAAAGGGTTCACCCTCTGTGGAAATAAGATCATTAAATTAGAGCAACTGATTCGAACCCACTTGGCAAAGGTTGTAGGTCCTCCTGACCAAACCAATGCTTCCAAAAAGGGGGAGAATCAGGAGATCCCTTCATCAGTCCAAGCAGCTCCATCAGTCCAAGCAGCTCCTACTCCAACAGTCCAAGATTCTAGGCTAGCAGTCCCAACAGCTACTCAAGCTGTTAGCCTAGAAACTCAAGCTGCTACTACAAGAACAACTGGAGTTGTTATCAGAGAAGGAATTCAGGCTCCCATCAGTACAGTTCAAGGTACATCTTTTGCAACCAAGGATAAGGGCAAAGGCATTCTCATTGAGTCTCCAAAGCACAAATTTTCATCTAGAGAAGCCCAGATTGCCTATGATGCTGAAATTGCCAGAAAAATAGCAGAAGAGCAAGATCAGGCTTTAGACCAGCAAACCCATGCCCCAATGCAAGATGTTGAAACCTTAGGTGATTACCTAAGAGGGTTTGTGGTCAAACAGAATGAGAAAAAGAGGAAAATGCCAACAGGGCATTCAAAGGCTGAGCATAGAAGGTTCTTGATCAATTTTGCCTTTTCAGCTGGTATTCCAAAGAAGATGGCTCAGTCCATGAGTACAGAGAGGCTGCAAGACATCCATGACAAAGAGATGGAAAAACGTAAGGTAGCTAAAATCTCCCAAGAAGTCCAAAGTCAACAAGAACCAGTTCAAGCTGGTATAAGTAATGCTCAAGCTGGTGTGAGTGATTCTGCTCCTTTTGTTCAAGCTGTTGCTTCTAATCCAGAATCAGATACAATTTCACAGGCAAAGCTTGATAAGGTAAAAAGGATACTGTTTGAGCATCAATTACAGAAAGTGATGGATATTGAGAAGTCCTTAGACCAGCATGACTTCACAAAGCCTCTTATTACTTACTGGTATGCTAAGCCAATGGACAACATTGACTTAAGATATCATTTTGTAGTAAGAAGAGAATCTGGTCCTGAGGAAGAGTATAAGAGCTTAATGCATATAGTCCAAGGGATGACCAGAGATGAGCTTACAAGAATGCATCATGTTGGGTCTGTGACCCAAGTCAGATCCGCTCTTCCACAAGTCAAGCAGGCTATTAAAGATCTGAAAAGCATTTTTTATCCTGAGTCAATAAGGAAAGATATAGAAGATGCCAAGGATATGAAGATTGCACAAGTTGATCTGTTTGTCAAATCAAAGACTTACAGACTCAAAGTTGCAAATGGATCCGGTATGTACTTCAATTTTGAATTTTATGATCTTCCAAAGGCTTTGTTACTTCAGATGAGATCAGTGAGAATATATTGTGATAGAGAAGATCAAAAGAAAGAATTTTTGTAGGAAGTCAATCAGAAACTTGCACAGTTGTAAGTTTTTGGAAGCCTTGGTTTGTAAATAACAGTTTTGCTTAGTTTTATTTACTTATTTGTATAGAACTTAAAGTCTTATGTAAAGAATTTAAGTTAGGGGGAGATTGTTGGGAAATATTCTAAGTAGTTCAAGCTGTTAGTTAGATTTCTCAAACTTTTAGTAGATTTTCTGTGTAAGTACAAAGTTCATGCTGTTAGTTGAAGAAGTTCGAGCTACTAGTATAAAAGTTCAAGCTGCCAGAGTAAATTCACTCAAGCTGCTCTGTTCAAGCTGCTCAGTGATTCAAGCTGCTCAATAGTTTCATAAACAGAAAGTGCTGATATTCAGGAAGAGATATTTACACGAAGATTCCAGCATATCTACTATCAGAGAAGTCAGAGTCCTTCAAGGAAACAAATCAGAAAGCATTATAAATACATAGAATATGTTTTTCTATTGTATCAAGTTTTTGCACGTTCAAGTTTGTAGTTGCTTTTTGTTTAAGTTTTCATAAGCCTCTAAGGTTGTAAAACCCTAAGAACAATTTGTGTTCTTCGTCTAATCAAACAGATTAGAGGTGATTGTAATCATTGAGTTCAGCAATACAAGCAATTTTGTTTATTCAATTATATTTATTTGTTATTGATTCTGAAAGTTTTTCTTAAAACAATTAAGTGTTATTCTGCAAACTTCTTAATTGGACTTTGATTCAATACAAGTTTATTGGTTATACTCTGATCAATTCAAACCAGTTAATCTTAGGTAGTAACATTTAGATCCTGACACAACTTCATTATCAACATGTCTTGTGAAACAACTTTCCTGATTGTCAAACAAACTGACATCTTGAGTTTGTTCATTTGTTGATGGAGTATCATTGGTGTTGAACACGTCAGTAGAGGATTCAGAGAAATCAACATTGATTGGTTCTGAACATGGTACATCAATTATATCAGTGCACTATTCACACAGGGTGAACCAATATAGTCATCATCATGTCCACTATGAGTATCAGGTTCCACTTTGGATGATGTGGAAGCTTTTGAGTCTTCATCTTCAGCATTTGATTGTAGAAGGTCATCAAAGCTGAAGTCTTCTGAGACTGATTCAGGTTCAACTTTGAGTGACGAATTTGCAAACTCTTCAAAGGTGACATTGATAGTTTTATCAACCACCTTTCTTTTGAGGTTGTATACTCTGTAGGCTTTGGAAATTGCTGAGTATCCCATAAATATTCCTTCATCAGCTTTGAGTTCAAATTTAGCCAGCTGATCCCTTTGATTCAGAATGAAGCAAGGGCATCCAAACATGGGAGTCAGCTTGTGTGAGCACATCACACGCCTAACTCATAGGTTTCCTTACATTAGCCACTAACGTTGAACATCTCTTAGACATTTCCAAGGCATTCCTCTTTTGCAGCCTTGATTGCTCATCATTCAGCAAGGATCCATAGAGGTTTACTTGATCCATGCTTCTGATAGTGCCTGAGTTTCTGAGTATGGTTGAAAAATAGTTCCACTCTTTAGGCAGAGTGTCTAAGAACTTGTTTACCAGAGTTAAACTGTCCTTAGTGATCCCAACAGTTTTGAGATCATTTATCAGAGCAGTGAACCTAGTATGTCTAACAAGATTGTTGATCCTGTTATCCAAGTTAATAGTGGGACCATCATAGACAGTGCATAGAGTATCCCACATCTCTTTAGCTGTTTTCAGCTTCTTAACTTGTTTGAACACATCATCGGGAAGAGAAATTACAAGGTTGTTCATGGCTTTTGCATCAAGGGCCACCAGTCTCTTATCTTCATTAGTTCATTGAGCTTTAGCCTTTTCAATGGTTCTAACCTCAGGAACAACATCTTCTATAGAAGGAGTGATGATAGTGATAGAGGTAGGTACCTAGGGACCTTCCATCACTATCTTTGGAAGTTATACATCTAGATTCTCCAAACAAAGCATCATTCTTGTAAGTATATATTACCACTTGTTAAAATTACAAACATGCTTGGATTACGGAAAGATCCAAACAGAGATGACAGAAATGAACAACTGACTTTGACTAATCTAAAACACACTCAAACTAGTTACAATGAAGTAACTCACTAAGTTTCACTCACTGTTTACGCAAGACACTGATTGAATAGCTTAGAGACTGAACAACTTAGACACACTATGAAAAACACACTTTGCTTCTCTTTTATACTCGTATACAGAATCCTAGTGAAGCTTATTCATTGATTGTAGAGAAAAGCGGGAATGTCTTATAATGGGACAAATTTGCTTTTCTACACCAAGACAAAACTGACAAAGCAGATTTGTCTTCTTATTGCAGAATCTTTGTTTTTTACCTTTTTATCTATGTCGTCCTTAGCTTTACCTTAAAATGGAATGTCAACTTATGACCTTTATTCTTTCTTATAAAGCTATTTTGATATAAGAGATGGTCTGTCACCCATTTCAAATATCATTTTGTCTTCAAGCTTCTGAACAACTTTGACAGATACTTAGCAGTTCTGATTTTTCACTTTGTCATGAATTTGTAGACGGATCTCAACATTCAAAACTTTGCATGAAGGTATAGAACAAATTCCATAAAGTGTTAAACTTGTTCACAAAGAACAGGTTCTATTCACAAAGAATAAAGCACTTATTTGAGTCAAAATTGTCCAACAGGTATGGACGGCTTAGACATATTCTGGCAAACCTGTCCAACAGAAATAAACAGTTTTGGAAAACTGCTAGGCTACAACTAATGTAATAGTGTAAAGTAGACTTAGGCTGATTTTGCAAATCACTTATCAGGTTTGATTGAGGCATTAAAAAGCCTTAAAATCCCCCCCCCCCCCAACCCTTAAGTGTATCAATCAGGTTTGATTAGAAATCTCCACTTATGACATAGAACAAGTTTGATTGAGGCCTTTTTGTGCCTAACAAGGATGCAGGTCGTTGGTCAAACCAAATGACATAACTAAAAATTCATAATGTCCATACTTCGTCCTAAATGTCGTTTTTGGTATGTCGGATTCTTTGTGTCAAGACCGTCCCTTACGGGGCAGTCCTGAATGTATAGGTCCCAAGGAGCAATACAGCATCAATCAAAACTAAGATAGATTAATAAGTGCGGAATTAAGTCATTATAAAAATTAGGATTATCATACAATAAGTTCAAAACAAAACTACAAAAGGGCACCAGGACACTAATCTAATACATAATCACAACACATAGCACTGATCTACCCAAACCACCACCTTTATTGCCTTCAATCAATACCATTTGCAGATTCAGTAGTGGTCTAATGACTTCAAATTCGAGTGTGCAGATCCTAAAGACTTGGGTCAGCTGGACCTTTTCCTTTGATTAAACCTGTAAAAGATTCAACAACAACTGTAAGGCGGCGCTTAGTGAGATTATAGAATTTACAGTTAACATGCCATGACAATTTTAAGCGAGACTTGACTTTTGACTTTGACTTTGAGCTCTGACTTTGACTTTAAGTGCGATTTTTTAACATGACTGCCGCTATCAGCCAGACATTGTGAGATATAGGACTTAAGATCGGATGATGTTTAATCTCACGCACATGTTTTTAATTGTGGGGGCCAACCACATACTGGGCTAGCTACCAGTAAGACAACATGGGCAAACATCGGAGTAGACTTAATCATAGACTGACATAGACTTACTCAGACTTGAATTGTGCGGAAGCATATGAAAGCATTGATATCAAGGCAAATGACTGAAGCATTCAAAGTAATGAATCAAGATAGCAACAACAATATATATCCAGGACTAATTCGGAATGTAAAGACATTTGTGCAGGATGATATATTAAAAGCTATCATGATCCACAGGGCATCACCCTACCAAGGTGTGCATAGGTCACATTCTAGCTGAACATATAAGACTTACAAATA
>JAANYP010007011.1:0-17500 GCA_020465985.1 Centrapalus pauciflorus | reverse complement strand
TTAATTCCCTGTCTTCCTTTGGCTCATTACACATTTGTGACAACGCCAATTAATCCATTTTAGGATGTACTTTAAAATTATTATTATTATTATTTCTATTATCTATTTATTATTATTATTTTTTACTTTTTTACCTCACAATTTACCCTCGAAACATTCGACCCATTAACGGTCGAGAATATAGTTGTTCAACGGCTATATTCTTTCTCTTCTTCTATAAATTCATCACAATCGAACTATTATTTTACATCATCTCTAAAGTTCTCTCTATTTCAACATTATTATTACTTTCTCCTAGAAATTCTAAGACGGTTAAACTCATTCTTTTTTTTTTGCAATGTAATCATCCCGATGATGATCTATCTGCATTCACTTGTTGAGTCTGAAGAGTGACTGTCATTTTATTTTCTTGATACCATCAACTACTCCCTATATTCATGGCTATGGAGCGGTATTGGCTTTAATACTATAATAGTTATGTAATGTAATAAGGCCATAAATTTATTTTGTGGCGAATGTATTATTAAAGTTTTTCTATTTCCTATCGTATGTTTGTTTTAGCAGTTTAAGTTTAGGCTCTAATTTAGATACCTAATTCTCTTAAACTAAACTCTTTAATACCACATGTGACACCCCTCACTTTTCATATTATAACAATACCTCATATAGCACGGTATGAGGGTGCGGAGTCAAATTTATCATACAATGGATCGACTCGTGGTAAAAGGAACACAACAACTATTATTCTCCAACAGTGTTTTAGTACAACTTATTGAATGAAAATACATAATACAGAATACATAAATTTAACATTGACAACTTAATCATAAACTTTCTCTTTTCCTTTGCCATTAGAGGTTCTTGCCTCAGTACCTGAGTGTAAAAATGTAAGGTTGAGCGACAACGCCCACTAAGTACTAAACACCTGGGGTGGAGTGATATGTTTCAAAATACATTATTATGGGTAAGAAAATTTATAAAAATAATTTTTTGTAAAAATATATTTTTCGTAACAATTTAAATAATACAGCGGCTTGCAACTGAAGGTTGTGAGATTAACCATGATACAATGAATATTGATTTCTTCATTTCATACTCGAGTTAAATGAGTATGTTTGTGGATGAAAATAAATACTGTTATTTTTATAAAAGCTTTTCTTTTTTTCATTATAAAATTTATTGATGTATTATTATCTGGATAAATCACAGCGAAGTATCCGTCATGCCATCTCAAAAGGCTTCGCCATTTTTGGCGTTATTTTGTTGTCATCTCAAAAGGCTATATCATTTTTATAATATTACCAGTACGATTACGTTGATATTCACGAAGTCATACCAACAACTATTATACATATTATAATAATGTAACATTAAATTATTTACTAATAATATCATATTTCGAGTATCATATAATTTTTGAATCATAACGGTTATCTTATAATTATCATAGAGTCAAATAAAATAATCCACCATAATCAATAGAATAATAGGCTCAAAGTGGAAGTTATCAGAAACATACAGTAATCCCGAAACGGTGATAAGAAAATCGTAAGAAAGAAGTAGAGAATTACTCAAAATATGACTCTTTGTTTAATAGTGATATTTATGAGTATTGGTGCGATTTTCATTCGTTTGAGGTGCGTCTGTTTATAGACTTGAAAATCTGACAACCAACAAGTTTTACGCATATACGACGCTTTTACCGATGATTTGATTTCACCGACACTCAAAATTTCAATTTGAATCTGCATGTGCATTTAATGTACATTTATGATTTTTACCCTTTATTTATCCTATATTTACATATAACCCCCCTCATCTATCATAAATAAATATTTAGCCTCTTATTATAATAATTATAATTATTATCATTATATATAATCCAATACGTTGTAATAATTACTTGACATTTGGTCGATGAATTTTCGGGATGTTACAGTTTCGAATATCAAAAAACTGAATTTTTGAAAAATCGGTTTTGAGAAAATCAGTTTTTTTGTATAGGTTGGTTTTGCTTTCTTGTTTTTTTGGGCTCTTTGAGGATTTTTTGGCTTATTATATATACATACATCTACCAAATCTTCTAAACCGTTGGAAACCTACCGCCAACCATGATTGGTTGGTGGGTTTTTTCTTTAATTTAAACTTTTCAAAATATACCATTGTCTTTGTATTATCTTTTGTTTGACCCTTTTATTTTAATAAACTTTTGTTTAGTCCTCTTTTAACATTTATCATTACATTATTTTCTTACACACTTAAAATTGTGATTTTAATCATACATATATTTGGAATTGTCTTTTAAAACTATTATGTTATGTTTAATTGTATCAAAAATACCAATGAAAACTTGCAACTTAGCCAACCATGATTGGTTGGTGTTTTTTTTAATATAATTTTTTACATAATACACCATTATCTTTGTGTTATCTTTTGTTTAACCCTTTTATTTTAATAAGTTTTTATTTAGTCCTTTTCCAACATTTATTATTACAATATTTTCTTACATGCTTAAAATTATGATTTTGATCATACATATGTTTGAATTTGTCTTTTGAAACTATTATGTTATCTTTAATTGTATGAAAAAGACTGTTATTCAAATGCACAATTCATTATACTAATAAAATTACTTTATAATGAAAATATAACTAATTAATATTTATATTTTGTATTAAATATGATCATGTTTAACATTGAACATTACTATTATAATGTTGGCAGACCCTGATCGATGTGTTAGAGATATTAACATTATAACTTTAATTGATTTGATCGTAAAACCAACAAATTAAATTGGTGATTAAACCTAATCAATGTCACAATTTCAAATTATGATTATGAATATTTAATTATTTAATTCCGATTCCGATGATATTTGAGAAGGCATGGTTTGTAATTTTGACATTGTAAAATCAAAAAATACCAATTATATGAACCAACTAACAATATTATTTTGCTTTCTTCTTGGATATATGCCACTATATCAGCTCTTTGGCTTTTCAATTGCACTATTTGATCCTGGTTCAGTTGGGTTTCGTTATTTGAAAAATATTTATTCATTTATTTTTTTATATATATTTTTATAATTAATATTTTAGACCCCACATCAACGCGCGGTTCTTCAATAACTAGTTTTATACAATTATAAATTTATAATAATAATTGTTATTATACCAAGACAAAACTATTTTTTTTGTAGTTATAATTACAAATATTATTATAGGTTAAAGATAATATTACTTTAAACAAATATATTTTACTACAATCAAATATATTTTTATAGTATATTTGATTATAAATACATAAAAAGTTTAAAATTACTAAAATTCAAACTATAACAATAAAAAACCCAAATTACGACAACTAATAATTCAAATTACAACAACTAAAAACCCAAATTACGAGAACTAATAATTCAAATTACAACAACTAAACACCCAAATTACGACAACTAATAATTCAAATTACGGTATTCCTAGCTTGATTTTTTTTTTCCAAAGCTTTGCCATATTGTGTAACATCCCAATTTTGGGAAAGATACGTGGAATTATCTCATTGGATTAATTAATTAAATTGGGACCCGACAATATAAATATGTGTTTTGAGATAACGGGATCGGATATTGGGTAATGAGCCGAGTTTAATCCGAAAACGTATATATATTGAGCTCCCTTCTTGCTTGCTTCACTTGTTCCTTCCTAAATTAGCAACCTGAGTGCATTTGTGTGTGTGTTTGTAAGTCCAGCAACAGCATCAATAAAATTGAAGGGTGCATTGCAAGTTAAGGCTCCAAGAATTTGGTCCTCATCTCCTTCATTAAGCCAAGGCAAGTTTAAGCTTTAAATTAAGAACCTGATGTTGTTAATTGCTAGAAAAGCATTGAATTGAGTTAAATTGTGTCTCTGAGTAAATTTGGTACTGATTCGATGGGTCATGTGGAGCTGAGAGGGATTTGGGGGTAAAACCCCTGGTCTATGAGAAACAGAGCATTTCTAGTTCTATTCGTCAGTGAGCGCGGCCGCGATCACATGATCGCGGGCCGCGATGTTCTTAGGGCGAGCCCAGGCCGCGTTTTGTTGAGCGCGATGGGTCGCGGGCGGTTCGGTTCGGGCACGGGTCACGATGTGAGCGCGTCCGTGATTGGGTTAGCGCGATTGCGATGGTGAGCGCCACCGTGACGCGTTGAGTGCGGCCGTGATCCGGCTGGGTTTAGGGTTAGGGTTTTGGGCTTGTTGAGTCGTATGTATGGGTATTTGGGGATTATGTGAGTTGTCGAGAGTCGTGTATGGGATTATCGGGCTGTGACTGAGATATTGAGTCATCGTGTTGTTGTAACATCCTCTAAACCCAGCTAAAAGCCACGTCATTTACAATACACATGTAGCATTAACGCAATCAAAATCCATATCACATGTCAAGGTATACACAAACACTGAATAATTAAAACATTTCACAAAACATAAACGACTCTGTTTAATGTTTAACCCAACATACAGAACCGACCCAAACCCCAAATATCCACATACAGACCCGATACAATTCATCTCAAAAGTTCCCAACAGGGCAGTAATCACATACAGTCAACAAAATGTAGAACCCTCGGCAACAGCAAAATAAAGCTCTTACTTCCGCTCAGGAGCTAGTGGTCCTATCTTCGGCTCTCCTGATACACACATCATACTCGAATACGTAAGCTTCGCAGCTCGTGAGTACACAAGGGTTAGACACTGCACTAATCACATAAGCACATAACACATGTCACATGGTAACTCTACACTACGCGGATTAACACATGCCGATAAGCCTCTAATCAGAGACACTAGATATCCAGTACAGAAAGAGATTCTCATCTCAATTGGGGAATCCCTCCCCCCTGGAGCCAAGCCACGCCCGTGGAGGCTAACAGGAATGACGACTGCATATATATATATATATATATATATATATATATATATATATATATATATATATATATATATATATATATATATAGGGTTGGGTTCCGGTAAGAACCCTTGTTACCGTGAGAACGTGAAAACCACTCCAAAATGCACAAATTTGTACATCAAATGCACAAATTTTAAAATTAAAAGTTTTACTTAAAATCATTATTAGTCTTAAATATTAATAAATATCATAATTTAACACTAAAATTACATTCAAAACTTACATTCATTAAATTATAAACTAAATGCACAAATTTGAACATCAAATGCACAAATTTTCTTAAATGCACAATTCGTACATAAAATGGATAAATTATATAATGAGATGCGTAAATTTTTACATGAAATGCATAAATATATCGAAAACATTTAATTTTAGTATCAAATGCACAATTTTATACAGTGGATGCACAATTTTTAGAGTGGTTCTTACGTTCTCACGGTAATGAGGGGTTCTCATGTGAACCCAATCTATATATATATATATGTATATGGGAACCCTACACAAGGTTAAACAGAGCTACACAGCTCTCGCGATAACTCATCGCAATACATTATAATGGATCTCATACATATAACACATATAAAGAGAGAGAGACCATACCTGAGGGGTAGCTCGCAGTGCCCAACACAATCATAACAATAATATATGCACATATTCAGACTCGATAAAAGTAGGCACTTTGAAAAGAACTCGTTTAGTCACCTGGATCACCCCGCACAATCTCCCTAATTCTCTAATCCGAACCCGACCCGTAACAATCTCTGACAATCCATGTACCCAAAATAATTCTCCCCAGATTAATCCCAGATATCCCATAACTGTAAACATAACCGATGGAACCCCACAAAACAGCCCAAACGACCCCCACAGCCCAACCCGAGCCAAGCCCAACTAACCCGGGTCGCGGCCCGCGCTCGAGATGATCGTCGCGACCGCGCTCACGATGACAGCAGACCCCCTGTTCGTTTTTCTGTTCTGTCCAGGAGGTATTAACCTCCCCAAACTCGATTTTAGCCAAAACAGATTGCAAAGATCATCCCAAAACACTTTTAAATCATACAGGAACCAATTCCCATAATTTCAAAACAGTTAACACATAAATCAGATTTGCTTTAAAGGATTTCTCACCTTAAATTCTAAGAACACAAAGGAGGGATCCCAAATCCAATTTGCAGCACTCAATCGTCACTTTATTGGTTTCAATTCAAGCTCCAGCAGCACAAGGAAATACACACACACTATTCTATTTGGTTTGCACAAAAGGAAGAAGAAAGGAACACGTTATACACATATACGCACATATACGGGTCCGGTTATATCGCGGGTTCGACACCGATACCCGACCCAGATATTAAAAATCCACTATCTATATCATTAAATCTGTGAATCCATAATTATAGTTTATCCACTAAAATTATATCACGAATCCACGTAATCCCCGTCCCGACACGTATAATCCACTATACGAGACGTCGTTGGACCAACGCAATACTCAATAAAATAATTGGTCAATAAGATAATTACACGTACCTGCTCGGGAGTCGGGGTGTTACAAATCCTCCCCCTTATAAAGATTCCGTCCCAGAATCTAACTCTGACTCTGGAACAGGAAAGGATAGCGGCTCCGCATCTCGGACTCGGGCTCCCAAGTTGCGCTGGTACCCTTATGATGTCTCCATTGAACGAGTACCAATGATATCTCTTTATTGCGCAACTTCTTCACTTTACGATCAGTAATCAACTCTGGCTGCTCAGCATATCTCAACTGATCATCTATGGATATCTCTGACAATGGCACATACTGATCCTCTTTCGCTAAACACTTTCTCAAATGACTCACGTGGAACGTATCATGTACACCGGCTAACTCTGGCAGTAATCTCAATCTGTATGCCTGATCTCTGACCTGACAATTATCTCAAACGGACCTATATACCTCGGACTCAGCTTGCCCCGGTGCCTGAATCGGATTACCCCTTTCCATGGAGACACTTTCAGCAACACCTGATCCCCAAAACGAAACTCAAGCTCGGAGGTACGGCGATCAGCGTAACACTTCTGACGGCTTTGCGCAACACGCATATGCTCACAGATCACAGCTACTTTGTCACTATTCTCCTGAAGTAGCTCGGGCCCACTGATCGGTCGCTCACCGACATCGCCCCAACACACTGGGGTTAGACACTTACGGCCATATAACGCTTCAAACGATGCCATCTTAATCGAGGCGTGGTAGCTATGGTTATACGTGAACTCGACTAACGGGAGTGTTGGTACACCCTGTGTGACGATAGCAGTCTAAGTGATCGAACATTTTGGTTTAAGTAATATTCAAAGTATTGAGTTTTAACGAGTGGTTGATATACATGTTTATATATGTTTGATAGTTATTGATTGTATGTTTGAACTTGATGTAACGTATTACAAGAAGTTCAAACATAAAGATCAAAGATAAAATCAAACATAAGTTAAAAACATAAGTTTCAATACTAAGTTAATTATGTGAAAAGGTAAATTTGAAATCTCTAAGGACTAGGATTCGAATCTAGGTTAGATTCGAAGGAGTCACTTAGGCAGATTCGAATGTGATCACTTAGGCAGATTCGAGAGTGTCAGTGGGGACAAACTCAAATGGGCCTTGGGCCTGATTCGAGTTTGGCCCTTGGCAGACTCGAATTAGCCTCTATAATTAGGGATAGACTCGAATAATTATTAGACTTTTTGCAGAATTCGAGAGAGATTAAGCAAAAGGCGATTTCGAGTTTATCATCAGTGTTAGCATTGTTTCGGAGAGAATCTTCTAGTAGGTGCGTTCTTGTGTAGTTCGTACAGCTCGTTGATAGTCTCCGTGTTTCTAGTGAGAGTTGTTACCGTCTACCCGTTAACGAGGATTCCGCACTCGTTGACGGTTCTGCGTCTAGATAGATCCGTAGTGTGTAGACCTTACAAGTGGTATCAGAGCCTACGGGGTGTTCTTAGTGTTCTTCGTGTTCATCTAGATACATCCTAGGTTTCTTGACGTGTTGGACGGTTATTCTCCTGTGTTCGTGTGTTTCGAACTTAGCAAATTGTCATCCGGGAAACACTTCGTGTTTTTCACGTTTTTGATCGAAATCAATATTTTTCGTTGTAAAAATATTGATTTAATCTGCTAAACGTAAAGAAATCGAAGTGTTAGCCGTTTTTCGAGTTTGCGGCGCTCGAATCTATTAGGAGTAATTAGGGTTTTACTTAGTCTCGAGTCTAACCAAATCCGCTCCTTTCGAGTTTGATACAGAGTGTTTCGAATCTAATTCGAGTTTGTGCTAAAGTCGATTAGGGTCTCGAGTCTGCTGTCATTCGAGTTTGCTTCGAGTTTAGTCTATAGTCGAATAGGGCTTCGAATCTACTGAGTCTTCGAGTTTGCCTTGACCTTCTAGTTTGGAGACTTTCGAATCTGTCATCAATTTCGAACCTAATTGAATTTCAGAACTTAATCGAATTTAATCCCAAATAAATTTAAACTAAATTATATTCGAATCTACCTAGATTCGAAAGAATTAATTTAACTTAGTTTCGAATTAAATTTATTAAGTTCAATTCAATTACGTTTGAAACAATGTCAAATCTTCAAAAGTTTCTAGAAATGGATCATGAGGTCGGGAAGGCAAACACTCCGCCTAAGCTGATGAAACTCGAGGATTACTATTGGTGGAAAGATCGGTTTGCCGATTTTGTGCGTTTCAATGACATGCGCATGTGGGTATGTATTGACGAAGGATACATTCCACTTATTTCTGAAGTTGAAGGCCGTCAGAGAGTCTTATCATATCAGATGATGAAGGAGGATGATAAGAAACTGTATAAAGCCGAGAACAGAGCTTTCTCGATTATTCGAATGGCTTTGCCTCAGGATATACTACACACATTTCGGACTCAAAAGACATCTAAGGAACTTTGGGAGTCGCTAGAAAAGAGGTGTGAGGGTAATCCTAGGGTTCGAAGGAAGCGCATGGAGTTATTGAAACAACAGTTTGCTATTTTCAAGGCGTTGAAGGATGAACAGCTGGATGACACTATCACTCGCTTTTATCATCTGTTGACGGAGCTTGAAAGTCATGGGATTGAGTATAATGACACTGAAAAGAACAATAAGCTTCTTGATGCCTTACCAGCCAAGTGGGCGATGTATGTGGCAATGATTAAGCTTAATGAAGACAAGTATTATACCCAATCATTGGAGGATATCGTGGGAACGTTGCGGGCATATCATTTCGAGCTACTGAAGGCCGAAACGGATTACGAACAAGTCCAAAATCCAGCCATGTATTTTGGAAAATCAACAAAACCTTCAGCCGCAGCTGATCTGAAGACTGCTACAACGTTTTTCACCGGAGAAACGTCGTCACCAGCGGAGACTGATGACACACTGAACAGAGCATTCTTAGGGTTGGGAAAATCGGAAGAACAGCAACCTCAAGCAGCACAGGCATCAACATCTCAGGGCTACTGTAAGATGCCCATGAGCGCTAAATCGGCCGAAGAGCATTTGAACTTGCTTGCCTCATTTGTGGCCGCGTATGGAAACTGCGTTCAGGGGAAGATAAACGATCCTGCTCTCTGGGATGAAGATTATGATCAGGTAGACCCTGACGATCTTGAGGAAATGGATCTCAAATGGCAACTGGCCATGGTAACCCAACGGGTTAAAAGATTCATTAAACGGACTGGGAGGAATCTGACGATGAATAATAAGGGGATTGGCTTTGATAAGTCCAAAGTCAAATGCTACAATTGTCAAGGTCTGTGACACTTCGCTAGAGAATGTCAGCGACCGAAGGTAGATACTTACCAAGGGCAGCAACAGCATCATGGACAGTTTCAGAATCAGTCTCAACAGAGATACCTTCCAAGTTCATCTGTCGGTCAAGCCAATCTAGCTGGTCTATTATCAAATGTCACATCAGACAGACAGCTGGATGGCACCTACGACTGGAGCTCACATCCGGAATCAAATGCTAGAGCCTTCATGGCTGAAGTCACGGAGAATGGATGTGAAGGGGAAGAGCAGACCACAAGGGACAGCAGTCCAATGTGGGTGGAGAAGACGAATGATCAGACGCTTCTGGAGTTTGCCGCTCAAATGGCCAACGTGGAATCCGATAACACAAAGGTTAGTCTGAACTACTCTCTTTTTCATGAATTATGTATGTTATGTGTTACTTCTAACGATAGGTTGAATCTAGTCTTAGAATCACATAAGAACATAACTGCTCAAAATGAGTCTTTAAAATCTGATAATGCTAGCCAAAATGACATTAAACAAGATCTTAAGGATAAGCTTAAAGCTGATGCACAAGATGTCATAGTTCTTAAGGACAAACTGAGTGAGCAGTGCGTTAGATTAGAACTGATGTATGAACATGTAGAGGCTTTGGCCAAAGATCTAAAGACCAAAGAAGTAGAGCTAGCCGAAACTAAGGTGAAGGTAGCAGAGGCCAATAGTAAGCTAGAAAAGTTTAGGAATTCAAGTCTGAACCTAGGGAAAGTTTTAAATGCTCAACGCCAATCTAAAAAGCCTGTAGGTCTAGGATTTCATGAGATTCCTCCTCCTTTTAACGCAAACTATGTGCCTCAACCTCAGGAGAAAACTGACAAATCAGTAGCCTTAGAGGACATACCTGCACCTATATCTGAGCCTGTAAAAGAAAATACACCTAAGGTGACTGATACAACCGTCAAGGTTAAGAAAGTCAAATTTGTGTCTTCCTCCAGTGAAACACCTGCAAGAAAACATAAAATTGATTTTAATGATCAGGACGATGAACCAGTCACAATAGATGCTCAGCCTGACCACGACACTAGTGAGACACCTAAGTCTAAGGGCACACAAAGAAGTCCATTGACAAGATGTCTTGTTTTAGATGTCATGAAAAGGGGCATGTTGCTTCTAACTGTCCGCTTAGGAAAACTGAAGTTACACCTAAGACAGGGAAGCCAACACCAGTTAAGCCCTCAACAAATGTGGCAAGCACTAGTAGTTCTCAGAGTACCGAGAAAACTGTGCAGGCTGCACCAAAACAAGTTGTGAAACAACTACCGGTAAAGGTTGGACCAAAGGAAGTGGTTAGGACTAATTCACCGAATCGAGTCTTAAATCAATCTAGGTCTGGACCTCAACAACAATATAGGAGCACAACACCTAGCAGAGCATACACTCCGGTTAGGTCACACACTCCTATTAGGCATCACACACCGGTAAGAGCTCAGGGATCACAATCTGAAATGCAATATAATCGGAATTATTCAAGAGCTCCACAACAAATGCCTAATCAAAGGCAGAGAGTGAATTTACATCACTCGGCACCACAACAAACTCCTGTTCAACGACCCAAGTCACCTGAACGGCGAGATGGGTATTTGAAAGAGTTTAAGTATGTGGACGAGAATGGTATAACCAAGTCAGTTATGGCTTGGGTTCCCCGTGATAACTAACCTATGTAAAGTCTACGACTGCAAGATCTATCTAGACGCGGATCCGTGAACGAGTGCGGAATCCTCGTTGACGGTTAGACGGACAACTCTCAACCAACGGAACACGGAGACTATTAGACGCTGAACGAACGACACACGAACGATCCTACGAACTAATTCTCTCCGAAATGGGACTCACCTAGCTGATAAACTCGAGATCGCCTCTTGCTCAATTCCTCACGAATTCTGCAAAAAGTCCCCTAATCATTCGAGTCTATCCCTAATTATAGACCCTGATTCGAGTCTGTTGTGGGCCAACCTCGAATCTGGCCTAAGGCCCATTCGAATCTGTCCATCTGACAGATTCGAATCTAGCCTATTCGAATCTAAGGACTCATTCGAATCTATCACAGATTCGAATGTATCCTTTTATGCAATTCGAATCTAGCCTTTGACATATATAACTAAGTGTTTGAAACTTATGTTTTACTTATGCTTGAGTTAATCTTTGACCTTTATGTTTGAACTTCTTGTAATATGTTACATCAAGTTCAAACACACAATCAATAACAGACAAACACATATTAAACATATATATCAAAATACTTGGTTAATACTCAGAATATTACCTAAACCATAATGCAGATCGATTAGACTGCTATCGTCACACAGGGTGTACCAACAGACTCCCCCTTGACGATAGCTTCTAATTATTTACATTACATCAAATTTAAGTACTAGAGCTATATATATTACTACCCGCATATAATCCAGCATCTATACAAACTTTGACTACCTTTTGGAACTTCCTGGCTTCAGATCTCCATGGTTCAGTAAAGAAGATAGGCTGATCATGAAGCTTCTTCAGGTCGTCCTTTGATAGGTTTATCAAGTGCAATGGATCATATACCTTCAAAATTACCTGCTCGTCTTGATCTTCCATGATAGCTTCAGCAGTGTCAATCTCTAGGTACCACCACTTCATGTTGCTCAAAACGTTCTGTGGCATTGGCTTCATTGGGACTTTCTTTAGACACCTCACAGGTTTGTATTCCATCCTGGCCCATGGCCTACCTGTATGAGGATCTATTCTCGACCCATCCTCGACCCTCTTTCCGGTCCTTGGCTTGAGTCGCTCAAATTTCCCTGATCGCCCTTCTTTCCTTATAATTCTTTCAATTACGTTCGCGTAGGGATCATCTCCAATATTGATCAGCTCCTTCCAGGCTAACTCTTTAACTTCAATCTTGGGCAATGAATTAAACGCTTTCAATGTCCGCCTCAAGTATTGAAGGCCATCTCTTCTTTTCAAAATAAACAGCTGCAGTTCTCTGTCAAAGAACCAGCTAATAATCCCTCCAGCAAAATTTCCAGCACTTGGATTTCTCATCTTCTTCTTCATCTTCAGCTGATCTTTCTTTTCTTCCTTCTTGAACCAAAGATTTATCAGATCAGCTCTAGATGGCTCGTTCTCAGCCTCTTCAAGGTCTTTATCTTCAGCTGAGGCTACCTTGATGTAATCAATATCAATCACATTATGATTTTGGCTCTCATACAGTTCAGTGATTGGTTGTGAATTGATTATTACTTCATTAACGTGATCGTCTTCATCATCTAGCACTTCATCATCCGATTTCCAGTCAGCGACATCATCTGGAATGAATTCACCTTCTTCTAATTCTTCAATATCATCTTCAAAATCAAACTCCATTAGCTCTTCTTCAATATCTTTCAGCGCATCGATCATGTCGCTATCTAAAGTCTTTGAAGAACCTGCTTCTCCTCCTGCTCCTCCCTTTCCTCCTTCTGTACTAGGCTCCCCCTGAACTTGTGTAACTTGAGCTGCAGAAAAATCTACAGACTCAATCTCTTTGTTCGCACCGGGATCATCGCCTTCATTATCATCATCTTCTCGCTGTACTTCCTGATCTTTACAACTCGTCTCCCCCTGAGTTTTTAGATTTTTCATAAGTTGCTCTAGGAGGGACCGCATTGCTCGGATTTCACTTGATTGATCAGCAACAAATGATTTAATCTCCGTGTTTTCGTCTCTAACACTTTCAACAATGTTTCTCAGTTCTGCATTCTCCTTATCAAGATTAGAGTTATGCTCCTGGAGTTCACCGACTGCTTTTGTGAGAGTTATGATTTGAATGTTCTGAAAGTCGACACGGCTCTTAAGTTGCATGATTCGTTGGTTGTCGGTATAGGCTTCTGATGTAGAAGGGATGGACTGAATGGGAGCAGGATTGAATGGTTGGGGAATGTAGGGTTCAGGTTGCAGAGGTGGCGGTGATGGTGGAGCTGTATCTTGGGGTTGGGTCTGGGTTTGAGGCGGAGGTTGTGCATCGGACTGTGATGAAGTCCCCTGCATAAACCTGTGACGTTTGGCCCGTTGCCTTGTCACCAACTGAGGAGTCTCTTCGTCTTCAAAATCTGACTCTTCCAATTCCCTGGCCTCTCGCCTCCTCGAACCACCTTCATTGATAATCAATCGTGAACCATAGGTTCCAATTTGAATATGAGGATCTGTAGACACTGATTCTGGAGCTTCAACTTCGATCTCCTCCATTTCTTCTGATTCTGTAGCAGATGATGACTCATCATTGCCAGTCTGCTCTGGCACATATTCGTCAACATCTCTGAAGACATCTTCTTCTCCCTCTGGAGGCTCAAGTAATTCACCCACTAACTCTGCAGCTATATCTTCATTTGCATGTGGACCTGCCTCCCAAATTTCATTTAGCGTTTGGCACAATTGATCAGCTTCATTTGGGACATTTGACGGCCCGGCTTCCTGCACTTCTGTTTGCTGACTCGTAGAAGGCCTAGACGCCTGAGTCTGACTCGCAGTAGCTCTTTGTCTTCGCCTTGGATCATGGGGACGAGCACGAGGCTGTTGTTGTAGTGGACGTTGCTGTTGTTGTTGCGGTTGTTGTTGTTGCTGTCGAGGCTGAACTTCTACTTCACCTGCCCAGTTGGCATTATCTGGTGCCACAAAGTTCCTGTCTAAAACAGCTCCAAACAACGGTCGCTCGACCGGAATAGCCAATCTTCCTCGATGGGAGGAACAATCAGCGAATATCCTTTTATCCATAATAGCTACGTTCTGAACGTCATTTGATGGCGGCAAATTTGGCAAGAAGTGCCTGATCAACATCATTATAAACCTCGGATATAGCAGAAACTGCTGATTTTCAGGAGCGGTTATTTGGTGCACAAACTCAGAGAAGAACATCTCCGAAAAGCTATATGGTCGATTGTAAACCATAGCGACTATCCCAGATTGAATTTTCGCAACTATATAATCGAATCCAGCTTTCTTCGGAGCAAAGCAAACCATAAAAACATGGGCTAAAAACCTCCATTGCCCAATTAAACCACTTTTCATATATGACACCTTGGTCACATCAAGACTGTATCCCATCCTCTGGAAAGCCGCTTGCCTTATACTTAGAGGAAACTCTATCGGACCAGCTTCTTCTTCTTGTGTGCCCAACTGCAGCACTTGTCGTAACATATCTGCCGAGAAAACTAACGGCTGTCCCGCAATTCGAGTGCGTAATACTGTCGGTGTGACCGAGCAGTCTACCTGCAGATGGTCATAGAATTGACGAATATACGGTAATATGAGCTGAACATTATGGGATAGAGCAAATCCTATCCTAGATTCCACAAGAAATTCAAGCATCTGCTGTATCCCTGCGCCTCAGGGAGGTCATGATCCGGATGAAGCACCATATTGTGCTTAGGGACAAAAGCACGAACTGCCATATCTGCACAATAAATAAAACTGTTAGACTCATTAAAAATCAATAAACTTGTTTAAATTCAAATTTGTTTTATTTTGTACTTTATTAAATACAAAATCTAACACAATTAAATTTTCACAAGTTTAATAAAATTTAACTTAAAGAAATTAAATAAAGTACAGATTCGAAGGTAACAGATTCGAAGAGTCCATATTCGACTGTAATGGACAGATTCGAAGAGTCCCTATTCGAGTCTAATGGACAGATTCGAATATCATTGTCATCTCGAATCTAATGATAGATTCGAGAAACCTATGAACAGATTCGAAAGTCCATGAACAGACTCGAAGCCCCGACTTATGAATTTTCAACAAAAACCCAAGATTTTAACCATTTTGAACTTGGTAAATCACATACATTAGTTCAACTAGGTTCTAATCATTGATTTATGTCTTTAATTTGATCTTTTATAGGTCCAAACTTAGTTATTTAGCAAAAACCCAATTTTGACCCATAAAACTTCAAAAATCGACGATTTGTCCTTAAATTGTGTATAAAACTACCAAAATCTTGTACAATCCGGTTGATTATACCTAGATATGAGTGTAGAATCGAACACAGTAGCTTTAGACTCGATGAAATGTCGTTTATGTGAATTACGGTAGATTCGAGAAATAGATTCGAGATCGCCTGAATAGATTCGAGGAAGTAGAATCGAGAACAGTAAGAAATAAATGACTTCACTGTTGACCTATTTATACTACCAACCTTCGAGTCTAAGTCCCTAGTCGAATCTACTGACAGATTCGAAGTCTTACCACTTCGAGTCTGTCCTAGATTCGAAACTACCAAACACTTAGAAAAATTTCGAAAATTTTGAAATAACTTCAACTTTTCCAACTTTTTTCTACGGTATTGTGTAACCAGATAAACTATGCCAGCTCTTTTACCCTAAGCAACAGATATTTCACGCAATGTTTATTTTATCCAACTTCGAATGCACCCTCAGTAACTTTTGACCTTTTACCTAAGTAAAAATTAAACTAACCCTAAATAAAATAAAATAAACTAAGGTAAAAATAAAATAAAATAAAATAAAATTTTGACCAAAAATTTAATCTAGACTTAAGAAAAAAAAATTTACAATCTAAGCTAAATACTTAACAACATATTTTTGATGAGTATAGTCTAAGAAAGGTTCAATCAGATAGCGATGTCTGATACTAACTTTCAGTACTTAAACTTTCACACTTAGGAATTTTTTTGAATTCCTTTGATTGTTTGTCGTGACATACCCATTTAGCCGATTGTTGGTATTTTACCCTGTTAAACATTTTACATTTCGGAATATCCCTTGGCCTTTTTATTAATCAGGAAATTATCTTACGTGACTCAGACATAGACATACTTTTATGATCAAGGCACACAGACAAAAATTCTAACTTCTTGGTATTTGCAAACTTTCTTTAAAAGACAAACATCGGACACAGGTCTGTATTCTCATACAACAAAGTGTCTTAGTTCGACTTCAGGTTTATTTTTAAAGTTAGCAGATAGCGGTGACAGGTCTGTACTGACGTACAACAAAGCGACATGTCTGCTAACCCGAATCTAAACAGAGACAACAGGTCTGTACTTACGTAACAACAGAGTTGCATGTTTTCGACTCTCAGTTTTTCATGATATTTCTATTCTTTCCATTTTCAGATGTATTTGATGTTGCCATACATCCCCAGAAAGTTTGCATACCTCATTTAGACTCAATGTTTGTATGTCTTGTACATAAAAATTAAGACCGATTGGTCATATATCTAAGTTAGTGACACGCTTGACTTTTTCTAGAA
The DNA here is from genome assembly GCA_020465985.1 of Centrapalus pauciflorus. Lineage (NCBI taxonomy): Eukaryota > Viridiplantae > Streptophyta > Magnoliopsida > Asterales > Asteraceae > Centrapalus > Centrapalus pauciflorus. The sequence continues at coordinate 498 of JAANYP010007011.1, read as the reverse complement.
TATTTTATTAGCCTTGAGATTCCCTATATGTATTATGCCTACCAACACATCAAACTAAAGTAAAGTATAACACTTAGGATTTAGTTGCATTATGTGTGAAAGCCTAAATACTTAGAGTCTGTAACGACGGTGCTAATTTTCGTCACTTTGAACCTATGTATCTAAGACTTAACTCCTTTTTTTTTTTGTGATATTCTCTTTTTTTTTTTGTATTTTTCTAATTTTCTCTCTTTTTTCTTTTGTTTTTCATAGCAAAAAGCAGTAAACTAAGCTAACCTACTAACTTACTAAAAAATAGAAACTTACTAAAAATAGAAACTTTCCTAAATTAGAAACTTACCTAAATTAGCAACTTACCTAAATTAGCAGACTACTGTAAAGAAAGAAATACTACTACTCTAAAAGAAAATAAACATACTACTACTAAGGTCAAATTACTCCGGGTTGCGCATTCCATTCAGTTGAATCAAATACTCAAACCGTGACTTATCAAACGCT
>JAANYP010007010.1:678560-954705 GCA_020465985.1 Centrapalus pauciflorus | reverse complement strand
AAAAGGGTGACAGACCTTTTTCTTATATCAAAATAGGCCTTTACAAGGAAGAAAGACGCAAAGTTGACATTCCTAAATTAGTTAAAGGCAGTGCAACAGTAGACAAAGTAAAAAGACAAAAGTTCTGCACATATGAAGACAAGTCTGCTTTTCAGAAAAGTGCAGAAAAGGTTATGTTGTCTTTTCAACAAGACTTCTCCTTTTTCATTCCGTCCAATGAAGATGTTTCTCTTAGATCCACTGAGTGAGTATAAAAGGAAGCTTCTAAGGACAGAAAGACGTGTGAAGAAAGCTAAGTGCTGAAACCAAGAGTGAACGTGCAAGTGTGATTTTCATGCATGCAAGCCTTCTGTGTAAATCAGTATCTGTGTGTCTAAGCTGTTTTACATAAGCTGTTCCCTTAAGTCTTATAAACACTGTGAGTGCTTCTTAGTGAGTGTATTCATTGTATACTAGTTTGAGTTTGTCTTAGACTAGTGAACATACTGTTGTATCTGTCATCTCAGCTTGAACTATTCCGCATTCAAGCTTGTTTGTAATTAACAAATTGTTGATAATACATACAAACATTGAGAAAATAGTGTGTAGTTTTTAAATTGCTGTATTCACCCCCCCTTTACAGCTTAAAGCTATATACTTTGGGAACCTCTCGGGACCTACAGATGGAGATAATGATGGAGATAATGACGGCAATGATCCCAGCGCGCAAAGAGAAAATGAGACAGTAGATTTTTCTGCTGCTCAACATGCTGAAGTTCAGGGGGAGCCAGGTCAGTCAGGAGCTGCAGAAGGTGAGGCTAGTTCATCAAAGGTCTCAGAAAGTGAAGTACGTGAGATAATTGAAGCATTGATGGACATTGATGAAGATCCTCTAGAACTTGAATTTGATTTTGAAGATGATATTGAGGATCTAGAAGAAGGAGAGTTTGTACCAGAAGACGTTGCTGATTGGAAGTCTGATGAGGAGGTTGTGATAGATGAAGATGATAATGTAAATGAAGTAGTCATTCAATCACAGCCTGTCACGGAACAATGTGAGCAAAATGATCAACATGTAATAGATATTGATGACGTCAAATTGGCTTCGGTAGATGATTCAGAACTGGAGGAGGCTGAAAGAGAGCCAAGCAGAGCTGAATTGTTTAATCTATGGTTCCGTAAGGAAGAGAAGAAAACTGAGCCGAAAATGAAGAAAAGAATGAGAATTCCGGGTGCTGAAAATCTCTCAGGAGGAATTATAAGCTGGTTCTTTGACCGAGAACTGCAGCTATTTATTTTGAAAAGGAGAGATGGTCTTCAATACTTGAGGCGAACACTGAAAGTATTCAATACACTGCCCAAGATTGAAGTGAAAGACTTAGCCTGGAAAGAGTTGATCAATATTGGAAATGACCCTTATGCTGAAGTGATCGCTAAGATAATCAGAAGAGAGGGTAGATCTGGAAAGTTTGAAAGACTCAAGCCGAGGTCTGGGAAAAGAGTCGAGGATACATCAAGAATAGATCCTCATACAGGTAGACCATGGGCGAAAATGGTTTACAAACCTGTTAAATGCTTAAGAAGGGTGCCAATGAAGAAGATGCCATAGGATGTTTTGAGCAACATGAAGTGGTGGTACATTGACAACGAAACTGCTGAAGCAATAATGGAGGATACTGAAGACAAAGTGATTTTGCGAGTGTATGATCCTCTACACCTGATAAACCTATCAAAGGACGATCTGAAGAAGCTACATGATCAGCATATCTTCTTTCATGAAGGATGGAGATCTGAAGCCAGAAAGTTCCAAAAGGTAGTCAGAGTATGTATAGATGCAGGTATATACGTAGGAAGTAGTATATATAGCTCTAGTACTTAATCAAAATGTAAATAGTTAGTTAGAAGCTATCGTCAAGGGGGAGTCTGTTGGTACACCCTGTGTGACGATAGCAGTCTAAGTGTACTAGCATTTCGGTTCAAGTAATATTACAAAGTATTGGATATTTGATGTATGTGTTTATATATGTTTGATAGTTATTGATTGTGTGTTTGAATTTGATGTAATGTATTACAAAAAGTTCAAACATAAAATCCAAAGATTAAGTCAAATATAAGTTGAATCATATAATCAAATATTAGTGAACATGAGAAATTTGAATTTAGTGACAAATTCGAATTTAACATAGAGGCAGATTCGAATGTGATGTATAGGGTAGATTCGAGAGTGTCTAGGGGACAAACTCGAATGGGCCTTCGGCCTGATTCGAGTTTGGCCCATGACAAACTCGAATGAGCCTCTATAATTAGGGATTAACTCGAATCATTAGGAGACTTTTGCAGAATTTGTGTGATATTAAGCAAAAGGGCGATCTCGAGTTTATCACTATTGTGAGTGTTGTTTCGGAGAGAATCATCTTGTAGGTGCGTTCGTGTTCGTCCGTACAGTATGTTGATAGTCTCCGTGTTCCGTGTGAGAATTGTTTACGTCAAGCTGTTAACGAGGATTCCGCACTCGTTGACGGTGTCGGGTCTAGATAGATCTGTGTAGAGCCAAGACCTTACAGTTGCAACTTTCAGTTCAGATTATCAGATCAGATAACGGCACAGAATTCAAGAACAAATCTCTCGGATCATTTTTGAATTCTATGGAAGAGCTAAGAGACTTGGTGTTTGAGCAGTTTGATGAGATGAGAGAGAGGATGACAGGGTTAGAGAGTATGGTTACTATTGCCTTGGGCAATTTATCTGAACGTGTGGCAGCAGTGGAACAGACATGCAAAGCTCAAGCTTCTGCGCCCAAACGAAAACATGATGAGAATGACGATGACTCCAATGATGCTCCTCATGAGGGGGAGAAGAGGAGGAAGCTTGATGAGCCGACACCGGGTATATTAATGATCACCTATCCAGTAAAAGAATCTGAAGGTCAAGAGAAAGGAGAGGCGGGAAGCTCAAAAGAACCTGCTGATGTTCAAGAAGGACAGGAATTGATTCTTTATGAAGATGTTCCTTTTCCATTGAACATACAGTCGGAGTTATACAATTTTAATGAACATGAAGAGTCTGATGAAGATGAACAAGAAAAAGCATTAATGATTGAAGATGTTGTTGAGATAGAAGAATCTGAAGATGATGATGTGATAGAGCTAACATGATGTTGCCATAAGAGCTGAGAGAATAGAAGAGGAAGAAGTGTTGGTTCAAGAAATCTTAAAAGATGATATATCTATGCCAACGGTTGAAAAGCCTGAGGTTACGGTACAAGTAAAAGAAGAAGAGATAGAGCCATTTCCAGTTGAAAGTTTTGTTCCTCCTGTTATGAAAGAAGTAAATGAATTTGAGGTTCTGGAATGATTTTTTGATGAGTATGTGCTAGCGGATGAGACTCAGAAGCAACATCAATTGAGGTTTGAAGTTTAAAGATTAGTTCAGAAAGAGATTAATGATATCTTGTGTCTTTTGAATGAAGAAGAAGTTAGAAGGAAAAAGAAAAAGCATCTGGAGCTTACATCTAAGAAATTGGCTGAATACATTAGAAAAAGGAATAAACTGCCGTATCTTGAAGACCATCTGGAGAAAAAGATTTTCTATAAAAAGCAAGCTCCTTGTACATTCCTAAAGTTGCTTATAGTGTTGGAGCCAAATAAACCAAATTTGGTGAATTATGCAAGTTTTCTTCAAAACAAGGCTTAAAGTGCTGACAAGGTTAGAACTGAGTTCCCAATAGTGGATCTAATAAAGATTGAAAAGGATAGATTCGTTATGATCTTTTATCCTACCTTCACTGTTACAAGATCGGATGGGAATACATACACTTTCACTGAAGCTGATATGTTTTGGATGAACTTGGTGGACATTGAAGATCTATTTGATGAATTGTGTAGAAACAAAAGAAATGAGCATTGCAGATTTGCTTTGAAGACTTTGTTTCACTTCATGCATATAAAGCTCGTTCTTATGTCTATTCAAGATCTTCAAATTGGTGTTGAAAGGGGTATGCGGAAAATAAATCTGACTCCGCCAAATAGAGAAAAAAAGTTTGCTGGGGAGCTGAAAGAGTTTGAAGTTATTATGGTCAAACGTCTAGTTGTAACGTACAAAGACAAAATCGAAAGCTGAGAGCTATGAGGACCATTGAGTTGAACAAGTTTTGTGATGGAACTCTCCAGAAGGTTTTGAGTGGGCTTAAAGGAAAGTTGGTTGCTGATCAGAAAAGAAAAACAAAGAAAGGAGCCCTCAGTACTAATGATAAGAAGCTTATAGTTGAAGTCATATCAAAGATAAAGTGGAGGCTCGCAAACAGAAAGAGTGTGAGAAATTTTGAGATGAAGTTAGGGCTTACAAGATAAAGACTTTGCTTATTTCATCAAAGGGGGAGATTGATGGAATATCATTTGTTGAAGAAAAACAAAGTCTAGGGTCTAATATGTAATTTGTATAAAGTTGTAAATAATATAAATAGTTTGTTGACTTTTGTAATATATCAGATCTGACATTTTTCACTTATGTACGCACAGAATTTCAAAGAAGAATTTAGGGCTACAGTGCAAGTTCATTTCATTCTCATTCTGTAATCGAATCTGTGATTAATACAATCATTTGTTTAGTGTTCTTGATCTTGTTCTTTATTGATTGAATTAAGTGTAGATTGATATATTGGATTCACAATTCACAATTTTAGTGTGTATGTATGTGTATGATTGTATTAGTGTGTGTATTTGTGTATAACTAGTGTATATATGTTAAAGTGTGTATTGGTTGAATGAATCAATTTATTGATCACTGATTGACATTGGATTGGCAACATAAGTTTAAGAGCAAAAATTCCTCTTTTAAAATTTGTTAACAAACAAGAACTAGGTTAAAGTATTAACTTGAAAATAACCGTAATATTGATGTAAACTAATGTAACTTAGAAAGTGGTAAAGTTTGAAAGACATGAAAATAAAAGGATATGAAAATAAATACTTCTAAACAACCACTTTATTACTTAAATTTTCGTTGAATGGTTTAAGTAGATTTTAGTGTGTGTGTGTATGTATTTAGTATATTAATATGTGTATTCATTTGTTAGTGATTTGTGTGCATTTAGTGTATTAGTATATGTATTTATATGTATTTAGTATATTCATGTATCTACTTATGTATTAATGTGCGTATTTATGTGCTTGTGTATGTATTAGTGTATAACTATTATATTAGTGTGTGTGTGTGTGTGTGTGTATGTTAAAGTGTGTGTATTATTGTGTGTAAATAATCTTACAGGGTAAAAATTATGAATTTCTTAAATTTATTTGTAAACTTTTTTTAGTGCATTAGTATGACAATGATTCCGATTGAAACACTTTATATGTAATAACATTTGACTTATTGTAATAAGAGAATTTATATTTGTTGAAACTATGATGTAACCAACGTACACTGTGTATTCTGTTTGTATTTGTCTATTCTATATATTTTTTAATTTTTCAGCAGATGTCGTTTATATGGTTTATTGAAATATACTTGATGGCCGATGTCATGGGACGATGCCATGACGGTGATGATCGTAAGGATCCACCACCTCCTGGTGGTCGAGGTTGTGCACGAGATGAATGGTAATATTTATCTATTATATTCATTTATTTATTATGATTTATCGTGACTAATGTTTTTTAATTATAATTGTAGTCTTGCCAGCCCGTAGAAGAGGCATGGCAAAAAACTTGAACCTCATGCCCACTTAGGAACGTAATGGGAGACAGTCGTTGCCCTTACAGTTTGATGAGACTACGACTACGAGGGTTGACAACATACACGACCTTCTTATTCGTCAGGCTTGCGGGTACATCTGACGCAATATCATTTAGATAGAAAGTCATGGAAATAGGTTTCTCCCGCCAAGAAACATACTATGTATGTGCATTTTCAGGTAAATTATTAATGTAAGTATAATTCTTATTGTTTATCTTTTGTTGCTTTTTACTTGTCTATCTTTTTTTCTATTATTTTTTAGCCATATTTTGATCTGCAAAGGGTTTTGGAAGATTCTACTCAAAACAGATTAAGAGCGGGTCTTGAATATATGTTGCGGCATTCTAGTGACGACATTTGGATTTTAGTGTTGAACTTTTAGCGGCTAGTGTCGACATCTCGCCACTATAGGTATTAGCGGCGACATTTGTCGCCAATAAAAGCCTATTTTTTGTAGTGTTTATATATATCTTCTTTAGGTGTTCAGAAACTCATGTTTTATCAACTTTTATTCTTTTAACGTGAGAGGTAATTTGTACATAATACGCTTTCTCCATACATAATAATTTCATATAAATATACTGCTTTGCTCTTGTTGATAAAATAATATTAGAGGTAAAATAAACTAGGGTAATTTACAAATTTCATACCTGTGGTTTATTAGAATTTTTGGATTGAATCCTTTAACTTTAAAACTTACACTGACAGTCCTTATGGTTGAAGTGTTGTTACAGATATGGTCTTTTGGACATTTAAAATGACCAATTTGCCCTTAGTTGTTTAATTTATTATTAGTGTTGTTTTTATTGATAATTCTGTTAGAACTTGTTTTTGTTGATGAAAAATCAAAGTCTAGGGTTTAAAATGTAATTAGTTCAAAGTTGTAAATATTATAAGTAGGATGTTTGACTTTGTAATTTTTGATAGATCTGACATTTAGAATATCATTGCACAGAATTCAGAGAGAATATCTAGGGCTACAGTACGTGTTCAACATTTCATCTCTGTAATCAATTTTGTGATTAATACAATCATTCGGTTAGTTGTTCTTGATCTTCTTAATTGTTGTTTGAATTAATAGTTGATTGATAAGTAGGATTCACAATTGGTATCAGAGCTTTAAGGTGATTTTTGATTGAAATCTGATATTTCGAAATTGTTGTTCTTGACATTTTTTTCGAAAAACAGAAAAATTAACAAGGGTTTTTATCCTGTTTGTTAGGTTATGTTTTAATTGATGGAAACAAAGTCTAGGGGCTATTTTATATTTCCTTGATAGTTGTTAGAAATGTATATATATAGTATCTTTGACTTTCTATTGTAATAGATCTGACAGTTATTTCCACACATTAAAATCAGAGAAAAGGCCACTGATTCAAGAAGATATTATTCTCTCTGTAACCGAATCTGTCAACATTCAATATAATCATTTGGTTAGTTTAAATTCCGTTTATTGTTCTTGATAATTTGATATTGTTGATTAAATGATAGGAAACTGCATTTCACAATTGGTATCAGAGCTTTAGGGGTGAATTTTTCTGATCTGAGATTGAATTTTTTCGAAAATACTCACTGTTCTTGAGATATTTTTTTCGAAAAACCCTAAAATCACTAAGGGTTTTTAATCTGTTGATCATTACCAGTGAATATTGGATCGAAGGTGAAGGTTTGATAGACGAATCAATTGAGTATAAACTTGAATTGATTCACAAAACACAGAACAAGATCTAGACAATTTTGTTAAATTTTGAAAAGTATAAGCACGAGTACTGTTTCATTGAAAAAGTCAAACCTAGATCTATTTTTGCACAAAGGTGTTTCACAAAAAATGTTTGTATTCAAAATCCTTACCTTCGATTGCAATTAGAGTGAAAATGGGCAAATTTTTGATTTTAATTTGACTTTCAGACTTGAAAAATCAGAAAATATTAAGAAACTCGAAATACACATATCCTGTGTGTTATTCGAGTTGAGTATTTCTGCTATTCGAGTTGAATATCAGTGAAATTCGAGTTGACAGAAGTGTCAATCGAGTTGACAATCACTGTCAAATCGAGTTGACAACCTGTGTAATTCGAGATGAAGACATATATCAATCGAGTTGACAACCAGTGTCACTCGAGTTGGAAATTAAGTTGATTCGAGTTTGAGTGAAAGACTATTCGAGTTTTTCAAAAGACTAATTCGAGGGTCACATATTACTATAAAACTTGAATCCAAACATCACTCGAGTTTCTCATCAAACATTCAAGTTTGATTCATTTGAGTTTCACAGTAAACACATTCGAGTGTCACAGTAAACTCATTCGAGTTTCTCAGTAAACACATTCGAGTTGTATTTCAAACACACTCGAGTTTCATATCAAACACAATCGAGTTTCACACAAGACTCCATTGAGTTTCACACAAGACTTAATCGAGTTTCACACAAGACTCAACCGAGTTTCACATTAAACTCATTCGAGTTTCAGTCTAAACCCATTCGAGTTTCACATTACACCCATTCGTGTTTCACTCAAAACTCATTCGAGTTTAATACTTAGATCATTCGAGTTTAACACACATATTAATCGAGATTGTTGCAATACATCAACATCAAGTCTAATCAGTGTCTGAGTCAAGTTGATTATTGCTACTAACAAGTTACTGTGTTGTAGATTTCAGTACTAATCTGTGTTTCAAAGTGTGATCAAAATTTTCAATCTCAATCGGAGTTCATCAGATCTTGGACAAGTTTCCCATATATCAATCAATATGTCTAAAGACGCTCTGGCAATGGGATCAGAAACCAAACCCCCAATTTTATACAGGGGTGAATATGTTCAACGGAGGGAGAGGTTTCTTGAATTTATTAGTTTTCATGATCTGTCCGAAGAGATGTTGAAATCCTTAACAGAAGGACCAGCCAGTTTCATGGAAACAATCCCAGGAGTACCAACTGGTAATCCCCCAATTCCACCAAGGACTGTAGAGGTCACCAACCTGACAGAGGCCCAAAAGAAGAGAAAATTAGGGGACAAAACTGCCAGAAAGTTACTGTTGATATCCATCCCCAATGATATTTACACTTGTCTTACAAACACAAAAACTGCTAAGTCAATTTGGGATGAAGTGTGTAAAATCATGAGGGGATCTGACAGAGCTGCCACAAACAGGGCTAGAAACAGCCTAATGACGTTTGAGAATTTCAGAGCTCGTGAAGGTGAACTTTTCGAAAACACTTACCTAAGGTTTGTGAATTTGGTAAGTGAGATGAAACGAAACGGAGTGACAAAGTCCAACCTGGACATAAATGTCAAATTTCTAAATGTTCTGCATCCTGAATGGGAAAAATATGCTATGATTATCCAACAAACAAAGGATATTGAGGAAATGGATTTTCATATGATATTTGAAAACCTCAACAACTATCAAGAGGTTGTGTTGAGGAAAATATCAGGAAAGAAAAAAGCTGAGAAAGAAACTGCTGATCCATTGGCTCTACTGGCAGAGAAAAAGTACAAATACAAGCTAAAAAGGAGAAAAGAGCCGTAGTCAGCAGTACATCTTCCGAATCAGAATCCTCAGATTCATCTGCTGATTCAGAATTAGAAGAGATGAAAAAGCAGATGGCACTGCTTACAAAAGCATTTCAAAAGAAATTTTACAGAAAGCCAACCAACAACAAGATGTGCTATAAAACAGGCTCGAGGAAAATTGAAAAGAATGACAAATATGAGAAATCTGGAGAAAGCAGTACATGAAAGACTGACAAATATGAAAAGTCAGACAAGTCAGCAAAGAAAGAGTCAGAACAGAAATGTTACAACTGTGGAAAACCAGGTCACTATGCCCGAGAATGCAGATCCCCAGTAGTCAAAAACTCAGACTACTATACAAGAAAGGCTCTCTTAGCCAAAGAAAAAGAGTCTGGCAAAGCTCTTATGGCGGAGGATGACCACTGGTTGCAGTTATCTAAAGATGATGACATTTTGGATGAAGATGCTCATATTTGTCTCAAATCAGAAATTTTCAATGAGTCAGAATTGAGTGAATCAGCACTGATAGCTGAAGATGAAGTTTGGGTTGGATTAACTGATGAAGAGGATGCAGAAAAACAAGAATCTGAGTCTGATGAAGAGGAAGAGATAGAAGAAGTTGCATTTATGGCAACTGGCAAAAATGAGGCTGAAAATGATGAAGATTCAGAGTCTGAAAAATCAGATGGTTCAGATAAACCAGAGGTACATTCTAATTCTGACTCTGACATTGATGAATCATGTATTGTAGAAGAAAAACTAACTCATATGGCCTTTATGCTTAAAAAGTTTGTAAAATCTTTAAAGGCAGAAAAGAAAAATGTTCATTCTTTGGAAAACAAACTTCGAAATGAACACAACTTAGTTTTAGACTTTTCCAAAGATAAAGCATTAGCTTTACGAGCGGTTTCAGACTTACAAGATAAGGAAAGAGAACTTCAAAGCAATATACTCAATCTTAATCACAATATATCTGATTTACAAGAAAGACTGCGAATAGCAGAATTAGAAGCTTCAAACTTTTCTGTAAAATATCATGCTATTTTTGAAGAACGAACTAAACTTTATGAGAAAATAAAGAAGATGGAAGATGAATTTATCAAAAGAGGGCAAACAGATCAAACAATTTATTTAAATCAACCAAAAGACACAGATTTTTATAATTCTAAATCTGGAATTGGTTGGGAAAATCCAAAGTATCTGAAAAAAGCAATATATAGTTCACCAACACTATATGATGTCAGATACATGAACTTAGGATTAAAAATGACTTTATGAAAGCCTCTGAAGAAGTAGACTTCAGTGAAGAAATAAAAAGATTACGATCAGACAAAATGCAAAATTCTGGTGATTATACCAGAATAAATGAAACAAGTAATATTAATGATACTAAAGAAGAGTACATTCAAACATATTCTGAAAAGGATTTGTCTAAATTACCCACTCAATCTCAAAAATTGTATCTGCCAAATTCAATTTTAGAAAAGATAAATTCTGATCTATAATTGAAAGTTAAAAATTTTGAGACAGAGAATGGAACTCTAAAGGCTGAACTAAGGAAAATGGAACAAATGTTGCAAGATCAGCCTAAAAACATAAAGTTGTCTGATCCACAATCATCTACTTCTCTAGATTCTATAAATTCAGAAAAAGAATTTGATCTGTACATGCACTCTGACGTTAATTCATTAGATCAAATGTTTGGTAAAATTGATGAATTTATCAAACCTTTGCCTAACAAACAATCAAATGATAATAAAGAACCTGTTAAAATTCTGCAAAGAGTGTCTACAGATTCTTTAAAATCATCTGAAAGTTCACCATTATTACAACAAAAGAAAGAGAAAACAAAAATTATTGTTCAGTCTCCCAAATTTGAAAAGGGTGAATCATCTTCATCAGCGGACTCAATTGCACGTAAAGTCCAATCTTCAAAAGGTATGAAAAATTTACAGAAGAAACGAATATCTAAATCTACTAATTCTCATACTTCTTTTATGTCAGATATCATTGTGAACGGTTCGAGAAAACAAGTTTGGCGAAAGAAGAAAAGAGAACAGAAAAACAAGAGTATAAAACAAGAGTGGCGCATGAAGGACAAAATTGTTACAGATAGAAATAGCAAAATTGAACATTCTGTCTGTAATAATAAACTTGTTAATAATTCTTGTATAAAGTTGTCAAGAACGGACTTAATTGGTTTGAATTCTTGTGCTTGTAAGCCTTCAATTGTTAAATCTAATAAGCTCGTCTGGCAACCGAAGAAAAAGGACCCATTTTATGAACAGAAAAAGGTTCCACAGAAAAATATTTCAAAAACAATTCCACCGCGAATTGTACAAAAGTGGATACCTAAAAGAACAGTTCAAAAGTGGGTACCTAAAATAACTTCAAATGATAAGCTAAAGCCAAATCTGTTAGAAAAACAAATAATACTGTGCATGAATTACCTAAAACAAAAGTACCCAACTACAAGTGGGTACCTCATGTGCTAGTTCGTCTTATAGGTAAACCATGTCTGGTATCTTGACTCCGGATGTTCCAAGCATATGACCGGACAACGAGACACACTCACGGACTTTGTAGAAAAGTTCTGTGGGACGGTCAGATTTGGAAATGATCAGTTTTGTCCGATCAAAGGATACGGAAGTCTCAAATACGACAAAATTACCATCCAAAAGGTTTTCTATGTTGATGGTCTTGGACACAATCTATTTAGTATTGGACAGTTGTGTGATAAAGGTTTAGAAGTCAATTTCAAAGCCAATCGGTGCAGCATCAGATCCGGAGAAGGAAAAGTAATTTTGGCAGGAAACAGGAAAACAAATTTGTACTCCATTGATTTAGCCTCGATTAATCTGAAGAAAGATGTCTGCTTAATGTCAAAAGCTACATCTAAAACAACATGGCTGTGGCATCGTCGCCTTTCACATCTGAACTTCAATGAGTTAACCAACCTAGCAAAAGGAGGGTTAGTTAAAGGGCTGCCGACGCTCAAATTCCAAAAAGAGCAGTTGTGTGCCGCATGTGAAAAGGAAACATGACAAGAGCTACACAAAAATCCAAAACAGAACACTCATCCATGAGAGCGCTAGAATTACTGCATATGGATTTGTGTGGACCAATGAGAGTACAAAGCATTAATAAGAAACGATATGTATTGGTGATAGTTGATGACTATTCACGATACACATGGGTTTTCTTCCTGAGGTCCAAATCAGATGCAACCGAAACCATCATAGACTTCATCCGGAAAATACAAGTGAAGTTGCAACTCACAATTCAAACTATCCGCTCAGATAACGGAACAGAATTCAAGAACAAATCACTTGACTCATTCTTGAATTCAATAGGAATTACACATCAGTTTTCAGCTGCTCGAACTCCACAACAAAACGGTGTCGTTGAAAGAAGAAATCGGACACTAGTGGAATCAGATAGGACGATGTTGGCATATTCCAATTTACCGTTATTCTTGTGGGCAGAAGCAGTTGGAACAGCTTGTTTCACACAGAATTGTTCAATAATAAATAAGAGATTCGGAAAGACTCCTTATGAATTGATTAATAAACGAATACCTAATATTAAATTTTTTCCATGTCTTTGGTTGCAGATGCTTTATTCTAAACGACAAAGACAATCTTGGAAAGTTTAATCAAAAGGCAGATGAAGGAATATTCATCGGATATTCAAAGGAGTCGGTTGCCTTCCGAGTGTACAACAAGAGAACCAAGACAGTCAACGAGAGCGTGAATGTAAAATTTGATGAAGGAGTGGTAATGGCTTCTGAACACACCAGTTCAGGACCCGAACCTAAGACGCAGACTTCATTGGAGTCATCTGAACAAAATGCTGAACACTAAGAATTACATAAGTTGTTTGAGAATTTTTATGAAGACTATTTTGAAAAGCCCAAAACTAATGTTCTAAATTTAGTGCCTGACAGGATTACTGAAGATCCAGTCGTAGTCTCTGATCTTTCTCAACAACAAGGTTCAGAAGAAACTGGAGAAGCCTCAACAGCAAATGTGCAGTCGACTACTGAGATTGTACAACCAATTGAACCTCCATATTCTTCTGAAACCCCCATTACTTCTGAACATTCAGAAGCTCCTACCTTAGATGTCCCACCTACAACATCTGAAGTAACTCCCCAACCATATCTAGATCACAATCCCAATCAAGACCAACTAGAACCGTTTCCACATACTGTTAAGTGCACAATAAATCACCCAATAGAAAACATTATTGGTGATCCATCCGCGTCAGTCCAAACCAGAAGGGCAACTATAAATGAATGTTTATTTTCAAATTTTTTAAGTAAAATAGATCCCAAGAATGTAAAAGAAGCACTTCTGGATGCTGATTGGATTGTGGCGATGCAAGAAGAACTCAACCAGTTCGAACGGTTAAAGGTCTGGAGACTTGTTGAGCGCCCAAAAGACAAATCCATTATAGGCACGGAATGGATCGTTAAAAACAAGAAAGATGAACATGGCGTAATCATTCTGAATAAATCTCGTCTCGTTGCCAAAGGATACAGCCAACAAGAAGGGATTGATTATGATGAAACGTTTGCACCAGTTGCACGAATTGAAGCCATTAGAATGTTTTTAGCTTTTGCCGCTCATAAAAACTTTACAGTATATCAAATGGATGTTAAAACTGCGTTTTTAAAAGGGGAACTAACAGATGAAGTATATACATATCAGCCCGAAGGTTTTACTGATCCTTCGAAACCTGATCATGTATATATTTTAGATAAGACACTGTATGGCCTTAAACAAGCACCTCGTGCTTGGTATGATGCACTTTCAACATATCTGTTGAAATGTGGATTTACAAAAGGTGCAGTTGACACAACCCTGTTTATAAAACGTCAGGGGTCGGATATCATAGTTATACAAATATATGTAGACGACATAATATTTGGGTCTACAAATCCAGAATTTTATAAGAAATTCGCATTTTTAATGTCCCAAAAATTCGAAATGAGCATGATGGGGGAAATAAATTTTTTCTTAGGATTACAAGTAAAACGATTAACTGATGGTATTTTTATCAATCAATCAAAATATATACATGACATGTTAAAGAAATTTAACATGGTCAACAGTACTCCTATGAAAACTCCCATGGCTCCGGATTCGAAGTCAAAACTCGATGCGGACATCTCAGGGAAACCTGTAGATGTGACTCATTATCGAGGTATAATTGGGTCATTAATGTACTTAACAGCTAGTAGACCAGATATTATGTTTGCTACATGTGTCTGTGCTAGATATCAGGCAAATCCTAAAGAATCACACTTAACAGCTGCGAAACGAATTTTAAGATATCTCAAAGGAACTCCAAATCTTGGTTTGTAGTATCCTAGAGAATCTTCATTTAATCTGACTGCTTTTACAAACGCTGATCACGCAGGTGATAAGATGGACCGAAAGAGTACGTCTGGAGCAGTACAGTTCTTAGGTGACAAACCCGTATGTTGGTCATCCAAGAAACAACATTGCGTTTCATTGTCTACAGCTGAAGCAGAGTACGTTGTTGTATCTTCTTTCTGTTCTCAGGTGTTGTGGATGAAGAGCCAACTGCACGATTACGGGTTTACACCAAAGAAAATACCAATATATTGTGATTCTCAGAGCGCAATAGCTATTGCATCAAATCCGGTGCAACATTCAAAAACAAAACACATTGACATTCGGTATCATTTTATAAAAGATCATATAGAAAATGGAAATATAGAATTATATTTTGTACCTACTGAATATCAACTAGCTGATTTGTTTACCAAAGCGTTAGATGAAAAGCGGTTTAATTTTTTGGTATACAAATTAGGTATGTTGAATCATTAAGATCTGTTAATTCAGTAGTTTCAATATATAATTTTAAAAAAAATTTCATTTTTTATTGATTTTTATCTGATGTTAAATTCATGAATCATAAAGAGTTTATATTCTTTGGAATTTAACAAGATCTAGATTGTCATGTGCAGGGGGAGCAGAAGAGAAATTTATCTGATTTTGAGTAAATCTGATAAAAATTATCTGTCATTTTGTAGGGGGAGCAGAGCTGAGAAAATGAATATACATTTGAGGGGGAGCAGCTTTCAGAAATTCAAGGGGATTGAGCATTTTAATTTTTTTTGAGTTTAATATTTTTTTTTGTTTGTTTTTGTTTTTATTTTTTTTTTAATATTTTGTTTGTTTTTTTGTTTTTGTGTGTGTTTTTAAAATTTTTTTTGAAAATCAAATTTTATCTTGATATTTGAAAATCAAATTACAATGGGCCGGATACTTTGACTATAAATTTGAATTTTCAAATTCAAATCACTTTTTCGGATATTTTATTTCATCATCTTCTCCAAATAGCTTTCTTCATTCTTAAGAAACTGTAAACCCACAATCATCATCGACTTCTTTTCATCAAAATTGTGAGTAAATGTTCTGATTGTTTATGCTTATAGTATTTATTTGTTGCTTATTTCAGTTTGGGTTTTATGTGAATCTGTGTTCGTATTTTTTTGTATTTGAGCGTTCATGGAGATTCATGATGTTTTTTCTTGAAAATGAAATTAAATGTGTGATGAGTTTCGTATTATAATCATGACCATATATCTGAAATTTCATAAGTCATTATTTCATCACACAAACAGAATGTTTGATTTCGAGAATGAAGAGTTCCGTGTTCTTCATAAATCTGAAATTTGAATTTTTGACAACTTTAAAGTTGTTTTTGTTCAAAGTTCAGTAAATCAAATGTGTTTAAAATGCATTTTAGAAGGGGGTACAAGTTTTAAATCACTGAAAAAGATCCTTGAAATTAAATCCGTAAATTCTGTGTATATTGGACTTGTAATAAAACAAACAGGAATTTCTCGATTAAAGCTATATTCGAGAAACTCCAAGAGACATTCGAGTTGATTCAAATAAGACTCGAGAAAACCCAAGAGTTAATCGAGTTGTTTGTAATGATATTCGAGAAAGTATTTGTGTCACTCGAGTTGACTAAGGGTTTATTCGAGAAACATCTGTGTATCATGCGAGTTGACCAAGTTTGTTGCACTTAGAATATTTTCAGAACTTACATGTCGATTGATACATTGTCCGAGAACACTTAAAGTTTATTCGAGTTGGGGCAATGTACTTATCGAGAAAACCCACAAATTCTCATGTTGCATTCGAGTTTAATACCTGTTTCATTCGAGTTTAACATGTATTTCATTCGAGAACCTTCAAGACTCATGCGAGTTGAATCAAGAACTATTCGAGTTGAGTCATGTTTTTTTCGAGTTTCATACATATGTCATTCGAGTTTTATATAGGCTTATTCGAGTTTATTCATAGACAGTCAAGTTGCTTCATGTGTCACCCGACATTGTTCAAGAGTCATTCGAGAAAGTTGTGGTTTCATTCGAGTTTCAACAGAAAATTTTTTCTAAGTGTGGAATTTTTAATGTTTTAAGAAAAATGTCACATTTTTTAAGAAATTGTTATAAATTTGTGTTTTTCTAACATTGGTCTCTAAACGATTGACTCTGGAATCCTTTCAATAATAATCTATTATTGTCTGGAATCCCGATGCCTTAAAAAGAAAATCACAACTTTTTACAATTTCTGATTAAATGTTACAATTTTTCTACATTTTAAGGATTATCATTTGTGTACATGGTCTGACTAACATGACTTTTTATTTTGGTTTAGAGGTGTTCAAATGGCATCTCCAGTGCAGTCTCAGAACTCCAATTCATCTGACTCCCATTCATCATCCAATCATACCCTTGTTTCCACACCTGTTCGTTCTACTTCAGTTGCACGTCCCTCACAGTCAAATATTATCCCAGATAACCAGTTAGTTAAACCTAAACAATGCCTACCTTTTCGAGATAATAACCATCGCCTGGATACCAAGGTTATTAAAGTTAGTCATCCTATCATTGTTGACATTCTCAAAGTCCATCTGTTAGGTTATCTGCTTCAATACAAACCTTCTATCCCACAGGTATACCTACAACAATTTTGGCACACCGTCAAATTTGTTCCTGCTGACGGCAATCATCACTTCAAAGTTACAATAGACCAGTTCAAAACTAAAATCACTCTCACCAGACTTCGTCACAATCTATTTCTTCCTAGACGTATAGACACGGTTAACTTCCCAGAGTTGGCTGATTTTGAAGACTTTGTGTCAGATGAGGAGCTGGTACATGATCTGATTTGCTTGGGCTACTCAAAGCCACTACCAAAGAGCTCCAAATTCCATAGGAATGGCTTGAATGGAGAATGGTACACACTGTTTGGAATCATCAATAGGTGTATGACGGCAAAGCACACAGGCATCGACAGATGCAGTATTCATTGCTTAAGGATGTTTCATGGAATAGCGTTCAACAAGCATTATGATTATGCTCAGTGCATATGGGAGGATTTAAAAGAGATTGTTCTTGCAAAAACTACAAATACAGCAAGAAAATTTGTTCCGCTTCAGAGATTTATACAAATTCTTATCCGAGGAATTCTTCGTGCAAATGAAAATATTCCGAAGCGAGCCAATTCACAGCGATGTCCGGATTATGTGATGATGAGCTTACACAAAGTGCCGGACTCACCAAATGCAAATATTATGCCAATCCTGGAGTCATTGCTAAAATATGCGGATCAAGAGAGTGAGCATGTGAGATTGTATAGGATAGATCATGCTCCGATAGAGACCCAGGAACCGGGATCTCTTACCCAAGGAGCTTTAGGAATAGAGGAACCTCAGCAAGGGGCTGAAGTTCAGGTTGCCCAATCTGTGAGTGAGGGAGATGTTGGTGTAAGGGGAGGTTTGGAAGAAGCTGAGAGATCTGATTCCGAGAGAACGTTGTCGGATATCCAAGAAGAAGAAGGAGAAGGAGATGATAATGAGGATGATGATGATGGTGATGATGGAGGTGATCATCATGAGGGAGGTGGTATGATGATAGATATTGTAAGCATTGCTGAAGAGAGTGTGCGGGATACCATTAACCTAGAAAGCCAGGATATAACCACATATACTGTTAGCTCTCCTATGAGAGTTAGCATTGAAGAAGTCAGTATCCCACTGACGATTGCACACCCAACCATCCACTCAGTCTCCTCTCAACAAGAGATTGTTTCAGTTGAGCACCAGGATGAACCATATAATCTATCCGAGAGTCACTTGGACTTGATGGATATTGAAACAAGTACACAGCTGCCCGAGTGTACGACTTCAATTCAATCACTGAGTCTAGCTCCTATACAGCCTAGGACACTCGAGTCAACTTCATCTGTTGAAGTTAGTGTGGTTGAACTTCGTGTTCCCACTGGAACATCCTCAGTAACGGAAGCATTTGTTGCTCCGTCACTTGAAGAGGGTGGAAGTCCAGTCAGACCAACAACTTTACCAACTCTGAGCACTGGCCACACAGAAGTACTTTTTACAAGTTCGACTATTGTGACAACTGGAAGTCTATGTGACCCAGTCCCCGTTCGTAACTGAATCAACATTACATCAAGCATTAAATGAAGCTGTGGCTGGAGTAAACACACATGTATCTACTCAATTGGCTGAGGTAATGGCACAGATGTCAAACATCCATAAGTTTTTAAAGGGGAAGGATGTTGCAGAGGAATCAGTGAAGCAGTCTGAGTCAAAACAAGCAATTGAAGAATTGAAAGATGAATTGAAAGATTTTGTGTTTGAACAGTTTGATGAAATGAGAGAACGCATGATAAGCCTGGAAAGTACTGTGATAACAGCGTTGGGAAATCTATCAGAGAGGGTGGCTGCGGTAGAAGAGACTTGTAAGGCTCAAGCTTCCTCATCCAAGAGGAAACATGATGAGCATGATGAGGACTCCGATGATGCTCCTCATGAGGGGGAGAAGAGGAGAAAGCTTGATGAATCAACATCTGGGGTATTGATGATTACATACCCAGAAAAGGAAACGGAAGTTCAAGAGAGAGAGGCTGGGGGCTCAAAAGAATCAGCTGGTGAACAAAGAGAGCTGGGATTGATTCTTCATGAAGATGTTCCAGTTCCTTTGAACATTCAGTCTGATATTTATCATATTGTAGAATATATTGATTCAGATGAAGATGTTCAAGATAACAGTCATGAGGTGAGTATTCAAGGAATAGGAGAAGAGAGGGAGGAGTACATTGAAGTGTCGGAAGATGATGATGTAATTGCCTTGACAGATATTGATTTCAGAGCTGAAAGGATTGAAGAGGAGGAAGGTTTAGTTGAGGAGATTTTGAAAGATACTGAATCAACACCAACGGTTGAAAAGCCTGAGGTGGTTATTCAAGTTAAGGAGGAATTTGAAGAGTTTCCAATTGAAAGCGTTGTTGCACAAGAAAAAGTTGTACTGAATGAGGTTGAGGTAATGGATAGATTCTTCAACGAATATGTGCTTGCTGATGAGTCTAAGAAACAACATAGACTCAGATTTGAAGCCTAACAAGTAGTTCAGAGGGAAATACAAGACATGCTGACATTATTGAATAAGGATGAGATCAGCAAAAAGAAAGTAAAGAAACTTGAGCTTCCAGAGAATAGATCGGCAGATTTTATTAGAAAAAGGAACAAGATGCCGTACATTGAAGATATTCTGGAAAAACGGATCTTTTGCAAGAAACAAGCACCGTGTTCATTTCTCAAGTTATTTAGAGTGCTAGAGCCAAACATGCCGAATCTGGTCAACTATGCCAGCTTTCTGAGAAATAAAACACAGGAAGTTGAGAAGGTCAAGAGTGAGTTCAGAATAGTCGATCTGGTGAAGATAGAAAAGGAAAGATTTGTCAAGATTTTCTATCCAAAGTTCACTGTCACTAGATCAGATGGAAATACCTATATGTTCACAGAAGCTGATATGTTCAACATGCACTTGGTAGACATTGAAGATCTTATTGATGAGTTGTGCAGAAACAAACGAAATGAACACTGCAGATTTGCACTTAAGACACTGTTTCACTTCATGCATACCAAATTGGTATTGATGTCAGTGCAAGATCTACAGATAGGGGTTGAACGGGGTATGAAAAAGATCAACATGACAGCGCCTCACAGAGATATTAAATTTGCTGGAGAGTTGAAAGAATTCCAAGTGATCATGGTAAAGCATCCAGCGGTCATGTACAAAGATAGAAATAAGAAGTTAAGAGCAATGAGGAGTGTAGAGCTGAACAAGTTTTCAGATGGGACTCTGAATAAAGTGTTGAGTGGGTTAAAAGGAAAGCTTGCTGCAGATAAGAAAAGAAAGACGAAGAAAGGTGCTTTATCTGTAAACGACCGAAGACTCATGGTTGAGTTTATTTCAAAGATTGAATGGAGGCTCTCGGATCGTAAAAGTGTGAGAAGATTTGAACAAAAGCTGGGCTTATCAATTTAAAAGACTTTGCTCTTTCCATCAAAGGGGGAGAATGTTAGGTTATGTTTTAATTGATGGAAACAAAGTCTAGGGGCTATTTTGTATTTCCTTGATAGTTGTTAGAAATGTATATATATAGTATCTTTGACTTTCTATTATAATAGATCTGACAGTTATTTCCACGCATTAAAATCAGAGAAAAGGCCACTGATTCAAGAAGATATTATTCTCTCTGTAACCGAATCTGTCAACATTCAATATAATCATTTGGTTAGTTTTAATTCTGTTTATTGTTCTTGATAATTTGATATTGTTGATTGATTGATAGGAAACTGCATTTCACACTGTTGATTGTTGGTTTTGAAAATTGGATCGTAGGAAAGGCTTACGAAAACGATTGATTTGATCATTATTTGTTTTGATTTTCCAAGGACAGAAAAAGATATGTTGATTTTTCAGAAATATTGAAAAACCGAGTGTTCTTCACTATTTCATTGAAAAATACATACTTAGATCTGTTTTTGGACAAAATTCTTTCAGAAAAGGTGTTTGAAATCAAAATCCCTACCTTTGATATCCATTTGGACAAAAATAGCTCATTTTACAAAATAAATTGAAATCCAAACTTGAAAGTGTTGAAAAACTAAGACACTCGAACAAAACTGTGTTGTAGTGTTACTCGAGTTGACATTACATAGAAATCGAGTTGAACTTAAGTTCCAATCGAGTTGGATTTGCATTTCAATCGAGTTGGACTTGCACTCCAATCGAGTTGGACTTGCATTTCCATCGATTTGGACTTGCATTCTATTCGAGTTGACTTGAATTCTGTTCGAGTTGAACTCAATTGAATTCGAGTTGACCTCAATTGAATTCGAGTTGACCTCAATTGAATTCGAGTTGATTTGAACTAGATTCGAGTTAACAAGAAGGTACAGTTGTTTTCAATCTAAAATCGAGTTGTTGAATTCAAGTGGAAATTTTCGAAGGGATTAATCGAGTTGACAATAGTTTTAATCGACTTGAACATAGTTTTCATCGAATTGACAATAGTTTTAATCGAGTTGATTGGTAATTGATTCGAGTTGCATCATACTTAATTCGAGTGGTGTCGTTACTTAATTCGAGTTGCATAATTCTTCTAACAAGTTGATTTTCTTATAGATTCGAGTTGAGTATACATTTGTTTGAGTTTTACATATTCATTGATCGAGTTGATCAATTCCTCATTCGAGTTGATCATCTTATTCACTCGAGTTTCAATTCATATTCTTTCAAGTTTGAACAATTTTCAATAGTTGATCAACTTTTTCAATTTCAATCAAAATATCAGTCGATTGAAAGATTCCTATCTATCAATCATCATGTCAAAAGACGCGCTTGCAATGGGATCGGAGAAAAAACTTCCAATTCTCTACCGGGGAGAATACGTACAATGGAGGGAAAGATTTCTGGAATTTATCAGTTTCCACGATCTCTCCAAACAAATGTGAGTCATTAATTGACGGACCAGCTGTATTCTTAGAGACAATTCCTGTTATACCCACCGGAAACCCTCCAATTCCATAAAGAACTGTTGAGGTAACAAACCTGACAGAGGCACGGAAACGAAGAAAATTAGGAGACAAAACAGCAAGGAAGTTGTTACTGATTTCTATCCCCAATGACATCTACACCTGCCTAACAAACACGAAGATAGCCAAATCCATCTGGGATGAGGTGTGCAAGCTGATGAGGGGATCCGACAGGGCAGCTACTAATAGAGCAAGGAACAGTCTGATGACATTTGAGAATTTTAGAGCAAGAGAGAGGGAATTACTAGAGAACACTTACTTTCGGTTTATCAGTTTAGTGAGTGAGATGAAAAGGAACGGTGTTACGAAGTCCAATCTAGACATAAACGTCAAATTTCTGAACGTACTTAACCCAGAATGGGAAAAGTATGCAATGATCATCCAACAGACGCAAGACATTGTGGAAATGGATTTCCGTATGAATTTTGAGAACCTTAACGATTATCAAGAGGTTGTTTCAAGGAAAATGTCTGGAAAGAAGAAAGCAGAAAAAGAGACCGTTGACCCTTTACCTTTTTAGTCTGATAAGAAATATAAGTATAAGCTGAAGAAGAAAAAACGGGCAGTTTTAAGCAGTAGTTCTTGTGAATCAGATTCATCCGTAGATTCAGAGATAGAAGAAATGAAAAAGCAAATGGCCTTACTCACTAAGGCATTTCTAGAAAAAGTTCTATCGAAAGCCAACTAATAACAAAATGCGATACAAGACTGGCTCAAGAAAGTTTGACAAGAAAGAGAAGTACGAAAAGTCTGGTGAAAGCTATTGAAGGAAAGCCGAAAAATATGTCAAATCTGATAAAGCAGCCAAGAAAGATACAAAGCAAAAATGCTACAATTGTGGCAAGCTAGGACACTTTGCCCGAGAGTGCAGAATGCCAGTAGTCAAAAACTCTGAATACTACACAAGAAAGGCACTTCTAGCCAAAGAAAAGGAAGTTGGAAAAGCCCTTATGGCTGAGGATGATCATTGGCTACAGCTATTAGAAGATGAAGACATCTTGGATGAAGATGCATTGAAATCAGAAGTTTTCAATGAATCAGAACTGAGTGAGTCAGCAATGGTAGCAGAAGATGAGGTATGAGTTGGGTTAACGGATGAAGAAAATGAGGACAAGGAAGAGTCTGATGATTAAGTGACTGAAGAATTTGCAATGATGGCAATAGGGAATGCTGGCTGCAGCAAAGACAACGATACTGATGAATCAGATTCAGAGAAATCAGATAGTTCAGAAACACCGGAGGTAAATTCTAACTCTGAATTTGAAAATGATGATTCTTGTTTGCTTGAAGAAAAATTAACACAAATGGATTTTATGCTAAAGAAATTTGAAAAATCATTAAAAGCTGAAAAGAAGAATGCTCATTCCTTGGAAAACAAGCTAAATCACGAACATGCATTAGTATTGGACTTTTCCTAGGATAAAGCATTAGCATTACGAGCAGTTTCAGATTTGCAAGATAAAACAAATGAACTTCAATGCAAAATCCAAGAACTAAATAACAATATATCTGACTTAAAAGAAAAACTGAATTTGCCAGAATTAGAGGCTTCAAATTATTCTGTAAAATATCATATCATTTTTGAAGAAAGTACAAAACTTTATGAGAAAATAAAGACATTGGAAGATGAGTTTATTAAAAGAGGTCAAACAGATCAAAAAACCTATTTAAATCAACCAAAACATACCGAATTTTATAATTCTTGTTAGGCACAAAAAGGCCTCAGTCAAACCTGCTCTACATCTTAGGGGGAGATTTTTAATCAAACCTGTTTGATACACTTGAAGGTATAATTTAAGGCCTGTTAATGCCTTATTGAAACCTGAAAAGTGATTTGCAATATAAGTCAAAGTTGTTTACCCTGTTGCATTCGTTGCAACAAAGGCAGATTGTCCAAACTGTTCTGTCTGCTGAACAGGCTGGACATAAACTGTCTACGCTGCTCTGTTCTATTGAGCAACTTGGACAGATTATAAGGGTTCTGTTCTTTGTGAACAGAACCTATTCTTTGTGACCAGGCTAAACACTTTATGGAATATGTTTCCAAGTCCTCATGTATTGTTTTTTGCTACAAGATCAGTTTACAAGTCGAAGACAAAGTGGAAAACAGAAACTGCCAAAGCTGCCTACGCTGTTCTATTACATGAAGACAAAGAGGATATTTGAAATGGGTGACAGACTATTTCTTATATCAACAAGGCCCTTACAAAAGAAGAAAGATGCAAAGTTGACATTCCTCTTTTGGTTAAAGGCTTATGCAACAGATACAAAAAGGAAAAGACAAAGATTCTGCCACATGAAGACAAGTCTGCTTTTTCAGAATGTGCAGAAAAGTTGTTTTGTCTTTTTGGAAAGACATCTCACTATCTCATCGTCCAATGAAAAAGCTTCACTGAGATTTTCAGTGAGAGTATAAAACCAAACTTCTAAGGATTGTAAGATAACCAAGAGTGAGAAATCAGATCGTGCAATGAAGTGTGTTATTCTATGCATGCAAGTCTGCTTGAATAAAACAGTAACGTGTGTCTAAGATGTTCTTATTCAAGTTGTCCATCTGTGTCTTGTAAAATCTGTGAGTTCGTCTAAGTGAGTGTATTCATTGTATCTAGTCTGAGTGTGTCTTAGATTAGTTGAACATGTGTTGTATTTGTCATCTCAGCTTGAACCTTTCCGCAGTCAAGCTTGTTTGTAATTAACACTTGTTAATAGTATACACAAACATTGAGAAAAGAGTGTTGAGTTTTAATTTGTTGTATTCAACCCCTCTCTACAGCTTAGAACAATACTCTAGGGAAACCTTTTGTGACCTACAATTCTAAATCTGGCATTGGTTGGAATAATCCTAATATCTGACAAAGGCTATTTCAAATTCACCTACTTTATATGATGTCATATATATGAATTTAGGATTAAAAATGACTTTTATGAAAGCATCAGATGAGATAGAATCAAGTGAAGATTCAAAAAGACTAAGATCTGATAAAATGCAAAATTCCATTGATTATAACAAAATAAATTAATCAAATAACAATACTTGCATTAAAGAGGAGTATATTCAGACATATTTTGAAAAGGATTCATCTGAATCTACTACTCAATCTCAAAAGTTATACTTACCAGTTTAAATTCTTGAAAAGACAAATTCTGATCTCGAATTGAAAATCAAAAATTTTGAGACAGAAAATTAAACTCTTAAGGCTGAACTTAAAATTCTGGAACAAAAGTTACAAAAACAAACTGAGAACAAAACAATATCAGATCAATCATCTTCAATTAAACTTGATTCTATTAACTCTGAAAAGGAATTTGATCTGTATATGAACTCTGATTTTAACTCATTGGAAGATATGTTTGTTAAAATAGATTAGTTTGTAAAACTTTACACAACAAACAACATGATGACCTTAAGGAACCTGATAGAATTCAGCAAAGAATATCTACATATTCAAAGGAATCATCTGAAAATTCACCAAGTTTACAACCGAAAAAGGGGAAAACAAAAGTTACTTTTGTGACTCCTACCTATGAAAAAGGTGAATCATCTTCCACAAAGGACTCTATTGCACTCAAGGTCCAAAATTCAAAAGGTAAGAGACCTTTACAGAAGAAACAAGTTTCTAAAATCACTAATTCTCTTGTTTCTTGTATGTCAGATTAAATTGTGAAAGGTTCTTGGAAGCAATAATGGAGAAAGAAGCAGAAAGAAAAGAAAAACAAGAATATAAAACAAGAGTGGAGAGTGAAAGAAAATGTTGTTACAGATAGAATTAGACAATTTGAAAAATCTGTCTGTAATAATAAATTTACTGATAAATCTTGTATTAAATACTCTCGGACTGCTTTAATTTCTTTGAATTCTGTTTCACGTAAATCAATGCATGCAAAATCTGATAAGCTTGTATGGCAACCAAAGAAAAAGGACCCATCTTTCAAACAGAAAAAGGTTCCAAAGCACCAACTTTCAAAAACAGTTCCACATCGAACTGTACAAAAGCGGATACCAAAAAGAACTGTTAAAAAGTGGGTACCTAAAATAAAAGACATATCTGATGAGAAAAAGCATATTCAACTGCATGATTTACCAAAATCAAAAGTACCCAACTATAAGTGGGTACCTCATGTTTTATTTCGTCTTATAGGTAAATCATGTACGGTACCTTGACTCCGGATGCTCAAAGCACATGACCGGACAGAGAGAAACACTCACTAACTTTGTAGAAAAGTTCTGTGGGACGGTCAGATTCGGGAATGATCAATTCTGTCCGATCAAAGGTTATGGGAGTCTTGCGTATGATAAGATTACAATTCAGAAAGTCTTCTACGTTGACGGTCTTGGTCACAACTTGTTCAGCATTGGACAACTCTGTGATAAAGGATTAGAGGTCAACTTCAAAGCTAATCGGTGCAGCATAAGATATGGAGAAGGAATAGAAATCTTTGCAGGGAACAGGAAAACCAATTTGTACTCAATTGACCTAGCCTTAACCAATCTGAAAAAGGATATCTGCTTATTGTCAAAAGCAACATCTAAAACATCTTGGCTATGGAATCGTCGTCTTCCAT
The DNA here is from genome assembly GCA_020465985.1 of Centrapalus pauciflorus. Taxonomy (NCBI): domain Eukaryota; kingdom Viridiplantae; phylum Streptophyta; class Magnoliopsida; order Asterales; family Asteraceae; genus Centrapalus; species Centrapalus pauciflorus. The sequence goes on along the minus strand of JAANYP010007010.1, from coordinate 927,958 downwards.
ATCTGAATTTTAACGAATTAACCAATCTAGCAAAAGGTGGGTTAGTTAAAGGGCTACCAACACTCAAATTTCAAAAGGAGCAATTGTGCGCCGCTTGTGAAAAAGGAAAGATGACTAGAGCTTCACCCAAGTCCAAAACAGAACACTCATCAACGAGAGCACTGGAATTGCTACATATGGATCTGTGTGATCCAATGAGAGTACAAACTATAAACAAGAAACGATATGTGTTGGTAATAGTCGATGACTACTCCAGATACACATGGGTTTTCTTCCTGTATTCCTAATCTGATGCTACCGAAATCATAATAGACTTCATCCGAAGAATTCAAGTAAAGTTGCAGCTTTCAGTTCAGACCATCAGATCAGATAACGGGACAGAATTCAAGAACAAATCTCTCGAACCATTCTTGAATTCTGTGGGAATAACACATCAATTCTCAGCCGCTCGTACTCCACAACAGAATGGTGTCATTGAACGACGAAAGCGAACACTAGTGGAACCTGCAAGAATGATGCTGGCATATTCCAACCTTCCGTTATTCCCTATTTAGACTTAAATCCCAATCAAAACCACATTCAACTGTATCCACATACTTTCAAGTGGACTAGAAATCACCCAACAGAAAATATCGTTGGTGATCCTTCTGCATCAGTCCAAACCAGAAGAGCAACAATAAACGAGTGCTTATTTTCCAACTTTCTCAGCAAAATTGAGCCAAAGAGTGTGAAACAAGCTCTTCTGGATGCTGATTGGATTGTGGCAATGCAAGAAGAACTGAATCAGTTCAAAAGGTTGAAGGTCTGGAGATTAGTAGACCGACCTAAAGATAAATCAATCATTGGCACGAAGTGGATTTTCAAGAATAAGAAGGATGAACATGGTGTCACCATTCGAAACAAAGCTCGCATCGTTGCCAAAGGATACAGTCAACAAGAAGGGATCGATTATGTTTAGACGTTCGCTCCAGTTGCAAGAATAGAAGCAATTAGTATGTTTCTAGCATTTGATGATCATAAAAATTTTACTGTTTACCAAATAGATGTAAAAACTCCATTTTTAAACGGGGAACTAACTGATGAAGTGTATACATATCAGCCTGAAGGGTTTACTGATCCTTCGAAGCCTGATCATGTATTTATTTTAGATAAATCCCTGAATGGCCTTAAACAAGCATCGCGTGCTTGATATGATGCACTTTCAACATACTTGTTGAAATGTGGATTTAACAAATGTGCAGTGGATACTACCTTGTTTATAAAACGTCAGGGGCCAAATATTATAGTAATTCAAATATATGTAGACGAAATAATATTTGGGTCTACAAATCCTGGATTTTGCAAGAAATTCGCTTTCTTAATGTCCCAGAAATTTGAAATGAGCATGATGGGAGAAATAAATTTTTTTCTTAGGATTACAAGTTAAACAACTGACTGATGGTATTTTTATCAATCATTCCAAATATATTCAAGACATGTTAAAGAAAATTAACATGGTCAACAGTACTCGTATGAAAACTCCCATGGCTCCGGATTCAAAATCCAAACTCGATGAGGACATTGCAGGGAAACCTGTAGATGTAACTCATTATCGAGGAATAATTGGGTCATTAATGTATTTAACTGTAAGTAGACCTGATATTATGTTTGCTACATGTGTTTGTGCCAGATATCAGGCAAATCCAAAATAATCACTTTAAGCTGCTGCTAAAAGGATCTTAAGATATCTGAAGGGAACACCAAATCTTGGTTTGTGGTATCCCCGAGAATCTTCATTCAATTTAACTGATTTTTCTGATGCTGATCACACAGGTGATAAGATGGACAGAATAAGTACATCAGCTGCAGTTCAATTCTTAGGTGACAAACCCGTCTGCTGGTCATCCAAGAAACAACACTGTGTTTCATTGTCTACAGCCGAAGAAAAATATGTTGTTGTATCATGATGTTGTTCTCAGGTGTTGTGGATGAAGAGCCAATTGCAAGACTACGGGTTTACACCACCGAAGATTCCGATATATTGTGATTCTCAGAGCGCAATTGCTATAGCATCTAATCCAGTGCAACACTCAAAAACCAAACACATCGACATTCGGTATCACTTTATTAAAGATCATGTTGAAAATAGTAATATAGAATTATATTTTGTTCCTACTGAGTATCAATTAGCTGACTTGTTTACCAAAGCATTAGATGAAAAACGGTTTAAATTTTTTGTATACAAGTTGGGTATGTTGAATCATTAGAGTTAACAATTAAGTAGTGACAACGTATAATTTTAAATTTACATTTTTTATTTTGATCTTCTATGTACATTAGTTGTACTTTGTTACATCAGTTGTAATATCAATTCTATGTACATTAGTTGTACTTTGTTACATCAGTTGTAATATGCACTACTACATCAGTTGTACTTTTGTAAAAACATGTGTTGTTTAAGTAATCAAAAATCAGTATATATATAAACTGATCTTTTACTTTACTTCGATGTTGTAATTTCACTTCAGCAAAATGTATTGTAAAAATATATAGTGATTATTGATGAAATCAGCTTAGACTGATAATTGCAAATTGAGGGAGATTGTTAGGCACAAAAAGACCTCAGTCAAACCTGCTCTACAACTTTGGGGGAGATTTTTAATCAAACATGTTTGATGCACTTGAAGGTATAATTTAAGGCCTGTTTATGCCTTATTGAAACCTGAAAAGTGATTTGCAATATGAGTCAAAGTTATTTACCCTGTTGTATTCGTTTCAACAAAGGCAGATTGTCCAAGCTGTTCTGTCTACTGAACAGGCTGGACATAAACTGTCTGCGCTGCTCTGTTCTGTTGAGCAGCTTGGACAGATTCTAAGTGTTCTGTTCTTTATGAACAGAACCTGTTCTTTGTGAACAGGCTAAACACTTTATGGAATATGTTTCTAAGTCCTCATGTATTGTTTTTGGCTACAAGATCAGTTTACAAGTCGAAGACAAACTGGAAAACAGAAACTACAAAAGACGGCCTACGTTGTTCTGTTACATGAAGACAAAAGGATATTTGAAATGGGTGACAGACCATTTCTTATATCAAAATGGCCTTAACAAAAGAAGAAAAATGCAAATTTGACATTCCTCTTTAGGTTAAAGGCTTATGCAACAGAGACAAAAAGGAAAAGACAAAGATTTCGCCACATGAAGACAAGTCCGCTTTTACAGAATGTGCAGAAAAGTTGTTTTGTCTTTTTGGAAAGACATCCCACTATCTCATCGTCCAATGAAGAAGCTTCACTGAGATTCTCAGTGAGAGTATAAAAGGAAGCTTCTAAAATTTGTGAGACAACCAAGAGTGAGAAACTCAGAGCATGCATTGAAGTGTGTTATTCCATGCATCCAAGTCTGCTTGAATAAAACATTAACGTGTGTCTAAGCTATTCTTATTTAAGCTGTCCATCTGTGTCTTGTAAAGTCAGTGAGTTCATCAAAGTGAGTGTACTCATTGTATCTAGTCTGAGTGAGTCTTAGATTAGTTGAACACCTGTTGTATCTGTCATCTCAGCTTGAACCTTTCCGCAGTCAAGCTTGTTTGTAATTAACACTTGTTAATAGTATACACAAACATTGAGAAAAGAGTGTTGAGGTTTTAATTTGCTGTATTCACCCCCCCCCCCCCTTACAGCTTAGAACAATATGCTAGGGAAACCTTTTGGCACCTACAACTGGTATCAGAGCAGATAGAGTGTGTGTTAACTCTAGATCTCTCATTCTCCCCACTTTACCATGGACAACGGTGCTGTCAGTTCCTCCTCTTACTATGACAATGCCAAACCCCCATGAATTCAATCATCAAAACTTCTCTGGTTGGAAGTGCAGTATGATGCTCTACTTAGAGAATCTGGATGTACAACTGCCAGAGATAGTAATGGAAGGTCCCTATATGCCAATTTCTGTTACTACTATCACTCCTGCTGTTGAAGGAGCTGCCCCTGATATCAGAACCTTTGAGAAGGCCAAAGCTCAATAGTCTGATGAAGACAAAAGGCTGGTTGCTCTTGATGCAAAAGCCAGGAATAACCTGGTCATTTCTGTTCTTGATGATGTGTTCAAACAGGTTGAGAAAATGAAAACTGCAAAGGAGATGTGTGATACTTTGTGTACCGTCTATGATGGTCCCACAATCACACTGGATAACAAGATTAACAACCTTGGTAGACAGTATGAACTCTTCTTTGCAAAACCAAAGGAGTCTCTCACATAAACCTATACCAGGTTCACTGCTCTTATCAATGATCTCCAAGCTGTTGGGATCACAAAGGACAGCTTGACTCTGGTGAACAAGTTCTTGGACATCCTGCCTGAAGAATGGAACTATTTTTCTACTATATTGAGAAATTCAGGCACCATCAAAGGTATGGATCTTGTAAATTTGTATGGATCATTACTGAATGATGAGCAGTCAAGGCAACAGAAAAGAAATGCCTTGGAAATGTCTAAGAGAGGTGCTGCCTTTGTGGCCAGCGTGAGACAACCTGTTGGTCAAATATGTGATGTGTTACACAACCTGATCAACAGGCTGATGAAGAAAGGGAAGAGATCTCTGAAGAGGAAAACTGTGAAGATCTTGCTGATCTTGATGATGAGCAAATGATTGCAATGCTTGTCAAAAAGTTCAACAAGAAAAGGTTTAGTGGAAGAATGCTGCAAAGAAAGTCAAGTGCCATAAAAAAGAAGGCATTTGATAAAACTAAGGCTGAGTACTTTAAATGTGCCAAAACTGGCCATATAGCTGCTGACTGTGTGTCTAAAGTTGTTTGTCAATCATCCAAACCATTCAAGACAAACAGGGACGATGGCTACAGGGTTAAGTACCTTATAGCCATGGCTAAGCTGAAGAAGATGGAAGACTCAGTGGCTTCCAACAAGCAAAAGGGACTAATGGCTGAGACATGTGATTGGGAGGAATCTAACTCATTTTCAGATGAAGAAGATAACAACTGTCTGTTGGCCAACACTGATGTCCCATCGACAAGCAACTTCAAACAAGACCTAGCTGAAGTTGAAGCCTTCAACAGCCTAGAGAACTGGAATCCAACAATGATGTACAAGGTACAAAACTTTATGGCTTACAGTTCTAATGAAAAAGTAAAAATGTTTGAATATATGCTTGTTGACTTAAAAGCTATTGTAGAGAAGCATAATGTTTTGTTGTCTCAAATCTCCAAGCTGAAAACTGATCTTGAAATAAAAACTAGTAAACTGGATAGTTTCCATAAGTTGGAAACTGAACTTGATGAATTAAAACACATCAATTCTATTTTACTAGAAGAAAAGAGAGAAACAGACATAAAACATGCAAAGCTTCAAAAGATTGTTGACTCTTGGTGCCAATCTGCACAAAAAGTCAGCCATTGCATCAGTCAACAGATTCTTTGCACAAATCTAAGCCTATCTTGGAGGGGATCTTGACAAAGCAGCTTCAATTGTTGAGATAAATAATCTGAAAAATGACTTATCCACTCTTGGTGAGCTTCCCAACACTTTAATCCTGAAAGTGAATGGTAAGCTAGTCTCAACAAACAGGTTTGTCAGGACTCAAAATACTGACATCTTGTGTGAAAAAGCTCCAAAAGCTGATGATGGAATGTGTTCTCCATCAAATCAGTCTGCTAAGTGCTCAGCGGGTTCACACAAGCAAAAGAAAGGAAAACAAGCTCAAGCTGCAGCTGTGGATTCTAAACCTGTTGACAAAATAAGCTCTGGGTCGAAAGCTGATGGTAAGAGACCTGTTAATCCTTTTGATGCTGGTCATTTTGAGAAAAAGTTTTCAAAAGGTAAGTAGCCTGCTTTCAACAGGGGTAAGTCTCATGTTGAAAGTAAATCTGCTGTGATTTCAAATAAGTTTTTAGATCACAGTGGAAAATTGGTTATAAATGAAGGTAAGTCTTTCAAGACCAAAAGCAGTGACTATGTTGATAGCCAAAATCCATCACATCTCAGTAAGGGCAAAGGCAACGCCATTGCTCAACCTGAGAAATTTGGGAATAAGTTTCCCAAACTTGTGGAAGGTCAAACGTCAATCAAACTTCCTGTATTTGATATCTGTCCTCCAAAAAAGATGAAAGAAGATACAGGCAAAGCTGTTGCCATTGTGCCTTCCACCCAAACTGGTGATTCTTCTAAAAATAGTAATAAGTTTGCTAAACCTGCTGACAGAATCAACAAAAATAATTTAGAATATGTTTCTGGGCTAAAAATATAAATGCTATAAGTGTGGGAAGAAGACACATATGGCCAAAGACTGTCCTGAAACTGAGTACATGAGGCATGTTGACTCTGCTAGTTCCATCATTGCAAAAACAAGCAGTGTTGGAAGTAACATAGTCAATGAGGACGGTATCCAAGCTGATACTATCCAAATAGGAAATATTAGTGTGGATATCACTGGTCCATCAACAAATGTTGATGAAGTAGGAGAACTCATCCCTATGATGAGTTCCCCTAAAAATAACTAATATTTTCCCATGACACTCTGCAGGACAACAACCATCCTAGGTTTGGTACTTGGACAGTGGCTGCTCAGGACATATGACAGGTTGTAAAGACCTGCTGAGTGATCTCAAGCCTAAAAAAGGGCCAAAAGTCACATTTGGTGACAATGTACAGGGATCCACAAAAGGATATGGAACTCTTCAAGCTGGTGCTGCTGTATTCAAAAGGGTAGCCTATGTGTCTGGGCTGAAACATAATCTTGTAAGCATAAGTCAACTGTGTGATGCTGGCTACAAGGTTAATTTTGATGAGCACCTGGGTTACATATTGGATCCCCAAGGCAAAGTTGTGTTGTCTGCACAACGGAAGAAAGGTGTATATGTTGTGGACATGAAATCTGCTGATCCCACAACTGAAACCTGCTTTATCTCAAGATGCAATGCAGACCTGAAACTGGTTATGGCACAAAAGGCTATCATACCTGAACTTCAAGAATATCAACAAACGCTGTAAGAAAGAGTTGGTAACAGGTTTGCCTTCTATAACCTTTGTTAAGGATAAACTCTGCACAGCTTGTGAGAAAGGCAAGCAGAGAAAATCATCTTTTAAATCTAAGCACAATTTCTCTATTGATACTCCTCTCTTCTTAATCCACATGGACTTGTTTGGACCAGTTAGTGTCCCAAGTCTAGGAGGAAGAAGATACACTCTAGTAATGGTTGATGAGTTCTCCAGGTTTACATGGGTGATCTTTCTGAAGAGCAAAGGAGAGGCTGCTAGAGAAATCATTGGATTTATCAAAAAGATGGAGATGCTGAACTCTACTAAAGTAAAGCAGCTTAGAACTGATCATGGTACTGAATTCAGAAACAGTACTCTTGAGGACTTCTGTGAAGAGAGAGGTATCTCACAGAACTTTTCAGCAGTAAGAACTCCTCAACAAAATGGAGTTGTAAAAAGGAGAAACAGAACTCTCATTGAAGCTGATAGAACCATGCTGTGTGCATCAAGTTTACCTTCATCATTCTGGGCTGAAGCTGTCAACACTGCCTGCTTCACCCAAAATAGATCATTGGTGCTGAAAAGGTTCAACAAGACTCCCTATGAGTTAATCAAAGGGAGAAGGCCAAACATTAGCAATTTCCATGTGTTTAGATGTCCTTGCTTCATTCTGAATCAGAGGGACCAATTGGCAAAGTTTGAACCCAAAGCTGATGAAGGTGTGTTTGTTGGATATTCTGCTATCTCCAAAGCCTACAGAGTATACAACAACAGGAGAAAGGTGATAGATGAATCTATCAATGTCACCTTTGAAGAGTCTACAAATGCCTTCACCAAAGTTGTTCGTGAATCTGTTTCAGGAGAGTTCAACTTTGATGATCTTATGCATTCTATCAATGAAGAAAAAGACTCAAAAGCTTCCACTACATCTAGAGTGGAACCTGTTAATCATGATGGGTATGATGATGACTATGTTGATACACCCTGTGTGAATAAGTGTACTGACATAATTACAAGATCATATCTTAAACCAATCAATGCTGATTTTCCTGGATCCTCTGCTGATATGTTCAACAATGGAGAGTCATGCTCAACAAGTGAACAGGCTCAAGATATCAGTGTGTCTGAAAATCTTGAGAGCTGCTAATCAGGACCTGTTGAAGATGCAAATAACTCAGGAGAATCTTCATTGAGGCAAGATACTAAGTGGATCAGGTGTCACCCAAATGATCAAATAATTGGTGACATCAACAAAGGGGTGAAAACAAGATGGGACAGCTTAGGAAACTTTTGTATGTTTTCTAGGTTTGTGTCCCTGATGGAGCCTAAGAAAGTGGATGAAGCACTGAAAGATGCCAATTGGATCACTGCCATGTAAGAAGAGCTCAATCAGTTTGAGAGAAACAAAGTATGGAAGTTGGTCCCTGCTCCTAAAGGAAAAACAATAATCGGCACCAAATGGGTTTTCAGGAACAAGATGGATGAGCAAGGTCATGTTATTAGAATTAAGGCAAGACTGGTTGCTCAAGGATATAGATAGGAAGAAGGCATTGACTATGATGAAACATTTGATCCTGTGGCCAGGTTAGAGGCGATCCGTTTGTTTCTAGCCTATGCTGCCCACAAGAGTATGAAGGTATTTCAAATGGATGTGAAGAGAGCATTTTTGAATGGAAAGCTGCAAGAAGAAGTGTATGTTAAGCAACCTTTAGGTTTTGAAAATGACCATCATCCACGTTTTGTCTATAAGTTGGACAAATCCCTCTATGGTCTAAAACAAGCCCCTAGAGCTTGGTATTACACTCTAACGGATTTCCTTATGAGCAATGGTTATTCCAGAGGTAAAGTGGATACCACACTATTCATAAAGAAGATGAAGTCTGGTATTATGCTTGTTCATATTTATGTGGATGACATAATTTTTGGTTCTACTAATGAGCAATTACGCAAGAATTTTTCACTACTCATGAAATCAAAATATGAAATGAGTATGATGGGAGAACTTACTTTCTTTTTAGGATTACAGGTTAAACAAACCTCAAATGGAATTTTCATAAATCAAAGAAAGTACACTTTAGATATTTTGAAAAAGTTTAAATTTGATCAAAGTTCTCCTATCAAAACCCCAGTGGCAACCAATGTAAAGTTGGATGCAGATGCCAGTGGCAAAGCTGTTTCAGTAACAGCTTACAGATGCATGATTGGGAGCTTCCTATATTTAACTGCTAGTACACCAGATTTTATGTTTGCCACCTGCTTATGTGCTAGGTTTCAAGCTGATCCTAAAGAATCACATCTAGCTGCTGTAAAAAGAATCTTCAGATACCTTAAGGGTACACCAGGTTTCGGTCTTTGGTATCCCAAAGACTCAAGTCTTGAGCTAACAGGATATTCAGATTCTAATTTTGCAGGCTGCAGGCTGCAGGCTGCAGGCTAGACAAAAAAAGCACAACAGATGGTTGTCAGCTCCTTGGTGGTAAGTTGATAAGTTGGTGTAGCAAGAAGCATAACTCGGTTTCTACTTCTACTGCTGAAGCTGAGTATATTGCAGCTGGAAGATGCTGTGGGAAGATTCTGTAGATGCAGCATCAGCTTGAAGACTATGGACTTGTATATAGGAAGACTCCTATTCTGTGTGATAATACAAGTGCTATAGCCATCTCCAAAAATCCAGTATTTCATTCCAGAACAAAGCATATAGAAGTCAGACATCACTTCATCAGGGATCACATCCAGAAAGGTAATGTGGAGGTAAGTTTTATTTCCACAGATGAACAGCTTGCAGACATTTTCAGCAAGCCTCTTGATGAAAATAGGTTTAATTATCTTCTAAGCAAGCTGGGCATGTTAAATAAAAGTGACTAAGTGTCCTAAATGTTCTAAGTTATTATATGTCACACACTGCTCAAGTTTCTCAGAACAGCTTAGGCAGAACAGGCTATGCATGTTCTACACTTAGCCAGTTTCTGAAAACTTGAACAGCTTGAGCGTATAACAGGTTTGACAATATCAGTTTTTCACCTCAAACCTGGTCTGTTGATCAAACCTCCAACCTGCTCACTCTCTCAATCTGTCATACAAGACATTGTCTTGTTACCTGGTCAGCTATTGAACACAACCTGTTCTTGCATAGCTGCACAGGTTGAATGAACAGCTTGAAGAATGAACAGCTTGTGATAACCCTGCTCATCACAGGTTTGACCAACAGCTTAGACCATCAGTTTTAATTACCTTTCTTCACAATTAAATTACTTAATTTCCGTATTTATTTAACTTAATTACTACAGATAATGTGTGTTAATGTGTGTTAGTGACTAAAAAGGGTTCAAGTGGTCTGACAACCGTTCTGACATGGACAACCGTTCCGTTTTCCGTTAAAGAACATTTCAAATCAACCGCCCAAACCTTTCTCTCTCATACACACTCACATTCAAATCCTATAAATACCCCTCTACTGTTTCATCTTCGTCTTCCTTACTGCTACCATAACTTCCAAAGAACCCTAAACTCGACTAAGTATCCTGTGCTCGTATCTCTATTACTTTAACCATGGCTCACCAAAACAACCCCTTTCTCCCAGTATTCGTTGGTAAAGACGTACAGAAACATCCTTCTGTTACCACGATGCTAACACTGAAACCCACAAACTACATAGCAAACCTATCCATTCCTAAAAACTATGTGGGGAAGGGTTATGAAAATATGGTGGAGTTTCTTAATGTTCACCCTCTGCATTACGCCATGGCTGCTTCTCCTGGTGTCCTGTACTAGGAGATGGTGTATGAATTTTGGCATACCTGTGCCTATGACCCAACAACCAAAATCATTTAGGGAACCATTCTCAATGGGACTCAGACCATTGAGATCACTACTGGTCTTATCAGGGAAGTTCTTCGTCTCCCTGTGGCTGAAACCTACGATCAGCCACAGCCTGAAAATGATCAAATGGGAAACCTGCTACGCTTCTGTGGTGTAGCAGAACCCAAAGTTGGAGCCACGCTGTTCAAGAAGGATCTTTCGCCTACTTACAGCTTCTTGTTTGCCTCTGTGGTAATGTGCTTCACCAGCAAAGTTGGTTCCTTTGACCAACTCAGCCGTGATGAGATCTCAATAGTCCTACAGCTTGTAGATGGGATTACTATCAACATGGCTAAATGGATTTTATGAATTTGAGGAACCTGGTGCAGCAGGAAACACGTCCAGCTGCTGTTCGATATCCATGGATTCTGAGCCTCATCTTCAAGCATGTTTGTGGTGAGAATCTCTATAACTCTCAGCATATGTTACTTACTGCTGCATTCCCAGTGATTGGGAATAGAGTTTTCTACACCCATGTACTCACTTACGAGCCTCCTCTGTTAACACCAATGAGGAGGTTGCTTGGTATGGTGGAAGGACCCTCTACTGTGAGGGTGGATCCAGTGACTGCTCCCAAGAGAAAATCCAAATCCAGGCCCAAAGTTGTAAAAAGGGTCCTGGAATCGACTCAAGTTGAGCCTGTCCACAAGAATGCAAAAACAGCTAAGTCTAAGTCTGCCCCATCGGCTGTTGTGGGTGAGGGGGAGCAGGCTTCTCATCCTGGTTCATATGTTGAACCTGAAGCCTTTGTGGCTGGTGCCTCTGTGGAACCTGAGACCATGGAACAGGCTAACCCACCTGTTTCTGCCTCAGTCTTACCACCAGTCCAAACAGAACCCCTCATCACCTCTCCACAACATCAATCCTCCACCTCAGCTCTCAAATCCTACAACAGACACAAATACTTAGCCAAAAAGAAACCAACAGACCATACTAGCCCCTCTGACCCCTCCGAACAGGGATCAGTTGACAAAGAAACAACCCCTGCTGCTTCTCCTATTTTGGGAGAAGGTTCAGCACACTTGGAGCAGGCTTCACTCCAACAAGAGTCTACCCTGAGTCAGCCTGTTCCTCCCAATAGGAACCAGTTTTACACATGGAGACTACCACATCAACTATTCCAGCCTCCCAACAGGCTGAGAATATTGAAAGACAGGAGTTCACTCCACTCCACACTGAGTCCACACAGTCGCCACTTCATACTTCTCCTACACATCCAGTAGATCAGACACCAATTTCTGCTCCTCATGATACAGCTGTTGTACACCCAACAGCTGCAGAAGGACCAACCTCCCAGGATGATGAACCTCAGGGAACAGACCATCCCTCTGGTGAGGCTGCACCTCAAATGCACATTCCATCAACAGAATTCACCACTGCTGATGTTGAAATGCACATCCCATCTCCCCATGATGAGGCACCTCTAAACCAAGGTGCTGCTGAGGGAACCACCCCAGGCTTTGATGAAGGTGCTGCAACACAAGCAGCATCTGAAAGGCCACCATCTTCTACCCCTTCTCCTGATGAAGCAGCTATAGCCACTGCTGACGGACCCATTGACCCTTCCAAGTTGGGCCATATTACTTATGCCCAGGCTATGGAACTTCTGTCAAAAGTAAACCTTCCCTCTCCATCTCAGCCTCAAACACCTGCCTCATCCTCATCCCATTCTCATTCCTCACCATCTACACAATCCAAACAGTCCACCCATACTCCTCCATCCCCTAAAGATCTTCCTTCGAAGGATCAGCTTTCTTTGCTGACCAACAAAGTTGGTTCTTTGGAAAATTCCATGACTTCCCTACCCTCAATAATCTCAGACTCTGTGTCTGCACAGCTCCAGGGATTCTTTGATTTGTTCAAGAATTCCTTTCCAACCACTCCCCACGCTAATCAGTCCTCACAGGTGCTTGCACTCACTGCACAGCTGCAAAACATCTCCACTACTCTCCTCTATCCTTTCAAACCAACAGGATTCTGTGTCCTCCATGACAGCCATATCTCAACAACTGTCCACTCTCCTCACCACTTGACCTACTACCCTTTATACTACATTGGCCAGCTTAAACACTCTTATTGTCTCTCTGTCCAATTCTGTGTCAGCACACCTTGATGATGTGCAAGACTCTCTTGATTTACATCTTGCACAGCTTCAAAGTTTGTTGTTCACCGCTTCTGACAGAGAAAACCTATTAAAGCTGTCCTCCTTTGCTGATTCTCAGTCCTCCTCTCTTCAGACCTGCCTTACCCAGCTTGCAGAGGTTAAGGACAATCTGGCTTTCTTAGTGCATAGCCTGGTTGGCCCCAAGCCTAATACTAAAACTGCTGCTAATCCTGCTGAATTTGTTTCTCCAGGCAGAGCAGTTGAAGGTTCTGAGCCATCTCCTTCAAAGGGGGAGAAGTTATCTGCCTCAAAGACCAAGTCTAAGGGGGAGAAAACCTCTTCTCCTTCTAAGGAGAAATCAGAATCTGTTGGTCAAGCAGCAGGTGCATGTCAAACAGATCCCACTGAGGATGTCTCCCATCACATTGAAGCTGTTCAGCCTGGGTCTCCAAACCCTGCACAAACTAAGGGGGAGGAATCCATTCCTGGGGACAGGCCAAGCAGAAGGAGACATCTAATTCTGCAAGAAGAAGAAGAAGAGGAAGAGGCTCCTGAAGTTGTTCAAACTACAACAGCCAAAGGAAAGAAGAAAGCAGCGGTAGACCCTGACCACCTAAGAGCTGCACAGCTAAATTTTGACAAGGCAAGAGCTAAGGAAATGGGCGTTTCTATGGAGCAATACTATAAATATAGAGATGAACAGCTCCAAGCCCTTGAAAGCCTAAAGAAGGAAGAAGCATCTGCCAAAGCTGCTAGATCCTTTGCATTCAAAGAGGCAAGAAAAATTAAAATGCCCTCTTTGGATGTGCAAAGAAAATTGCTTTAAGCTGCTAAGGAGTCAACGGTTGAAAAGGAAGGTGATAAGGAAAAGGGTGCTCAGGTCTCAGTGACCAAGTCCAAGCAAGCATCCTATGCAAGAGCCCAAGTTCACTTTGACAACTTGGCAAGGAAAAGTTTTTTGATGTTGCTGACAGAAGACTTGCCAAGGAATCAATTGTCAAATTTGTTCCCATCTCATTAAAAGGAAAACAGTGGAAGCTACAGATAACCAGAATGGGTGTTATAGGCCCAGAATTGGAAGCATATGATTACACTGACGTTGCTCAAATGGGATACAGAGAATGGGTGGAGTTAGCAGTTGCCCTGAGCCAGTCTAAGTCTGAAACAGCTAAGACTATCAGGGCATATGTCAAAAAGTTGATGGAAAGAGTGAGAGATCTTGGCCTGATCTCAGAAGAACAGAGTAAAGGTATCTCAGTGGCTACCCGCAAAATAAAGGCCAAGAGGAACAGAAAGGATACAGAACTGGAGGAACTCCTGATCATGATTGAACAAGGTGATGTTGCAGTAGAAATCAAAGGAGTAGACCACAGCCTGCCTAAAGAAGTGGAATATGAGGAAGGCAAGCTGATTGACGAACCTGAGCTGGAGGTATTTTTTGTAGATCCCCTTACAAAGATGAAGTGCTTCCAATCAGCATCAGACCTGCACAAGGTTGGTCTCAAACAGCTTGTTGCATTCAGACTTGCAAACTCCTTCAGGAAATCCATAAAGTGGAGAATTGGAGAGGGTAGCTTCAACATCCCAGTTTCATGTTCCTTAGAGTTGAAATAGAAGAATTGGATGAAACCAGGGAACAGCTTGAAGAAATGTTTGATGAAGGAGTGTCAGAGTTGAAATAGAAGAATTGGATGAAACCAGGGAACAGCTTGAAGAAATGTTTGATGAAGGAGTGCCACCACTGTCTTGAAGTCCATCGACTATCTGAGTAGGTGAAGAATGGAAGTTGTCCATCAGTTGGACAGGCTTGCCATTACTTGCTCCCATCATCAACAGTCCAAATTGTTGAATTTCTATGTACATTAGTTGTATTTTGTTACATCAGTTGTAACTTTTAATTTTACATCAGTTGTAATATGCACTACTACATCAGTTGTACTTTTGTAAAAACATGTGTTGTTTATGTAATAAAAAATTAGTATATATATAAATTGATCTTTTACTTAATTTTATGTTGTAATTTCATTTTAGCAAAATGTATTGTAAAAATATATATTGATTATTGATAAAATCAGCTTAGACTGATTATTGCAATTAGGGGCATATTGTTAGGCACAAAAAGGCCTCAGTCAAACCTGGTCTACATCTTAGGGGGAGATTTTTAATCAAACCTGTTTGATGCACTTGAAGGTATAATTTAAGGCCTATTTATGCCTTGTTGAAATCTGAAAAGTGATTTGCAATATGAGTCAAAGTTGTTTACCCTGTTGCATTCTTTGCAACAAAGGCAGATTGTCCAAGTTGTTCTATCTGTTGAACAGGCTGGACATAAATTGTCTACGCTGCTCTGTTCTGTTGAGCATCTTGCACCTAGATTCTAAGTGTTTTTGTTCTTTGTGAACTGAACCTGATTTTTGTGAACAGGCTAAACACTTTATGGAATATGTTTCCAAGTCCTCATGTATTGTTTTTGGCTACAAGATCAGTTTACAAGTCGACGACAAAGTGGAAAACAGAAACTGTAAAAGATTGCCTACGCTGTTCTGTTACATGAAGACAAAAGGATATTTGAAATGGGTGACAGACCATTTCTTATATCAAAATGGCCTTAACAAAAGAAGAAAGATGCAAAGTTGACATTCCTCTTTTGGTTAAAGTCTTATGCAACAGAGACAAAAAGGAAAACACAAAGATTCTGCCACATGAAGACAAGTCTGCTTTTCCAGAATGTGCTAGAAAAGTTGTTTTGTCTTTTTGGAAAGACATCTCACTATCTCATCGTCCAATGAAGAAGCTTCACTGATATTCTCAGTGAGAGTATAAAAGGAAGCTTCTAAGGACTTGTGAGACAACCAACAGTGAGAAATTCAGATCGTACATTGAAGTGTGTTATTCCATGCACGCAAGTCTGCTTGAATTAAACAATAACGTGTGTCTAAACTGTTCTTATTCAAGTTGTCCATCTGTGTCTTGTAAAATCAGTGAGTTCATCTAAGTGAGTGTTTTCATTGTATCTAGTCTGAGTGTGTCTTAGATTAGTTGAACATCTGTTGTATCTGTCATCTCAGCATGAAGCTTTCCACAGTCAAGCTTGTTTGTAATTAACACTTGTTAATAGTATACACAAACATTGAGAAAAGAGTGTTGAGGTTTTAATTTGTTGTATTCACCCTCCCCCCGCTCTACAGCTTAGAACAATACACTAGGGAAACCTTTTGGGACCTACAGTAATAAGAGAAAGTGGGTCGGGTTTATTTTGTTTGAATTTTGAAAAAATTCAACTATAAAGTTGAATTTCAAACTTCAATTTCACTTTTTCGAAATCCGGCCATTGTTCACCTTCTCTATTACGAACCATTCTTTCTCACAAAGAAACCTCAAAAACTCACAAGATTTCGATTATTTCAACAGTTTTAGTAACTAATTGTGAGTTGTTTTTCTAGTTTCATGTTTTATATTTCAGTATTATACATTTTACTTTTAGTTTCTTAAATATTTTGTTCGTATATTTGTATGTTTTGTGTGTTCATGGGTTTTTTAATTTTGGTAATGTTATTTTGAAATTAATAGTGTGGTTGTTTGCGGATTATCAATATGAACTTGAATCTCAAGTTTCAAAGTTCAATTTCAACCACACTAACAGAAAATTGAATTTTGGTTTCAATTTTTCGAGTTCATACTTCTCTGAAAATTGGATTTTTAACAAAGATGTTGTTGTTTCTGAACAAAGTTCAGTAAACAAAACTTATTTGAAATCGATTTTCGAGTATTGTTCATCCTTTTAATAAGTGAAATGTTCCCGGAATTAAATTTTTGAAAATCAGCGTGTTTAGACTTGAAAATAATTTCAAGAACATTTTCTCGAATAAAGCTATGATCGAGAAAACATTCAGTTTTATTCGAGTTGAAAGATACATCACCCGATACTTGTATAGTTTCATTCGGATTGATTACTAAGTCATTCGAGAAATCTCATATTGTAATCGAGTTGGTCTCATATTTTAATCGAGTTCCTTCACGACACATTCGAGTTGAACTCATTCCAGTCCTTAGAATTATTTTTTCATTCGAGTCCACTCGTATATCATTGGAGTTGGGTTTATCCTTAGTTCGAGTAACTTCATTTGATGTTCGAGTTGCCTTAAGTCCAGGACTTGGAAAATTTTCTAATTAATTCTCGATAAGTTCTTCATTCGAGAAAGGACTCACATATATTAGATTTGAGTTGTGTGTTATTCGAGATATTTTATACTTCATTCGAGTTTGTACTTAGACATATTCGAGAAATCTTCTACGCCATTCGAGTTTGTACATAGGCTCATTCGAGAATCATTCCACATCATTCGAGTTTGATTAAGAGTCATTCGAGGAGTTTTAAGAGTCATTCGAGATTTATACTTTTTTGGAAAAATTTCTAAGTGTTGGGATTTTACATTTTTAAGAAAAATGTTACATTTTTCAAGAAATTGTTTAAATATGTGTTTTTCCAACATTGGTCTCTGAAACATTGACTTTGGAATCCTATCAATAATATGTTCACATTATTGTTTGGAATCCCGATGCTTTAAACAGAAAAGCACATATTTTTATAATTTCGGGCAAAATGTTTTTTTTTTTTTTTGCAGGATTTCATTTGTTTATCTGTTGAATCTAACATACTTATTATTTTACACAGGTTACAAACGGCTTCTCAAGCTCAATCCCAACCTTCAAACTCCTCTGACTCCCATTCTTCATGTAACCACACTCTTGTAGCCAAACCAGTTTGTTCCGCATCTGTCACTAGACCTTCACCATCTACCCTTATTCCTGATAACCAATTAGTCAAAGTCATCAAAGTTAGCCACCCAATCATTGTAGATATTCTCAAAGGTCATCCTTTGGGATATCTTCTTCAATATAAACCATCCATTCCTCAAGTATATCTTCAACAATTCTGGCATACCGTGAAGTTTGTTCCTGTAGATGGTAACCATCATTTCAAGGTTACCATCGATCAATTTAAAACTAAAATCATTCTAGCCAGACTCAGGCACAATCTGTTTCTTCCTTGTAGAATAGATACAGTAAACTTTCCAGAATTGGCCGACTTTGAGGATTTTGTATTAGATGAGGAGTTGGTCCATGATCTAATCTGTTGGGGATATTCAAAGCCACTTTCTAAAAGTTCAAAGTTTCATCGCAACGGACTGAATGGTGAATGGTACACTCTATTCGGAATCATTAATCGGTGCATGACGTCTAAACACACAGGCATAGACAGATGCAGTATAAACTGTCTCAGGATCTTCCACAGCATAGCTTTCAACCAGCACTATGATTATGCACAGTGCATATGGGAGGACCTCAAAGAAGTTGTGCTGACTAAGACAACAAATAGATCAAGAAAATTTGTTCCTTTGCAACGTTTTATTCAAATCTTAGTCAGAGGCATTCTCAGGGCAATGAAAACATACCGAAAAGATCCAGCTCTCAAAGACGTCTTGATTATGTAATGATGAGCTTACATGAAGTACCAGATTCTCCAAATGCCAACATCATGCCTATACCGGAAGCATTGTTAAAATATGCAGATCAAAAGAGTGAAAATGTGAGACTTTATAGAATAGATCACGCTCCCATAGAGACTCAAGAACCGGCTTCTCTAAACCAAGGAGTTGTAGGACATGAGGAACTTCAACAAGGGGTTGAAGTTTAGGGAAACCTTAGAGTGTCTGAGGGAGCAGAGGTTAAAGTAAGGGGTGGTGATGGAGATGTGGGTAGCTCTGATTCAGAACGTACCTTGTAAAATATTAATGAGTGAGCAGCGGAAGGTGATGATGATGATTATGGTTGTGGTGGTGGTCCAGATCATGATGAGGGAGGAGCTGCATTAATTGATATTGTAAATATAGCTCAGCAGAGTGTGAGGGATGTCGAAAGCCCAAAAAGCCGGGACAGAGCCATATATGCTGTTAGCTCCCAACATGGAGTTAGCATTGAAGAAGTCAGTATCCCACTGACGATTGCACACACATCCCCCCCCCCCCCCCCCCCCCACTCAGTCTCCTCTCAACAGGAGACTGTTTCATTTGAACACGGAGATCAAGCTCATATGCTATCCAATAATCCTTTGGATTTGATCGATATTGAAATTAGTACACATCTGCCCGAGTGTACGACTTCTTTTCTTTCACAAAGTCTAGAACCGATACACACTAGGACACTTGCGTCTGCTTCATTCGTTGAAGTAAGTGCAGTTGAACTCAGTGTCACTGCCGGAACAACCTCAGCAACGGAAGCATTTGTTGCTCTGTCACTTGAAGAGGTTGGAAGTCCAGTCAGAGCCACAACTATGCCATCTCTGAGTACTGGCCACACAGAGGTTCTTTATACAAGTTCCACTGTTGTGTCAACTGGAAGTCTAAGTGACTCAGTAGTTAATCGTTCCCCATTTGTGACTGAAACTACTTTATCTCAAGCATTGAATGTTGTTGTTGCTGGTGTGAACAATCATGTCTCAGCTCAATTATCAGAGGTTATGGCTCAGATGACGAACATTCATAAGTTTTTAAAAGGAAAATTTGTAGCAGAAGAGTCAGCGAAGCAACCAGATCCAAGTCAAGCTATAGAAGAGCTAAGAGACTTCGTTTTTGAACAATTTGATGAAATGAGAGAGAGGATGATAGGGTTGGAGAGTACGATGATAACAACTTTGGTAAATTTATCAGAACGTGTAGCAGCTGTTGAACAAACATGCAAGGCTCAAGCTTCAGCGCCTAAAAGAAAACATGATGAGCATGATGATGACTCCGATGATGCTCCTCATGAGGGGGAGAAGAGGAGGAAGCTTGATGAGTCGACGCCAGGTCTTTTAATGATTACTTACCGAAAGAAAGAGTCGGAAGGACAAGAGAGAGGTGAAGCGGGAAGTTCAAAAGAACCTGCTGATGTTCAAGAAGGACAGGAATTGATTCTTTATGAAGATGTTCATGTTCCATTGAGCAATCAGTCAAAGTTTTACAATTTTGATGAATATGAAGATTCTGATGATGATTTACAAGAGCGGATATCAATGATTGAGGATGTTGGTGAGAAGGTTGTAGAGATAGAAGAATCAGATGATGATGATGTCATAGAGTTGACTGATGTTGCTGTGAGAGCTGACAGAATAGAAGAAGAAGAAGTGTTAGTTCAAGAATTATAGAAAGATGATATACCTATACCAGCGGTTGAAAAGCCTGAGGTTACAGTACAAGTAAAAGAAGAAAAGTTGGAGTCATTCCCCGTTGAAAGTTTTATTCCTCCTGCTGTGAAACAAGTAAATGAGTTTGAGTTCATGGAGAGATTTTTTAATGAATATGTATAGCCGATGAGTCGCAAAGACAACATCAACTGAGGTTCGAAGCACATAGAATAGTTCAGAAGGAAATTGATGATATGTTGTGCATTTTGAATGAAGAAGAAGTTCGAAAGAAAAGGAAAAGGGGGTTGGAGCTTACATCGAAGAAATGGGCTGAGTATACTAGAAAAAGAAATAAATTGTCATATCTTAAGGACTACCTGGAAAGGAAGATTTTTTGCAAAAAGCAAGCACCGTGCACATTTCTGAAGTTACTTAGAGTGTTGGAGCCGAATAGACCTAATCTGGTGAACTATGCAAGTTTTCTTCAGAATAAGGCACAAAGTGCAGAAACGGTTAGAAGTGAGTTTCTAATAGTTTATCTGATAAAGATTGAAAATGATAGATTTGTAAAGATCTTTTTATCCTACCTTCACGGTTACAAGATCAGATGGGAATACATACACATTCACTGAAGCTGATATGTTTTGGATGAACTTAGAGGATATTGAAGATTTGTTTGACGAATTATGCAGAAACAAAAGGAATGAGCATTGCAGATTTGCTCTGAAGACTTTGTTTCACTTCATGCATATAAAGCTTGTTCTTATGTCAGTTCAAGATCTCCAAATAGGTGTTGAAAGGGGCATGTGGAAGATAAACGTGACTCCGCCGAATAGGGAAATCAAGTTTGCAGGGGAGCTGAAAGAGTTTCAAGTTATTATGGTAAAGCATCCAGTTGTGATGTACAAAGATAAAAATCGAAAGCTGAGAGCTATGAGGAGCATTGAATTGAACAAGTTTTGTGATGAGTGGGCTAAAGGGAAAATTGGCTGCTGATCAGAAAAGGAAAACGAAAAGAGGAGCCCTCAGTGCTAATGATAAGAAACTCATGGTGGAATTCATATCAAAGATAAAGTGGAGGCTTGCTAACAGAAAAAGTGTTAGAAATTTTGAAATGAAGTTGGGGCTAACAAGATGAAGACTTTGCTTATTTCATCAAAGGGGGAGATTGTTAGAACTTGTTTTTGTTGATGAAAAATCAAAGTCTAGGGTTTAAAATGTAATTAGAACAAAGTTGTAAATATTATAAATAGGATGTTTGACTTTGTAATTCTTTATAGATCTGACATTTAGAATATCATTGCACAGAATTCAGAGATAATATCTAGGGCTACAGTACGTGTTCAACATTTCATCTTTGTAATCAATTTTGTGATTAATACAATCATTCGGTTAGTTGTTCTTGATCTTGTTATTTGTTGTTTGAATTAATAGTTGATTGATAAATAGGTTTCACAATTTCTATTATTATTAAATAATATGTTAATCTAAAAAATTATAAATAACAGAAAATTAATTTAATATAAAAGACATAAATTTAAATAATAAAATATTAATAAAGACAAAGTCATAATAATTATTATTAATTAAAAACTAAAAAATAACGTTTTTGAGTTTATATTTTTTTTTACTTTAAAATAAGTAAACATTTAAAAAAATACATGTAAAAATAGTCAAAAAAGTATTAAAAACATTTTTGACAATTTTTAAAACTTTTACATAAACAACTTTTTAACACTTTCAATAAACGTTTAAAAACATTTTTATAGTTTAAACATATTTTAAAACTTAAAACATTTTGAAAAACTTTAATTGTTTTGAAGAGTTTAAAACTTTTAAAAAGTTATTTTTTTGAATATTTTTAGAAAAGTTATTGAAAACTATCAAAAAACTTCAAAAACTTAAATTTATTTGTTATTCGTCAAAATGTTTGCTTTTTTTGTATTCATATTCATGAAAACATTTAATTTTTTCAACAAAAAATCAATAAGGAAACCTAAAGTTAAAAGCCTAATTTTTTTGTTTGTTATTATCAAAATGATGAAATAACAATTTATATGTTTTTACAGATGTTTTAATGCTTATTAAAAGTCGTTTAATGTAAAAAGAATAAATATGATACTTAATAATAATAATAATTTATTTTATGATTTACAAAAGGTTTACATTTTATTTTAAAAAATCTAAACTCAATACGTTATTTTTTAGTTTTTAAATAATAATTATTATTATTCGTATGTCTATTGTTTTATTATTTATTTTCATGTGTTCAACACTAACTAATTTTACTGATTTTTAAAATTATTTTGAATTATTTTATTATTCTATAGTAATAAAAATAATAATAATAATAATAACAACATAAATATTAATTATTAAACTAATAAGGATAAAATAGTCATTTTAAATTGCCAAAAGACCAAATCCGTAATGAAACTTTAACCACAACGACTGTTAGTGTAATTTTAAAATTAAAGGACCCAATCTATCTATAATTTATAATAAACCACCTGGACAAAATTTATAATTTACCCAATAAACTATTTACATGAAATTATTGTATATGGAAATAAGTGTTGTGTACAAATCACTTCTGTTTTAACATTTCTAGACTCTTTGCAGTTCATGGTCTATTTTAACATTTTTAGACTCGTTGCAAACTTATAACTCGATATATCTGCTTTCGGGTCTCGTAAATTCATGGTTTATCACTGGCCTTTTAACATTCTTATTAGACTTGAAGCAAACTTATAATTTTGTAACAAGAATATATGTGCGCATACATATGTTACAAAATTAATGTTCTTAATATATATTGTTTGAACATTGTCTTTCATTATTTAACACATAAAATCAAACCAAACCAAATCAAAATCAATCAGCGTGATATAATCCATTTGCAATATTCGGTACGATCTCAATGATGATACTACGAAGGTCACCAGTTCGATTGTTGTCATCAAGTAAATTAAACCACACAATTAAACAATTAACCAAGTGTATAAAATTTGGTCACTTTCACCACATTTTCCGTCTGTTAAACTAAATCAAAGTAGATCGGTCTGGTTTAGTTCGATCCCATATAATCAAATCACAAAATTAATGGTTCGGTTCAGTTCAGCTCATTTGGTAAAAACATTTTTTTACAATCTATTTAAAAACCTTGAAATTTATGGTTATGGATTTCTCAATTACATATCTGGAACTAATCATGCACTTAATTACTTCTGGATTGTTTGTTCCTTTGGTATATATATAATCATGATCTATGAGAGAGATAATGGGATCTGAAATCTAATGTACGATCCATACTAAATCCCATGCAGATATCATCATTATCATCGTCATCATCATGATAAATTTATCTTCTTCTCCAAATTATCACAAATTTGAGGTGATTGCAGTGAAATCAATGTCGTTATTCTTTTTTTTTTTTTTTTTTTTTTGTGTTAAAATTTGATAGAGAGAGAGAGAGAGATTAAAATGGAGGCCAACGAAATTAAGGAGAAGGTGACAGAAGGTAGCTCTGCATGTCTAACACGTCTTCCTGATTCTTCTTCTGGAGTCGTCATAACACTTTTTCTCTCTCTGCATTAAATGTGTTTTGTTTTTAATCGATTTATGATATCTGTGTGTGTGATGTGAATGAATTTGTTGAATTTTGAAGAAATTCAGTACAAAATGATGTCAAGAAGATCATGATTTACATGTACGGGGTGTTAAATTTTGGATATTGAATCGATCAGTCAAATCATAATTGACATTCAGAAGATCAGATCGGTTTGAGATTAAAGAGTTAGAGATTATGATCCACAAGGATTTTGATCGGAAAATTAACAAAATTACTAGCTAAAAACGAGACTGAAATTCCTAAAAAAGTTGAGGATTAAAAACACGATGATGATGGAATGAATTTCTGTTCCTACGAAAAAGTTTTGGTCTTTGAAAAATTTAGGGTTTCTTACCGATTGTGTGCTTGTTATTGTGCATCCAGACCTTGAGAACATGGCGTTTGACGCCGGTTTCTGCGCAGAATTGTTGCACGGCGGCTTCGTCTTGTTTCTGGATCCGCCACCCCACCGCCTCCGAGAACGCCAGCATTCGATCTTTCTGATCTTGTGTGAATTTCGTCCGGAATCGCTTTTTTGAACTACTTCCACCACCGACACCACCACCACCACCACCGCCTGCACCTCCACTTGAGCTGGGGTTTGAGATCTCTTCCAGATCCTCTCTAGAAGTAGACGGCAGAGCTAACGGACGTTGGTGGTGAGAAGACGGAGCCGGAGTCATGTGCAAGTAACCGCTAGGTCGGTGGTAGTACGGCGGTGCTGTTAAATATTGATGTTGTAACGCCGCTTGTTGCTGCTGCTGTTGTAGTCTTTGTTGTTGTTGACCTTCTATCTCCTTCCGATGGAAGTTCCGGTGACAATTACAGGCCGCACATTTAAGAGCATCCAAAGTACCTTCATCTCCGGCAGCCATAAACTCTCCACATCCATCCACAGCGTGACCACCAATGCCTACGGCATGGTTCTTCAAACACTCCCTATACCTATACCCTCCACCGCCACCGCTTTTCCTCCCCCTACCGGAATTCCCAACCGCATCATAGTTTCCCGGCGGCAGCTGAATCCCAACTCCCTCTTCTTGCTCTTCATGCTCATCAAACTCCATTTTTTTATAATTTTTTTTTCACCAAATTCTTCTCAAACAAATTAACGTCAGAAATTTAATGCTCGTCAGCATATACCGGTCACCACCATAGATTATCATACACATACAAACAACCAATAGATTAGAGGAATTTGTCTGAATAATAAGTGAAAAAAAGAGAGGCAGTGGTGGGTTTGTGAGGTTGATCAAAGGTGAAGAGGATAAGTGAAAGAAGAGGGTGTGGATATCAATTAACCCCTCGCCTGCAAAAAATAAAGCAAAAGTGTGTGTTTTTTTAGAGAGAGAGAGAGAGAGAGAGAGAGAGAGAGAGAGAGAGTTGTCTTGTTATGAGCAAAAATATTTCAGGTATGTTCCGGTTAATGGAGGAAAATGGTCACCGGTGATTGCCGGTAATAATTTGCTCCCCAACGCTTGGGCATCACACTGTATCTATTTTTATAAAATTTCCTTTCCTAATTAATAGTTTCTTTTATTTCTATTATTTTAGAAGTAAGATAGAACTTGTTGATAATGTTTGGTTTTTTAAGAAGTTAAATATTTACGTACGACAAGATTTTAAAAAAAATTCAATTTTAAAAATTTCAATTTATATGTTTGTTAAAATGAAATTTCTGAAAACAGTTAATTCAAAGAGTAAAGGACAATTTTTTGTCCTTGTGGTTTGATAGTTTACCCGGATTCAGTCTCTTAACCTTAATAAGTCAAATTTCATTCCTATTTTGCTAATTTTGTGCCCTTTTAGTCACTCGTCGGTTAAACTTAACGACACAACCGTTAAATTTGTAAGAATGACATTTTTACCATTTTCATTGAGACGTTTTTAGTCCCTATGGTTTTATTATTTACCCATTTATAGTCCAACATTTATTTTATCTTTATAATTATATTATTTATAGATATACTTAATTTATTATAAACACACTTATTTTATTTATAAATATACTTAAATTTTGATATTTTATTTAGATTTACTATTGTTCGTATTTTATTTAAAATTTAACTTTTTTTTAATTAAAATTATATATTTTCTTTACTAATTTACTTAAAGTTCATCTTCTTTATTAATTTTAATTTTTATAATATTATTGTTGACATTTATATATGTAATTTTGTTAGTTGTGTTTAACTAAATATAATATCGTCGATATATTTCCTCTCCAAAGTCACTATTTCTTCAAATATCTTCCAACCTAATCAATTATCGACAAATAAATTATATACATATGTGAATATACTTGAAGAAATAATGACATTGGAAGATACTTGAAATATTATATATATATATATATATATATATATATATATATATATATATATATATATATATATATATATATATATATATGAGTAAATTACAGAAATGGTCCCTGTGGTTTACATAAAACTTTGAATATGGTCCCTGTAGTTTTAATTTTGCATAAGCGGTCCTTAACTTCACTGTTTACTTTCAAAATTGGTCATTATGCTGTTAACTTTAACCATGAAAATGTTAAATCTTTTATAATGACCATTTTACCCTTTTCTTTAATAACATTTTAGTTTTGGTCCCTCGCTCATTTTACTTATTATTATTATTATTATTTATTATTATTAATTTAACTTTTTACATATTAATTTTTTTTGTTTATTAAGTTTTTTTATTTTAATATATTTTTTAATTTAAATTACAAACTCATTTATTCTTTTATTATAAACAATTGTATCAAACTAGAACCCATTTTCTTTTTTAGTTTTTCCGAATGAAAAAAATACAAACATTTTATATTGTAGTTTTCCAAACCAAAAAATTTTGAACCTTAAACTTTTATTAGTTTTTTTAAACGAAAAAAAATTTGCAAACCAATCTTGTTTTAAGTTTTTTCATTTTCTAAACGTAAAAAATATGAAAACCGATCCGTTTTTTATTTTTTTGCACAAAAAAAATCAACCATTTCTGATTTTTTTCTTTTGGGAAACGAAAGAACTACGAATAATTCTGATTTTCAGTTTTTCCAAACAAAAAAATCATTTTATTTTTCTAGTTTTTCGAAGGAAACCATTCTCTTTTATTTTATTCTCCGAACGAAAAAACTACGAACTATCACGTTTTAAAAGTTTTTCCTAGATACGAAATAGTGTGTAGTCTTTTTGTTCGGAAAACTAAAAAATGGAATGACTTGTATTTTTTACGATGGTAAAAATTTAAAAACGTAGTGGCTAGAATAATCTAAAATAAAAAAAATACGAATCATTCCATTATTTAGTTTTCTTTAATAAAAAACAACAAACCCTTTTATTATTTAGTTTTTCCGAAAAAAAAACTTCGAACCATTAATTTTTATTAATCTTAAGTTTTAACTTTTTCATATCGTAAAAAATACAAACCATTCCATTTCTTTAGTTTTTTCGAACAAAAACACGTTATTTCGTATTTAGGAAACCTTTAAAAACATAATAGTTCGTAGTTTTTTTCGTTCGGAGAAAAAAATAAAAAGAAATGGTTACATTCGAGAAACTAGAAAAATAGAATGATTGTTTTTGTTTGGAAAAACCGAAAATTATATTATTCTAGTTTGCAAAAAGTAATAACAGAATGGTTTGTATTTCTTTTCATATCTCAAAACAAAAAATTAGAATGAGTTTTTGTGCAAAAAATAAAAAATAAAAAAACAGATTGGTTTTCATATTTTTTACATTTAGAAAATGAAAGAACTTAAAACAAGAATGGTTTGTAACTTTTTTTGGTTGAAAAAAGTAATATAAGTTTAAGATTCAAAATCTTTTGATTTGAAAAACTACAATATAAAATATTTGTATTTTTTTCATACGAAAAAAATAAAAAATAAAATGGATTCTATTTTGATACAATTGTTTAGAATAAAAAAAATAAATAATTGGTAATTTAAATAAAAAATGAATTAAAATAAAAAAACTTAATAAACAAATAAATTAATATGTAAAAAGTTAAATTAATAATAATAATAATAAAAGTAGTAATAATAATAATAATAATAATAATGATAATAATAATAATAATAAGTAATATAGAGTTAAATAAAAAAATTTACTTAAGGGACCAAAACTAAAATGAATTGCAAACTTGAAGGACCAAAATGTTATAAAAAGAAAAGGGTAAAATGGTCATTGTAAAAAATTTAACCAATTCATGGTTAAAGTTAACAGCAGAGGGACCAATTTTGCAAGTAAACAGTGAAGATAAGGACCGTTTATGCAAAATTGAAACTACAGGGACCGTATCCAATGTTTTATGTGAACCACAGGACCGTTTCTGTAATTTACTATATATATATATATATATATATATATATATATATATATATATATATATATATATATATATATATATATATATATATATATATATATATATATATATATATAGACACACACACACACATATATATAGAATATGGTTCGAGAGAGTACCACTACTTATACAGCGCACCAGAAGCTACTACTTTTAAAAAATATTTTTCTAATTTTTTATTTCATAAACATGTTTTAATTAACATTATGATGATTATATGTAAATTTCACATACATTCACATCTTCTAGCTCCTAAAAAATGATGTGAACGCACACTTACATAATTTTGCATATATGTGGTGTGTGATTTCATGCACTTAGATTGTTCGAATTTGCGTGAAATTCACATATTATCTGTGTAATGTTAATTAAAACATGTTTGTGAAAACAAATTTCAAAAAAAAAATAATTTTACGAGTGATACCTTCGGGTGCGTTGTGTAGTAGGTGGTACTCACTTAAACATATATATATATATATATATATATATATATATATATATATATATATATATATATATATATATATATATATATATATATATATATATATATATATATGTATGTATGTATATATCCAAGACATAAATTATAATTATATAATATACACATAAACATTATGTGTATTAAATTATATACACATAAATTACACACACACACACACACACACACACACACACACACACATATATATATATATATATATATATATATATATATATATATATATATATATATATATATATATATATATATCCAACACATATAATATAATTTATGTGTCGATAATTGATTAGGTTGGAAGATAGTGACTTTGGAGAGGAAAAATATCGACGATATTATATTTACTTAAACACAACTAACAAAATTACATTTATAAATGTCAACAATAATATTATAAAAATTAAAATTAATAAAGAATATGAACTTTAAATAAATTAGTAAAGAAATATATATTTAAATTAAAGTAAAAGTTAAATTTTAAATAAAATACGAACAATAGTAAATGTAAATAAAATATTAAAACATAACTATATTTGTAAATAAAATAAGTGTGTTTATAATGAATTAAGTATATCTATAAATAATATAAGAGTATTATAAAGATAAAATAAAATAAAATAAATGTTGGACTATAAATGGGTAAATAATAAAACCGTAGGGACTAAAAACGTCTCAATGAAAAGGTTAAAAATGTCATTCTTACAAATTTAACGGTTGTGTCATTAAGTTTAACGGACGAGGGACTAAAAGGGTACAAAATTAGCAAAATAGGGATGAAATTTGACCTTATTATGGTTAAGGGACTGAATCCAGGTAAACCATCAAACCACAAGGACCAAAAATGTCCTTTACTCTAATTCAAATGATAAAGTTAATGCATTTTAGGTCAGATTTAAGTTCTAACATGAATATAGGAAATTTGCGTTAAAAACTGTGAAGTTGGACCATGTTTGTGATTAAAATCCCTGATCACTTTTTATTGCACAAAACAATTCTAAGCGGTAAAATCTTCTGAAATTAAGATGTTACCGGCTATAATAGGTCGCTATGCTTAAATGGCACACACGTGGCGTCCACATGACAAACCCGTGGCGCCTACCTGGCACTACATGTATAATTATTAAACTAAATTTTTGCATAAAAACCCCAGAGTTGGTGACTTTTTCGATTAAAACTCTTAACTATTTTTTTGTCACACCTAACCAACGATCATATTTACCGCTTCTCTTCTCCCCTACCTCCGGCAACTCCGATTACTCTATCCCTTCTTTATGTTCAATGTTGTTTCTTTTATGTATATTTGTTCGATTAACTTTTACCGCTTAATCTTGAATTTCAACTTCAATTGTGCCGATGGAATCGATTTCGTTTTGTGTTCACAAATTGCATTTTTAGGCTCAGTTTTATGTTCAATTTCATTTATTATTGTTCTATTTTAGCTTCTGAATATTATCAGCCAGAGCAGTGAGGTTTGCTAGAGCCTAAGAGGTGTAGGTTTCATTGGGAAATGAATTCTTTGTTTAATAAATATCCATGTCATCAAATGCAATCGGTGAAAATTATTTTTGTTTGTTAGAAGTTTTTTATCAAATGAAAAATGATTTAGGGTTTTAATAGAAAAAACTAAACAAGTTGGAGGTTTTTTACGCAAAAATCTATTTAAAAATTTTACATGTCATCAAACCGGTTGCAAGTCAGATTTTTTGAAAAAAACCCAAATTTAAAAAGTTTTAACCGGTTGGAAGGTTTTTGTGCTATGAAAAATGGTTCGGGGTTTTAATCACAAAAATGATCCAAATTAAGGGGTTTTTGCGCAATTTTCCCTATGACAAATATAGATTTAATAGTAGGATTTATTAGTTGTGTGTTTTGTCTTATATAAATCAAATTATATTAAAATAAATAATATATTAAATAATTTAAGGTTTATTACACTGTTTCGTCACTTCTTGTTTTTTTTACGTATAAAATTTTCAAATCATTTATTTTCTTGGTTTTAAAAAATTTACCTATTATAACACGTTTATAATAGCTAAACCAGGTTATTATAGGTAACTTTCTGAAAAAAAAAAAAAAGGGTCGTTTGGTAATCAAATGTGTTTGAGAATATATATGAGTTTAATTAGGAATAGATCTAAAAGTACAATGAATGAATAAATATTGAATGAGAAAACTCATGAGTATGAATGAGTTTATATTTTGGTAATGATTCTTATTTTCTTGGTTTCAAAAGCTGAAAACAAGTGCAATTAATTATAACAAACCAACATTGATGACCGAAGGAGCATCTATGAGATAAGGGTTGACTCTTTTTTTTGGTGAGGAACGAAGAGAGTGGTTTGACTGCTGTGCGAAGTGAAAGGTCTCATCTTTATTCGAATAAGTCATTCCATCCTTCCATGATTAAATTGGACCTCTCCCTATCCTCTCCTACTCTGGCTCAAGAAAAGAGGGGGTATCGATGAGATTGGTAAGAGCTCCTTCTCAATCCCATTCGTACCATGTCCACTTCTTTACTATGGATCATGTCATCAGAGGCTAAATAATTTTTTGATATCTATACCCATTCAGTGATTTAAAACTTTTCAAACAAACACATACTAAATAACTTGGGGATTCTATTGATAAAAATATTACGAAGAGAATAAATTGTCAAAAGTAAAAAACATGTTTGTTTTTCCATAATAAAATCATAATTTAATATCTTAATTAATTAATTAATTAATTGCAATAGAGATGTTAGTGATGGAGTTAAGATTTCAGACAACAACTATAACATCGCATATCTTTAATTACTCTTTAACTATTTCAAGCTTTGATTGTTGTAATTTTACATTAATTAATGAAAGTTCAATACTGTGTTATGAGGAATTAAAGTTTTATATTTTGTGGTGCTAATTATTTAAACTAAGGATGTGAAATAGATGCAGCGTAGCAAATGGAAAATAGATTAATCTGTTGATTCAAAAAATTCCAGATTAATCCCTACTAAAAGTTTGTTGATTTCGAAGAATGCCAAACAATTAGGCTTCAAACAATCGATTTTAACTCGGAAATTTGGAAAATGAAAAGGTTTTCTTGATTGATAATCTGTTTTCTTACAATACTTCAACATGTCTTAAATAGAATTGGAAAACTAAAAATGGGTCAAAAAAACCCAACGGGTCGACCCAGGGAACCAAAAGAAAAAAATCAAAAACCCATAAAAATCACAAAAAAAACCCATAACTTTCAATCCGGGTCGAATTTGGGCCAAACGGTTTGGCAAACTGCCTATGGCTGTTTGTCACTACGTGGAGCTCGATCCAACGGTCGTCTGGACACCTGACGGGCCCCAAACGGAGACCCGAGTCAAAAGATATGGCCTTTTTCGTTTAGTCCCTTTTGTTACGAATCTTGTCTTGGGCCTTCAGAAACAATAAAGCCCGATCATCCACACTTGGGCCTGCATCAGAAATGTTAAGGTAAGTCTTGAAATCAATGATAAATGACAATATACCAAGTTAAGGAATGTGTTGATTTAAAAGTTATAGGGTGAAAAGTGTCAATATATATCTCAAAGAATTCCCTTTATGCGTGAGTTCAGATTAAAAGATCTGCTCACTTGCAAAATTTGCTCTATCTGTAACTCTTGGCCTCTTTGCTCTCTCTCAACACATTGAATTTTTGAAATAAATCAATCAATAAAGTTGGTATATAGCATCATTGAAAGCATCCAAGACTACATCTAAGTACAATTTCAACGTAAGTTGATATTTATTTGAGTTTTTATAAACTTTGGGTTCAGTTCTTTAATGAACCGATTGGTGGCATGGATGTTGATTTTGTTCATGCATGTGGATTTAAACAGACTTAGATCATTATTGGAGGTGTATAGAAGTTTTAGAAACAATTATTAAGCTCAGATTCAAGATAAAGGTATGTCAATTTGATATTGAGTGTGTTCATGTAACACTTGTAAAATCCAGTAAATTCTAATTCTAATATTTTAATTGTATTATAGAATAAAAAAACTTTATAAAAGTCAAAATTATGAGTTTTTGTTATCTTAATGGAAAATAGGGAGAAAAATTAGGAAGAATGACTATATAGTCCAATCTGTATGCCCAAACCACATAAGATAAGCTAAGTAGCTAGATGGATTCCAAATGTGTGATTAGTAGCTGATGCAGAAAAAAGAGTAGGTCCCAAAAGTATATTATAAGTATCTCATGAGTAACTACAGAGGGAGATGAATACAGTTTAAAGAAAATCACACAGATGTTTTTAATATTCGTATGTTTATATTAAAAAAATATAGGCTTCATGTTGAATCCTAGTGAAGCTTCTTTAATTTGATGCAAAGAAAGACGAAATTGTCTCACTAAGAGACAAACTTATTTTTCTACTAAAGGATAAGTTTGACAAAAGGCATTCTTATCCTTGTACCGTCGGATCTTTGTCTTGTTCTTTTGTCTTTTAATTGTTGTTCTAGTTTTGTCCTAAAGGAGTAAGTCAACTTATACACTTTAAACTTCTTTTAAAGCTATTTTTATATAAGAAAAGTTATGTCACCCTTTTCAAGCATCTTCTCTGTCTTCATATTACAGAACAACTGGCAGGTTGCAGCAGTTCTACATTTCTACTTTGTATTGAACTCTAGTAGCCGATCCTAGCATTCAAAACTCTTTATAAAGACTTAAAAACACATTCCAATAAGTGACTAACGTGTTCACAAAGAATAGAACACTTAGCTATGTGAAACCTATTCAACCAACATAAATAGATTAGACATAATTTGCCAAACCTATCCTGCTGATAAGGATAGTTTTGGCATTCTGCCAAGTTAACTAATGTAAAAGTGTTCAAAGGACTTAGACTAATATTGTAAAACTTTTTGTAGGTTTGATTGCGACATTAAATATCCTAACAATCTCCACAAAAGACTATCACAACAAGTTTTTATCTAGGATCTGTCACTGTGATATAGAACATGTTTAATTAAGGCATTTTTATGCCTTACAATCTCCCCATATTTACAATAATAAGGCTAAGGCACAAGAACACCAACTTTCACTATATATATTTACAATACAAGAGAAAATTACAATTTACAACATTAGAGTAAAGTAAATGATCAACAATTACATGATGAAAGTTGTTTATAAATAACTAGTCGACCGTTTGGTTGGAAGCCAACTAATGAAAACACTAATCAACTAATGACTAGTGTAAATTCTTCATCTTGCATTAAGCTTTGAGTATAGACACCTAGTCTATGTCTTCAACTTCAGTGGATTATGGTGTAGATGGACATTCTCCATCTTCTCCGTCTCAGTGGCCGTTTGAATGAGTTTTTTTTTTGCTCAGGGCCTGCCACAGTCTCTCTCTTGATATCAAAATCCTCAACCTTTATTTTCACAATAAAAGAATAATGAAACAACCGGTAAGCTAATTGCTTAGTGTGTTAGTAGAAAGTTACAATTTAACATGCATTTATGTGCACGGTGTGCTGCCTTCCTATGCAATGGAATAACCAAATATTTTTAAAACTAAATTTCATCATTCACATGTTATATACCTAAAAAATACAGGATAATTTTAAATTTTCTAAGGTCATTCATCGATAAATAAGGTCAACCATGCAAGCTAATAAATTACATCAACCACAGTGTGCTAAATAAATTTAAGTTTACATGCCAAGCCATCTAGGAATCTACCCGACCCTCAAAAGTCTATACAAATATGATGATGTCTCGGTCAACAAAAGTCAACGACCTCATACTAGAGTGTACGTCTCAAAGGGTTTCCCAAGTATGTTAAGAGAGGCTGTAGAGGGGGGGGGGTGGTGAATGCAAATAATTCTTTATCACACACTATTTCTCAATGTTTGTATGTATATATTAACACTTGTTAATTACAAACAAGTTTTAATTGCGAAATGATCCAAACTGAAATGAAAACAGACTTCAAACTAATCTAAGACTCACTCAGACTAGATACAATGAATTCACTCACTAAGGTTCACTCACTGTTTATACAAGACACAGACAGAACATCTTTGAGATTGAATAACTTAGACACAATCAACTATAACACTCTATGTTGAAACAGAACTTGGATGCGTAAAAAACACACTTTACTTTGCACTACACGTTCTCTATTTGTGGATGTCTCTCTAGATATCTCTAAATCCTTGGAAGCTTCTTTTATACTCAGATAGTGAATCTCAATGAAGCTTCTTCGTAGGATGTAGAGAAAGTGGGAATGTCTTTCAAAAAGACAAGGATGCTTTACTGCAATCTGACAAATTAGACTTTGCCCACTTGTTGCAGAATATTTGTCTTTTTCTTTTTGTCTCTGTTGTCCACAGCTTTACCTTAAAGAGGAATGACAATTTTAGACCTTTACTCTTCATTGTTATGCGATTTGATATAAGAAATGTGTTGGTACACCCTGTGTGACGATAGCAGTCTAAGTGATCCAACATTGTGGTTTAGCAAGTATTAGATATATATGTTTATATATGGTTGTTAATTATTATTGTTTGTGTGTTTGAACTTAATGTAACATATTACAAGAAGTTCAAACATAAAGATCAAAGATAAAATCAATCATAATGTAAAAACATACGTTTCAATACTTAGTTAAATATGTGAAAAGGTAAATTTGAAATGTTTAAGGACTAGGATTCGAATCTGGTTAGATTCGAATGAGTCTCTTGAACAAATTCGAATGTGACCATTTAGGCAGATTCGAGAATGTCAGATGGAACAAACTCGAATGGGCTTTGGGCCGGATTCGAGTTTAGCCCATGACAAACTCGAACTAGTCTCTATAATTAGGGATAGACTCGAAATATTATCAGACTTTTTGCAGAATTCGAAAGTGATTAAGCATTAAGCGATTTCGAGTTTATCATCAGTGTTAGTGTCGTTTCGGAGAGAATCAGTTCGTAGGTGCGTTCGTGTGTCGTTCGTGCAGCTTCTGATAGTCTCCGTGTTTCTGGTGAGAGTTGTTTCCGTCTACCCATTAACGAGGATTCCGCACTCGTTGACGGTTCCGCGTCTAGATAGATCTCGTAGTGGTAGACCTTACAAGTGGTATCAGAGCCTACGAGGTGTTCTTAGTGTTCTTCGTGTTCATCTAGATACAACCTAGGTTTCTTGACGCTATTGGACAGTTTTTCTCTCATATTCGTGTTTTTCGAGCTTAGCAAATTCTTATCCGGGAAATACTTCGTGTTTTTCACGTTTTTGATCGAAATCAATATTTTTCGTTGTAAAAATATTGATTTAATCTGCAAAACGTAAAGAAATCGAAGTGTTAGCCGTTTTTCGAGTTTGCGGCGCTCGAATCTGTTAGGAGTAATTAGGGTTATTCTTAGTCTCGAGTCTAACCAAAATCCGCTCCTCTCGAGTTTGATAAAGTTTGTTTTCGAGTTTGATTCGAGTCTGTGCTAGTTTCGAATAGGATCTCGAGTCAACTTGCATTCGAGTTTGCTTCGAGTTTAGTCTAGTTTCGAATAGTGCTTCGAATCTACTGAAGTGTTCGAGATTGCCTTAACCTTCGACTTTAGGGACTTTTCGAATCTGTCATAATTTCAAATTTAATTGAATTTCAACACTTAATCGAATTTAATCCCAAAAAGATTTAACCTAAATTATATTCGAATCTACCTAGATTCGAAAGAGTTAGCTTAAGTCAGTTTCGAATTAAATTAATTAAGTTCCAATTCAATTCCTTTTGAAACGATGTCAAACCTTCAAAAGTTTCTGGAAATGGACCACGAGGTCGGGAAGGCAAACACTCCGCCTAAGCTGATGAAACTCGAGGATTATTACTGGTGGAAAGATCGGTTTGCCGATTTTGTGCGCTTCAATGACATGCACATGTGGGTGTGTATTGACGAAGGATAGATTCCACCAATTTCTGAAGTTGAAGGCCGTCAGAGAGTTCTATCATATCAGATGATGAAGGAAGATGATAAGAAACTCTATGAAGCTGAGAACAGAGCTTTCTCAATAATTCGAATGGCGTTGCCTCAGGATATTCTGCACACATTTCGGACTCAAAAGACTTCTAAAGAACTTTGGGAGTCACTGGAGAAAAGGTGTGAGGGTAATCCAAGGGTACGAAGGAAGCGCATGGAATTATTGAAACAACAGTTTGCGATTTTCAAGGCGTTAAAGGATGAACAGCTGGATGATACCATCACCCGGTTCTATCATCTGTTGACGGAACTTGAAAGTCACGGGATTGAGTATACTGACACCGACAAGAACAATAAGCTTCTTGATGCCTTACCAGCCAAATGGGCTATGTATGTGGGAATGATAAAGCATAATGAGGATAAGTATTATACCCAATCTCTGGAGGATATTGTGGGAACGTTGCGAGCTTATCATTTCGAGCTACTGAAGGCCGAAACTGATTACGAACAAGTCCAGAATCCAGCGATGTATTTTGGAAAATCAACAAAACCTTCAGCGACCGCCGATCTGAAGACTGCTACAGCGTTTTTCACCGGAGAAACGTCGTCACCAGCAGAGTCTGATGACACACTGAACAGAGCGTTCTTAGGGTTGGGAAGATCAGAAGAACAACAACCTCAAGCAGCACAGGCGACGACATCTCAGAGCTATTCTAAGATGCCCATGAGCGCTAAATCAGCGGAAGAACATCTGAACTTGCTTGCTTCATTTGTAGCCGCATACGGGAACTGCGTTCAGGGGAAGATAAACGATCCTGCTCTCTGGGATGAAGACTATGATCAGGTCGACCCTGACGATCTTGAGGAGATGGACCTTAAATGGCAACTGGCCATGGTAACCCAACGGGTTAAAAGATTCATCAAACGAACTGGGAGGAATCTGACAATGAACAACAAGGGGATTGGATTTGATAAGTCCAAGGTAAAGTGCTACAACTGTCAAGGTCTGGGACACTTCGCCAGAGAATGTCAGAGACCGAAGGTAGATACGTACCAAGGGCAGAGTCAGCATCAGGGACAGTTTCAGAATCAGTCTCAACAACGATACCTTCCGAGTTCATCTGCCGGTCAAGCCAATATAGCTGGTCTACTATCAAATGTCACATCAGACAGACAGCTGTATGGTACCTACGACTGGAGTTCACATCCGGAATCAAATGCTCGGGCTTTTATGGCTGAAGTCACGGAGAACGGATGTGAAGGGGAAGAGCAGACCACAAGGGACAGCAGTCTGATGTGGGTGGAGAAGACGAATGATTAGACGCTTCTGGAGTTTGCCGCTCAAATGGCCAACGTGGAATCCGACCACACAAAGGAGATTACCACAGGTCCAAACAACAAGTGGTTCGTCGACAGTGGATGCTCCAGGCACATGACATGGGAAAGAAGTCTCCTTACAGACTTCAAGGGTGGGAATCGGGGATTTGTATCATTCGCGGGTAACAAAGGAGGAAACATCACGGGTACCGAAGTGGTCACTAATGGGACGATCAAGTTGGACCAAGTTTATCACGTTGATAAACTGGTTCACAATCTCATTAGTGTATCTCAAATCTGTGACAAGAAGAATTCAGTGTTGTTCACTGACACTGAAGCGTTAGTGCTAAAACCGGGATTCAAGATTCCAGAAGAATGGGTATTGATGCGGGCACCAAGGAAGAATGACTTGTACAAGGTTGATATGAACAAGCCGGAGACTTCGATGGTGCCAATCTGTCTGTTATCCAAAGCTTCGGAGATAGAATCGGTATTGTGGCACAGACGCATGGCTCACTTGCACCTAAGAAAGATGAACTACATAACAAAAAATGGATTAGTACAAGGTGTGCCTATGAAAAGCTTTCAGTTCGAGGACAAGTGTCTACCATGCAAGAAGGGCAAACAACATAAGAAGACACACAAGTCCAAGACGCAGAACTCCATAACCTCAACATTCGATTTGTTGCACATGGATCTTTTCGGACCAATCAACAAAAGGAGTATAGGAGGTAGTTGGTACTGTTTAGTTATCACTGACGATTACTCACGATTTTCTTGGGTTTTCTTTCTAGGTACAAAGGACGAGACGGCTTCCAAGCTCATCGGGTTCTTAGACCAAGTGGAGAATTCCCACAGAACACGGGTTAAAAGGATACGTAGTGATAATCGAACTGAGTTCAAAAACACTGTAATTGGTGTATATTGCCTATCAAAGGGCATAGTGCATCAATTCAGTGCACCATATGAGCCTCAACAAAATGGGGTGGCCGAACGTAAAAACAGGATACTGATTGAGGCAGCTAGGACTATGTTGTCGGATTCAAAGCTTCCTACCATGTTTTGGGGGGAGGCAGTGAATACCGCATGTCACATTTTAAACCGAGTCCTAACTGTCAAATCTTTGAACAAAACCTGTTATGAAATTTTGAATAAGTGGCCACCTAATTTAACTGGCTTCGAACCGTTTGGGGTACCATGCACTCTTTTGCGTACAAAACATCAACCGAAGTTTGGTGAAAAGGCTGACGAAGGATACTTCCTAGGTTATGTGCCGAACTCACCAAACAAACGGGTTTTCAATAAAACAAATGGTACGGTAGAGATTGTGTATAACATTGAAGTCACAAGTTATACACATGAACCCCAAACAGGTCCGGAATGGATATTTGACTATGATAAATTATTTGAGTCATTTAACATTCCTTTGGATGAAAATGCAGGTACAATCGAAAAGGACATGGCGACGTTGCATCTGAATGACGAAGGTCATACCTTTCCGAGGACTACATTTCAATCCACATCCGAGCCTACTGCGACTAAAGATGGATCTCCAGAAGTTGCGGATCCAGAAGCACCTACCACTGAGAATCAGACTCAGGCAACAAGTTCCAACTCTGAGGAAAATGTCCATGAGGAGGAAAATGTAGAAACTGAGGCTGTTCCCCATTAGGTGAAATAGGATCTAACTTAGGAGATAATCTGAGAGTTGACGAAATAGAGACTTCTAGGATTAATACGAACCATCCTATAGAAAGCATCATAGGAAATCCTAACGAGGGTGTGAAGACTAGGAGTAATGTGAATAACAACACTGTGTTGTTGTCGATGATAAACGACTCCGAGGCATATCCTACCTGTCTCTATTCGTGTTTCATATCGCAAGTAGAGCCTAAGAATGTGCAAATGGCACTTAAGGATAACTCCTGGGTTGAAGCGATGCAGGAAGAACTTTCGCAGTCTAGGAAACTAGAAGTGTGGGAGTTAGTTCCATTACCTCGAGGGGAAGTTGCTATGGGAACCAAATGGGTTTTTAAGTGCAAAAGAGACGATCGGGGTATAGTCACTCGCAACAAGGATAGGCTAGTTGTAAAGGGTTTCAACCAAGAGGAGGGAATCAATTACAATGGGTGTTTGCACCAGTAGCAAGGCTGGAAGCCATTAGGTTGTTTCTAGCTTTTGCCTCCTTCAAGGGCTTTAAGGTATATCAATTAGATGTTAAGAGTGCTTTCCTATATGGGAAAGTGAAGGAGTTGGTGTATGTAGAACAACCGCCCGGATTTACAGATCCAAAATATCCTGATAGAGTATATCGCTTGGATAAGGCTCTATATGGATTGCATCAAGCACCAAGGGCGTGTATGAGACTCTATCCAACCATTTATTAGAGAACGAGTTTGAAAGGGGTAGGATAGATAGTACTCTGTTTGTTAAGAGGAAGGGAGAGCATTTCATCTTGGTACAAGTGTACGTCGATGATATCATTTTTGGATCATCAGACGAACAAATGTGCAAAGATTTCGAGAAGGTGATGAAGTCGAAATTCAAGATGAGTGCAATGGGAGAGTTAACTTTCTTTTTGGGGTTACAAGTTGACCAGAAGAAGGAAGGGATGTTTATCCATCAGACGAAGTATGTCTATGACATATTGGAACGCTTCGGGAT
This sequence comes from Centrapalus pauciflorus, assembly GCA_020465985.1. Taxonomy (NCBI): domain Eukaryota; kingdom Viridiplantae; phylum Streptophyta; class Magnoliopsida; order Asterales; family Asteraceae; genus Centrapalus; species Centrapalus pauciflorus. The sequence continues at coordinate 887,482 of JAANYP010007010.1, read as the reverse complement.
GGAAGGAACAAAATTGACTGCCCATTTCAGCACGCCGATTCAAGTGAATCACAATCTCGGACCGGGTACTGAAAGTGATACCGATGTGGATCCGACGTTATATCGGGCCATGATTGGATCACTTATGTATTTAACTGCTTCTAGACCTGACATTATGTTTGCTGTGTGTATTTGTGCTAGGTTTCAAGCTAATCCGAAGGAGATGCACATGAAAGCTGTGAAGCGGATTCTACGATACCTCAAGTCGAAACCGAAGCTGGGACTTTGGTATCATGCGGAGGGAGATCTAGAGTTGGAGGCATTCACGGATTCTGACTACGGAGGATGCAGCTTGACACGCAAATCAACAACTGGAGGTTGTCAGTTCCTAGGAGGGAGATTGGTATCCTAGCAATGCAAGAAACAGACGTCGGTAGCCGTGTCAACGTGCGAGGCCGAGTATGTTGCTGCTGGTAGTTGCTGCTCACAGGTTCTGTGGATACAACAACAATTGCGGGATTACGGTTTGGCTTACACTCAAACTCCAATTAGGATAGACAATCAATCTACAATTGCTATAACTAACAATCCAGTTAAACACAGTAAAACAAAGCACATAGACATTAGGCATCATTTTATTCGTGATTGTGCTGAAAAGAACTTAATCAAATTGGTAAAAGTGGCAACGGATGATAATAATGCTGATTTATTTACCAAAGCATTTGATAAGTCATGGTTTGAATATTTAATTCAACTAAATGGAATGCGTAACCCAGAGTAATTTGACCTTAGTGGTAGTTTATTTCCTTTTATAGCTGTAGTATTTCTTTCTTTTTATAGTTAGTCTGCTAATTTAGGATAGTTTCTATTTTTAGTAAGTTTCTATTTTTAGTAAGTTAGTAGGTTATCTTAGTTTACTGCTATTTCTTATGAAAAACAAAAGAAAAAAGAGAGAAAATCATAAAAATACAAAAAAAGAGAATATCAGAAAAGGAGTTAAGTCTTAGATGCATAGGTTCAAAGTGACGAAAATTAGCACAGTCGTTACAAAGTGTTTAGGCTTTCATACATAATGCAACTAAAATTCTAAGTGTTATACTTTATTTCAGTTTGATGTGTTGGTAGGCATAATAAATATAGGGAGTCTCAAGGCAAATAAAATATTCAAGAAAAAGTCAAACGTGTCACTAACTTAGATGTACGACTAATCGGTCTTAATTTTTATGTACAAGACATACAAACTTTGAGTCTAAATGAGGTATGCAAACTTTCTGGGTATGTATAGCAACATCAAATACATCTTAAAATGGAAAGAATAGAAAAATCATATAAAATTGAGAGTCGAAAACATGTAACTTTGTTGTACGTAAGTACAGACCTGTTGCCTCTGTTTAGATTCGGGTTAGCAAGATACGTCGCTTTGTTGTACGTCGGTACAGACCTGTCACCGCTGTCTTGCTAGCTTTAAGAATAAACTTTAAGTCAAACTAAGACACTTTGTTGTATGAAAATACAGACCTGTGTCCGATGTTTGTCTTTTAAAGAAAGTTTGCAAATACCAACAAGTTAGAGTCTTTGTCTGTATGCCTTGATCATAAAAGTATGTCTATGTCTGAGTCACGTAAGATAATTTCATGATAAATAAAAATGCCAAGGGATATTCCGAAATGTAGAATGTTTATAGGGGTAAATACCAACAATCGGCTAAATGGGTATTTCACGACAAACAATCAAACGAATCAAAAATTCCTAAGTGTGAAAGTTTAAGTACTGAAAATGAGTATCTGACATCGCTATCTGATTGAACCTTTCCTTGACTATACTCATCAAAAATATTTTGTTTAGCGTTTAGCTTAGGTTGTGAATTTTAATAAGTATAACTTAAGTCTAAGTTAAATTTTTGGTCAAAATTTTAAAATTTTATTTTTATTTTTATTTTTTACTTAGTTTTTATTTTATTTTACCTTAGTTTATTTTATTTTATTTTTTACTTAGGTAAAAGGTCAAAAAAAAAATTACTGAGGGTGCATTCACAGTTGAATAAAATAAACACTGCGTGAAAATCTTGTGCTTCGGGTAAAGGATTTGGCATAGTTTATTCCGTTACACAATACCGTTGAAAAGGTTGAAAAAGTTGAAGTTATTTCAAAATTTTCGAAATTTTTCTAAGTGTTAGGTGAAATTCGAGTTTAGGACAGACTCGAAATTGGGTGGTTCGAATCTGTCAGTAGATTCGACTTTGGCCATAGATTCGAAGGTTGGTATTATAAATAGGTTAACAGTAATCGTCGTTACTCTTACCTGTTTTCGAATCTACTCCTTCGAATCTATCCGGCGACCTCGAATCTACTTCCTCGAATCTACCGATTTCTACAAAAACAACAATTTGTCGAGTTTCTTGCGAAAGTGTTCGATTCTACTGATACTTCTAGGTACAAACAATTGGGTTGTACAAGATTCATGTAGTCTTATACACCATTTAAGTCAAAATCATCAATTTTTGAAGGATTAATGGTCGAAGTCGGATTTTTCAAAATTAACCAAGTTTGGAACGATAAAAGGTCAAATTAAAGGCAAATATCAGTGATTAGAACCTAGTTGGACTAATGTATGTGATTTTCTAAGTTCAAAATGGTTAAAATCATGGGTTTTGATGAAGAATTGGGCCGACGACTGTTCGAATCTGATCATGAACATTCTCGAGTTTGTCAGTAAACTCGAGAAGAACATTACATTCGAATCTGTCATCAAATTCGAAATAGGGTGTTTTCGAATCTGTCAATTCGAATCTGTTATTTTATTTGAATTATTTAATTTAAATTTTATTAAACTTGTAGAAATTCTTTTGTGTTGGATTTTGTACTTAATCAAGTTCAAAATAAAACAAATTTGAATTTAGGCAAGTTTATTGATTTTTATTAATTCTAATAGTTTATCTATTGTGCAGATATGGCTGTTCGAGTATTTGTGCCGAAGCACAATATGGTCATTCCCCCCGACCATCATATCCCTGAGGCGCAGGGCTTTCGTCAAATGATGGATTTCCTTGTAGAATCTAGGATTGCTTTTGCATTGTCTCACAATATTCAGATTGTTATTCCCTATGTTCGCCAGTTCTATGATCATCTTCAGGTGGACTGCTCTGTCACCCCGACAGTGCTGAGAACAAGGATCGCAGGGCAACAGTTGGTGTTTTCTGCCGATATGCTGCGTCAAGTTTTGCAGCTAGGATCTCAGGAAGAGGAGTCTGGGCCTATTGACTTTCCCCTAAGTATTAGGCAAGCGGCTTTTCAGAGAATGGGTTACAGTTTAGATGTTACGAAGACTTCTTACATGAAGAGCGGGCTTATTGGCCAATGGAGATTTTTGGCTCATGTGTTTATGGTTTGTTTCGCAGCCAAGAAAGCCGGTTTTGACTATATTGTCTCGAAGATCCAATCTGGGATGATCGCCTTAGTATATAATCGGCCTTTCAGCTTTTCAGAAATGTTTTTCTCGGAGTTCGTTCATCAAATCACGGCTCCAGAGCATCAACAATTTCTCTTATATCCTCGGTTCATAATGATGCTAATCAGGCATTTCTTGCCGAATTTGCCTCACCTAAATGAAATCCAAAGTGTCGCGGTGATGGATAAAAGAATTTTTGCTGATTGCTCCTCGCACAGAGGAAGGTTGGCGGTTCCGGTCGAGCGACCGTTGTTTGGAGCAGTTCTAGATAGGAATTTTGAAGCCCCAGATACTGCCAACTGGGCAGGAGAAGTGGAAGTTCAAGCTAGACAGCCACCGCAACAACAATAACAACAACCACGTGCACAACCACAAAGGAGACGACAAAGAGCTACTGCGAGTCAGACTCAGGCATCTAGGCCTTCCACAAGTCAACAACCAGAGATACAAGAGGCGGGCCCTTCGAATATTCCAAGTGAATCTGATCAGTTGTGTCAGACGTTACATGAAATTTGGGAAGCAGGTCCTCATGCCAATGAAGAAATATCTGCAGCGTTGGTGGGAGAATTGCTTGAGCCTCCAGAGGGAGAAGAAGATGTGCTTAGGGATGTTGAAGAATATGAACCAGAGCAGACTGGTAATGATGAGTCGTCATCTGCCACTGAGTCAGAAGAAATGGAGGAGATAGAGGTTGAAGCTCCGGAGTCCGTATCTACAGAACCTCCTGTTCAAATGGGAACGTATCGATCAAGGTTAATAGTATCGGAAGAAGCTTCAAGGAGGCGAGCAACAAGAGAGTCTTATGACTCCGATTTTGAAGAAGAAGAGGTTGCACCATTAGTGACAAGGCAACGGGCCAAGCGTCACAGATTTATGCAAGGATCGTCTTCAGCTTCAGCAGAACAACCAGAAATTCCTCAAACTCAAACTCCTCAACCTCAGGAACCTCAAACCACCATTCCACCATCACCACCTCATGATGAACCATACATCCCATCGCCGATCATTCCAACTCCAATCCAGTCCATCCCATCAACCTCATCCACACACGCCGACAATCAAAGGTTTCTGCAGCTTAAAGCTCGAGTTGACTTCCAAATTGTCCAAATCTTAGGCCTAACAAAGGCAATCGGCGAGATTCAGACTCATAATGCAAATCTTGATAAGGAGAATGCCGATCTGAAGAAGATTGTGGAAAAGGTTCAGGAAGAGAACTTAAAGTTAAAAACATTTGTAGCAGATCAAGCAGCTGAGTTGAGGTCGATGCGCTCCCTAGTTGAGCAATTAATGAAAAATTTACAAGCTCAGGGGGAGACATCGTGTCGAGATCAAGAAGTGGGCAGGAAGGATGATGATAATGAAGATAACCAAAGCAATGATCCCAGCTCTCAAAGACAGAATGAGCCAGTAGATTTTTCTGCTGCTCAGGCTGCTCAATCTCAGGGGGAGCCAAGTCAAGCAGGAGGTGAAGTAGGAGAGGCCAGCTCGTCTAAACCTACGGATTTTGAGATAAGTGAGATGATTGATGCTCTCATGGATCTCGATGACGACCCAATGGACTTGGGATTTGACTTTGAAGAGGATATGGAAGAACTAGAAGAGGGAGAATTTGTCCCTGAAGAGATTGTTGATTGGAGATCAGATGATGAGGTGTGTGCTGACGAAGACGATGAAGCTGATGAAATCATCGTTCAGCAAAATCCTATCACTGATACATATGTGATAGAAGGAAATTACGTTGTTAACATAGAAGTGGTGAATGCTGCTTTAAATGTTGAGTCATCAAAAGAAGAACCTGTCAGAGAGTTAACGAATGAAGAGAAAAGAAAGTTGTGGTTCAGGGCTGAGCAGAATGAATTAGAGCTGAAAGAGAAGATGAGGGTGCCGGGGACTGGAAAACTATCAGGAAGCATTTTAAGCTGGTTCTTTGATCGAGAACTGCAGCTATTCATAATCAAGAGAAAAGATGGGCTCCAGTACCTCAGGCGATCTCTGAAAGTATTCAATTCACTGCCAAAGATTGAGATCAAGGCGTTAGCATGGAAAGAATTGATCAATATCGGCAATGATCCCTACGCAGATATAATTTCCAGAATCATAAGGAAAGAGGGAAGATCAAGGAAGTTTGAACGCCTAAATCCAAGGATAGGAAAAAGAGTAGAGGATCCTTCTCGTATTGATCCTCTAACTGGGCGTCCTTGGATGAAGATTCAATACAAACCCGTAAGATGTTTAAGAAAGGTGCCGCTCAAGCCTATGCCACAGAATGTCATGAAAAATCTGAATTGGTGGTATGTTGAGAGTAAAACTGGAGAAGCGGTGATGGAAGATTTTGAAGAAAAGGTGCTTCTTAGAATCTATGATCCTCTTCACCCGGTAAACCTTTCTCGAGATGACCTTCAAATTTTGCATGCTCATAAGATTTCAAGTGATACTCATATGGATGGTGAAGCTAGAAAGTATGAGAATGTAGTTCGAGTGTGTATTGAAAAAGGCTTGTATGCTGGAAGCAGTTTGAATAAATAATGAACAAAGTTCTTAATCAAATGTGTGAATTATTAGAAGCTATCGTCAAGGGGGAGTCTGTTGGTACACCCTGTGTGACGATAGCAGTCTAAGTGATCCAACATTGTGGTTTAGCAAGTATTAGATATATATGTTTATATATGGTTGTTAATTATTATTGTTTGTGTGTTTGAACTTAATGTAACATATTACAAGAAGTTCAAACATAAAGATCAAAGATAAAATCAATCATAATGTAAAAACATACGTTTCAATACTTAGTTAAATATGTGAAAAGGTAAATTCGAAATGTTTAAGGACTAGGATTCGAATCTGGTTAGATTCGAATGAGTCTCTTGAACAGATTCGAATGTGACCATTTAGGCAGATTCGAGAATGTCAGATGGAACAAACTCGAATGGGCTTTGGGCCGGATTCGAGTTTAGCCCATGACAGACTCGAACTAGCCTCTATAATTAGGGATAGACTCGAAATATTATCAGACTTTTTGCAGAATTCGAGAGTGATTAAGCATTAAGCGATTTCGAGTTTATCATCAGTGTTAGTGTCGTTTCGGAGAGAATCAGTTCGTAGGTGCGTTCGTGTGTCGTTCGCGCAGCTTCTGATAGTCTCCGTGTTTCTGGTGAGAGTTGTTTCCGTCTACCCGTTAACGAGGATTCCGCACTCGTTGACGGTTCCGCGTCTAGATAGATCTCGTAGTGGTAGACCTTACAAAATGGTCCGTCATCATTTCAGATTTCCTCTTTGTCTTCATGCTTCTGAACAACTTTGGCAGAACTGGCAGTTTCCGATTTTCCACTTTGTCTTGAGTTGTAGACTGATCAATACGTTCAAGACTTTGCATGAGGACATGGAAACAAATTCCATTACGTGTGAAACATGTTCACAAAGAACAGGTTCTGTTCACAAAGAACAGAACACAAGCTTGAGTCAAAACTATTAAACAGACATGAACAACTTAGATAGATTCTGTCAAACTTGTCCAACGGTTATGGACATCTTTGACAATCTGCCAAGTTACAACTAATGTAATAGTATAAACAGACTTAAGCTGATTTTGCAAATCACTTATCAGGTTTCAATAAGGCATTAAAAAGCCTTAAATTCTTCCCTTAAGTGTATCAATAAGGTTTGATTAGAAATCTCCCCTTAGGATATAGACAGGTTTGATTGAGGCCTTTTTGTGCCTAACAATCTCCCCTTATTTACAATATTCAGCCTAAAGCTGACTATATCAGTTATCATTATATACACTTACATTACAATGAATTTAAACAACAAATGTTCAATAGAACTTCAACTAATTGGACTGTTGATGTTGGGAGCAAATAATGGCAAGCCTGACCAACTAATGATCAGCTTCCATTCTTCATCTACTCATTACCAGTAGATGGACATTGTTCCTTCTCCTTTTCTTTTTCAAATTCAGTAGCAGCTTTAAGAAGTTTTTCTTGTTCTAGACCACCCAGCATTTCTTTTCTGGCTTGAAAACTTTCTACCTCTTGTTTATGATAGAATAGCTCTTGGATGTCTAATTCTCCTCTGCCATTGCAAGCTTCTAACTGATTTAGAATGGCTACTCTCCATCTGAAATGCTTGACACAAGCTGGCATGAACCTGAAGGCAATAATTTGTCTGAAACTAGCTTTGGAAAGATCTGAGGCTCTTTGAAAACACGTTTTATTGGATAGGGGATCCACAAAGAACACTCCAACCTCCGGATCTTCAATGAATTACCTTCAACAGGTTCTACACCTTTAAGCAGGCTATGATCCATACCTTTGATTTTAGTGGCATAAATACTGTAACATCCCTACTTTTCAGTTACTTGTAATTGGCAATTTAAGACTCAAATTAATGCATTGATGTGGTTATTATTTTAGTTTCGTTCACAATTTTAAAAATGAGAAATGATGAGGAGAAATCCTCATCATTGTTTTTTGAGCAAGCATAACCATGAGAAACCGATCCGGACACTTAAAATCGGTTTAAATAAGAAAATACGAAGTTGAGGGGTATAATGTGCAAATAGGATAAACTAAAAAATAAAATGGGAAATAATGCTCATTATGCAACTCACACTTTCTCTCTACTCTCTTGTTTCTCTCTCCAAAGAAACCCACAGTTTCTTTTTCCAATTGAAAATCATGATCATAAAAATCATTAAATTGAAGGCTACAAATTTGGATTCAAGTGGCATTTAAGGGACAATAACTACTGCAATCAACTAAACAAGGTAATACTATCTCAAATTTACGATTTTTGGAGCTTATGGGTTCGATTTTTACAAGAACCGCATCATAGATTCTAGTTATGGATGTTGTTGCATGTTGGAAATTATTGTTATTATGATAAAATCGAGTAATAGTGATGCAATGTACCAAATTTCAGATTCAAATTCCATTTCTAAGTATGATTTTTGAAATTAGTGTGTGATTTAGTGTGTGTGTGTTCATCGACTATAATGAAAAATGGACACAAATGGATTAATTTGGTATATTGATGATATGTTATAAGTTAAAAGTATGCATTTAGGTTCATATCTACAATTTTAGATACAAAAACATGCAAAAATGGTCAAAAGTATATTGGGAAAATATGTAAGTATGAACTCGGACCATATGAACACGATTCGGATCATCCGAGTTCGGACCCACACTCAATTCGGACCCACACCCAATTCGGACCCACTCCCAATTCGTACCAATCCGAATTTGAATCTCAACCGATTTTGGACCAAGGTATCATCCGAATTCGGATGGATAGTACACAGAATAAATTACTAATGATGGACCTCGGACCATCCGAAGTTTGGATGAGGTCCGAATTCAGTTCAAATTTCACTAAATTTTCAAAATTTAAGTTTTAAGCAATTACTGACATTAAATCACTATTACACTGACTTGACAGATCATTGTGATGTTATCTAACACACATTGATTCAGAGACAATTATCACTATACAAACCACTGTGAGTAATAGATTATCATTCTAACATTTATTGTCTTTGCATTCACGATTTACATATTCAATGGCATGTTCGCATTGTTCATATACATCAATTGGCAGTCATGAATGATTTGTTGTTATGATGCACACTCGTACTTGACATGTAACAAACATGTAGCATGCGTTCGTTTGAAAGTGCATTTATTTACATCATGCTTGCACTGCATGATCATTACTTCACAATCTGATGCGACCGGGACTGGGGTTGACAGCAGGCCACTGTCGGGACTGATCATCCCACTCGTTATCCTGGTCAGGTTCGGCACATCCCCGATCAGTATTTGAACTGCCAACCCCATGCTTGCACTGCATGGTTTTCACATACTATGGGGTTGCACTGCCCATTTTCACACTATGCTTGTAAAGAAATATATGTTGAATTATAATCTGTTATCTCACTAAGAAAATTAGCTTACTGTTGACTCATAATGTTTACAAGCAAAGGAAAAGGTGTAGCTGGACCTTCTTCTTAAGCATATCAATTCAATATCCCGGAGACTATAGAAGCTATTGGTACATAGATTTTTGTAGCTTTGGGCTGGGATTTGATACTTTTGAAACAAGTTATGATGTTGTAATAGTTAGACTTAATCACTGTAGAAAAGTACTTTTATTGCTTTAGTGTGGATCTGCTTAAATCTGAATTAAGCATCAATTTTAATTATTATGTTAATCATTGAGTTGTGTGTTGATCCTGGTAATTCCAATTATATTGTTGATACATGAGGACGTCATAGTTTGGTATCAGAGCCAGGTTTCAAGTGTCCGCGACGACTTGGACTCAATCTTAGGTTATGATATTAGAATGGACACCTAGGAAATGATTCGAACTAAGATAGGATTGACATGCACACGAGGACAAATAAAGTGTAACTGTAAACACTTAGGACTTACAACTAAATGTTTTAAATATAAATTGTTATATTTCAGAACAGTTCAGAAGACGATATGACTCCTCAACAGATGTTCCAAATGATGTAAGCTCTTATGGAACAGAACAATGAGTTACAATCCAAAAGAATGACTGAGCAGACTCAGTCATTTGCGGACCAATTAAGGGCCAGATGTAACATCCGACATTAAACCAGGTTTGCAACTACCACCTAATCAGTGTTTATTAGCAATTTATAATCTAATCAAGGGTCATTAGCAATTAATCCAGGTGATTCACAATGTTCATGAGGAAATTCAACTCATTTGGAATCAATTTCATCGGTGCGATGAATTGGCAAATCAATTAATCCGATCGATTTACAATATGATGGATTAATTCAAATAAGTACATAATTAAATTATGATTAGTGACACTAATCATACACTAATACAATTACTTAACATTAATTATACAATACTAAAACAATTCATTAAAACAATGCATCCAAAAGTATTTATAAATTTACATCAAAAGGGAAATACAAGAATACATTCTAAATACTTTGATACAAAAAAATAAAAACCAAAATACCATAAAAATAAGCCAACACAAAAGGGGAACACACTTTTGTGTCCCCTTTGACTTTCATTAAAAATATTGAAAAAAATTCCTCACTTTTTCTACTTTTCCAACATGTTTGTGAAGTGTTAAACACCACCTTTTCTTTCATCATTTGCAAGACCAATTCTCTTCTATAAATAGAGGACTCATTTCTCATTTCATTCACACCTTGAAAGATCAAAATCCTCTCATCTTTTCTCTCAAAAAAATAGGCCAAGAGCAACCAAGAACACCAAAGTTGCATCTTTTTGTTTCTTCAAGTTCTTCTAGTGTTTCTTTGGGGCAACAATTCAAGAACTCAACTCCTACTCATTTGCATTCTTTTAATACATCAAAATAAGTAAAAACTATCTTATTACTTCTTTTATTTAAGTTGTTACAAGTCTTGCATAATGTATATAATCACCAACAACAACAAGTTTCATTGAAACTCAAGTTTATAAATAACTAGTTTTGTTTTAAAGTTTGTTTCTTCAAATGTGTTTATAAATATATAAAAACATAATGTAAGCTTAAATATTATGAAAATAATTTATATAAATGTATTTCATAACCTTTTATACAAGTAGTCTTTAAATAAACAACAAGAATCACTAGTTATTTCAAGGTTATAAACTACGGATTTTCGGTAGAAAATTTACATCGACTTTGAAAAATCATAACTAATTCATAACTTAACGAAATGAGTTGATTCTTGTCTAAAAGTTAGATCTATGTCTTAACTAAAAAACTAGAAGTTTTCATAATTTATTTTGGAGTTTAAGACGCCCATAAATTATTTGGGAAACCGAAAGTTTGACAGCTCAAAAATGGCCAACATAGGGTTTTCAACAAGCTTTTTCCCCAACCTAAACATCTCAAAAAAAGGCCGTTCTTGACTTTAAAAATTCTTTGTATATAGTAGTTTAATGTCCAAGAAAAGCAAAGCCTAAAACGTTTTGGAGCTTAGTCAAAAACAGCCTCAATGTAGGCCCAAAAACCTTCGAAAAGCTGGAAAATTATATATATATAAACTTGACGTTTTAAGTGGGTTTTATTTATAAACTTGTAATGTTGGGTGATTTAAAACATAACAACATTTATACATACATATTATCATATATGGGAGTTATTAAATCCCTTATATCATTTAGGACTCGGTTAAACGCGTCCGGTGTCATCACTCATCAACAACGTAAATCGTCGTTTTTACGATCATTTTGCCATCAACATGCGGTGAGTCTTCATATGTAACATCCTCGGACTTAATTTGCTGTAATTGGGATAATTAGATGAATTTTGTATTAAGTTAAATTATTGATAATGATTATGTATTTGAATTTATGGAAGTTTGTTGTATTATTTGGAAATTTAGAAATTTCAATTTATTTAAGTGAAAACAATTATTTATTAAGGATAATAAATAAAAGATAGAAATCTTTTATTTTATAAATCAGTATTTAATGAGATCTGATGAGTTGAGGGACTAAAGGTGTTAAAATAGGGAATTTTGAAATAAAAGACCAAAGGTCTTTCATTTGCAACCAACACTCCCTCTCTCTAGAACTCATCTCTCGGCTCTCTCTCTCTCTAAAATTCGAAGATCATCAAAAAACTTGGATTTTGAAGCTGAAAATCTGGAACAAGATTGCTAGGAAGGAATTATAACATCCGCAATCATCGAATTAAGGTAAACATTTCATTAAATATCGAAATTTGAAGGTTTTTGGTTCGGTTCTTATAAAATCCGAATTCATAGAATTGGGGTTTAAATGTTGATGCATGTATGATATTGTTATGAAATCATTAAAATCGAGTGTTAGAGTTGATATATATTGAATTTCAGCTTCTGAATCAACCTCTAAGTACGATTTTTAGAGATTTGTGTGTGTTTTACGGATGGAACAAAATGAACAAAAATGGGTTTAATTTGATATGTAATAGTGTTAATATTAGTGTTAAAAGTGTTGAAAATAGATGTATTTTAGTTTGTGTAAGTTATTCCATGTATTGAACTAGTACCAAAAACGATGGAATTAAATCTGGAAGTGACAAAAACTGCACAAGTATGAACACAGATGGGATCCGAATTCGGATCCGAGATGAACTCGGATCTGGTCCGAATTCGGATGAGGCCCGGATTTCTGGAAAATTAATATATCAAAATATTTCTAAGTATTGGAACTTGGATGGGGGTCCGAATTCGGTTGGGGACCGAATTCGGATGAGCCCGAACTTGTAATATAATCAAAAATGGCAAAAATATTCTAAGTGTTTGAATTTCGGATGTGGTCCGAATTCGGTTGGGGACCGAATTCGGATATGGTCCGAACTAGCATGTGGTCCGAAATAGGGCTTATATTGGGACCGAATTAGGGTTCATATGAGAACCGAACTGGGGGTCCGAATTCGGGTGGGGTCCGAATTCGGACATGATCCGAAATTGGGATAAAAAATGGTAAAAACTTATAAAAATTAAGTTTTATGGAATTAAACAAGATATTAACACAATGTGTTGTTACAAATGACTTACAGGTCCCTTGTGGAGTTGTTTAACCCACAGTGGGGTACTTGGTCGATCCGGTTGAAATCCCGAGGAGAAATAAAATTTGATTAAAGATAATAACGCACCCACTGTGAGTACCTTTGATTTTTAACATGTCTGCATCTGCTTTATGTTTGCATTGCCTGCTGAGGCCTGTTGTTTCATGTTCGTTTGGCATTCTACTAACATGCGTTTATGTTGATGCACATTCATATTTGTTGCATGTCCGTTCATTTGTTGTGCATCCTTTCGATGGACCTGAGTGGTCGCATCTGTACTCTGATGTTACTGTGCTATATGACCAAGAGTTTGACACCTCTGTGGTCAGGATAGACAGTAGGTCATCCCCGATGTAATGTCTGCCTCAGATGGTTGGTTATTCTTATGCCGAGTGTCAGCTCGAAGGAGCTGCGGCTCAGGTTTGCGTATCTGGGATACGTGTGGAGTATACGGTATGTGTTACCGCGGATACTCTGGGGGCATCATAAAGATTTGTAGAATGTGTGAAAATCATCTGGTATTCACTAAGCATTCGCTTACCTTTTAGTTGTTGAATTTTTCACAGGAAAAGGGAAGTCTACAGCTGGACCGTCTAGCTAGGACGTTTATTGAAGTGTTTGAAGATTTCCACTGTTTAGCTTGGTATTTGTTATGAAATCAATGTTGTAATAATTTGGGGATGATGTAATTCAGTTCAAGTTTATAGACTTAGATGTGTAACCTTTGTAGCACCGTAGGGTGTTAGACTCTGTTGTAATACTTTTATTTATGTATTTTGCTTCCGCACTATTATTAAGCGATCAGATCATTATATATCTGTTTGTTGGTGAATAATCCTGGGTGAATGGTAATTGGTGGTTAATGTGGCAAGGGTGTCACAGCGTATGGTATCAGAGAAGTAGTTTGAGATTCAAGTGTCCGTGAGGTCTTGGTCTCAAACATTAAGTGTTGACATGTAGTGATACTAAGTAATGATCTGAACTAAGATAGGTTACGATCTAGTAATCCTAAGAATATTGACTATCATACGGGACAATTGGGTGGTGTCTATAAATAAATGACATGTTACTAAATAAGTTATATGTTTCATATTTCAGAACATGTCTGGAGGAGGAATGACACCAGAAGAGACGAGAGAAATGATGCTAGCCATGATGGCTGAGCAAAATCGGATGATTCAAGACCAGTTTCGGGCTCGAGATGAGGCCGAAGCTAAACGAAGAGAAGATAAGAGAAAGAATAAGGAAAAGGAGGGAGGAAACGATGACGAGCAAGGTGACAACACTGGGTCATCAAATAAGCCCAGGGGTTGTCGTTTCAAGGACTTTAAGGGAAATGGAGCCGTTGAATTTACTGGACTGGGTGACGCTGTTGCCGCACTGGAATGGATAACAGCCACTGAACGGACATTCCGAATCAGCGATTGTGCTGAGAAGGATATGGTCCGGTTCGCTACTGCCATGTTCACCAAAGACGCAATAATGTGGTGGAACTCGATGGTGAATGCGTTAACCTTGGAAAGAGTATCTGTTATGACATGGGCTGAGTTTACTGATATCTTCACTCAGCAGTATTGCCCGGCCGATGAGCGCCAAAGATTGGAGGCTAAATTTATGACGCTGATTCAGGGGACTAAGTCTGTGTCCCAGTATGCCGTAGAGTTTACGAGACTGAGTTTGTTCGCGCCTCATCAAGTGGATACCGAGGAAAGGAAAGTGACCAGGTTTGTGGCTGGTCTTGATTTGGAGATTCGAAGGGTGATGAGCAACGTACGCTACCCCACATTTACTGGAAGCCGCCAGGAATGTGGAACAGATCTTGGGTATGTCGGGATACGTGATGGGGTCCGCTGCTGCTTCAGCTAATCCAACTCAACCTTCACCACCGAAACGCCAACGTGAAGGAGGTTATTCTGGTTCTTCACGATCATCGCAGTACTCGCCGCAACAGTCCTTCCGTCGACAGTCTAGTTCTTCCGGTCGTGCTCGTGCATACTCTATCAACACCGAGCCACAGTATTGTAACAAGTGTCATCTGGAACACTTCGGCAAGTGCACCAACGGGCGTGCGTGTTTCTGCTGCGGAGAGTTGGGCCACTTTCAAAATGAATGCCCACGGAGATCTGATGCTTGCCATAAGTGTGGAGTATGGGGGCACTATAGTCGTAATTGTCGAAAGAATACTCCAGCAGTTGCTGCTCCAACATCAACACGATCCTCAGGAGGTTCAAGCGGCGGTTCAGTTAACCGAGGTCGGGGTCAGTCGCAAAGGGCACCGGCTCGTGCATTTCAAATCACTGCAGAGGAGGCTAGGGAAAACCCGGAGGTGGTCACGGGTATGTTTATTGTAAACTCTTTACCTGCAAGAGTATTATTTGACTCGGGTGCCAATAGATCGTTTGTATCTACTATGTTTGCACAACAACTTGCCATGCCTTTGTCTAAGCTATCTGCTGTACTAGATATTGAAACTGCTAGCAACACCTTAGTCAAAGTAGATCATGTGCACCGTAACTGCACTTTAGTGATTGAAGATGTAGTCTTCAATTTGGACTTGATTCCGATCGAGTTTAGTGAATTTGATGTAATTATCGGGATGGATTGGTTGATAGAGAATGAAGCCCACATAGTATGTAAGAAGCGAATGATCAAGATAACTACTCCGGAGGGGCGTGAGATCTGTATTTACGGGGATAGGAGAAGTGGGGATCTGTGTTTGTTGACTATTGCAAAAGCTCGAAAGCTTGTTGCAAAGGGATGTGACGCCTACCTGGCATATGCTATAGATGCCAAGGCTGAGAAGAAGACGTTGGCCGATGTGCCTGTTGTTTCACTATTCCCGGATGTGTTTCCGGAAGACTTGTCTGGCGTGCCGCCTGAGAGACAAGTGGAATTTAGGATTGATCTGATCCCGGGAGCTGCACCGGTAGCTCGTTCTCCTTATCGCCTTGCCCCAACCGAGATGAAAGAGATGATGACACAACTCCAGGAGTTGTTAGACAAGGGTTTTATTCGACCAAGTTCATCGCCGTGGGGAGCTCCGGTGTTATTTGTTAAGAAGAAAGATGGCACCATGAGGATGTGCATCGATTACCGGGAGCTGAATAAATTGACAATCAAGAACAAGTATCCGCTGCCGCGGATAGATGACTTGTTTGACCAGTTACATGGAGCTTGTGTGTTTTCTAAGATTGACTTGAGGTCGGGATATCATCAGTTAAAAGTTAGAGAGGAAGATGTGCCTAAAACAGCTTTTAGGACACGTTACGGGCATTACGAGTTCTTGGTCATGCCTTTCGGGTTAACCAATCCCCGGCTGTCTTTATGGATTTGATGAACCGAGTTTGCAGACCGATGTTGGACAAGTCGGTAATTGTTTTTATAGATGACATTTTGGTGTATTCAAAGTCTGAAGCCGAACACGCTGATCATCTAAAAGAGTTATTGGAATTGTTAAGAAAGGAAAGGTTGTATGCCAAGTTCTCCAAATGTGAGTTTTGGCTGCAACAGATTCAATTTTTAGGGCATGTGATATCGGGGGCCGGAATTTCTGTAGATCCGGCTAAGGTAGAAGCGGTAAGAAATTGGGAGTCGCCTCGCTCAGCTACGGAAGTCAGAAGTTTCCTTGGGCTGGCAGGCTATTATAGGAGATTCATTAAGGACTTTTCAAAGATTGCAGTCCCTTTAACGATGTTAACAAAGAAGAATGCACCGTTTGTATGGGAAACTGTGCAGCAGGAGGCGTTTGATATTTTGAAAAAGACGTTAAGTGAAGCACCGATACTTGCCCTACCAGAGGGTAATGAGGACTTTGTGGTATACACGGATGCTTCGAGGTTGGGACTTGGTGCGGTATTGATGCAACGTGGAAAAGTTATAGCTTATGCTTCGAGACAGTTAAAGCAGCACGAAAAGAACTACTCGACTCATGACTTGGAGTTGACTGCAGTCACTTTTGCACTGAAATTGTGGAGACACTATCTGTATGGAACTAAGTGTCAGTTATACACTGACCATAAGAGTTTAAAATACATATTTAGTCAGAAGGAGCTCAATATGAGGCAGAGACGTTCGATGGAACTTATAAAGGATTACGATTGTGAAATCCTTTATCATCCCGGAAAGGCTAACGTGGTAGCCGATGCTTTGAGTCGCAAAGCATATGCCAAGGATTGTTGTTACATGTTGACATCTACTATGTTAACATCCACTATTATTGATGATGTCAAGGCCGCTCAAGAGGAAGCCTTGAAAGACGAGAATGTTGGTGATGAAGATATAAGAGCACAGATTAAGGATATGGAAACAAGTGAATCGGGTTTGAAAGGTATATATGGGAGAATCTGGGTGCCAAAGTATGGAGGCATGAGAAATGTGATAATAGAAGAAGCCCATCAGTCTAAGTTTT
The DNA here is from genome assembly GCA_020465985.1 of Centrapalus pauciflorus. NCBI lineage: Eukaryota > Viridiplantae > Streptophyta > Magnoliopsida > Asterales > Asteraceae > Centrapalus > Centrapalus pauciflorus. Next base: position 870,095 of record JAANYP010007010.1, on the reverse strand, counting down.
CTGTACATCCCGGGAGCACAAAGATGTACGACGAGCTTAAAGCAGACTTCTGGTGGCCCGGATTAAAGAAAGATATCGGACAGTACGTGGAGAGATGCCGAACTTGTCGGTTAGTGAAAGCCGAACACCAGCAGCCTTACGGTAGTTTGCAACCGCTTCCCATCCCGGAATGGAAGTGGGAGCATATCACTATGGACTTTGTCACGAAGTTGCCGAAAACTAGGCGTCAACACGATGCAGTTTGGGTCATAGTGGATCGGTTAACTAAGTCCGCACACTTTATACCGATCCGGGAAAGTTATTCACTGGAGAAATTAGCTCAGATTTATGTGGCTGAGATCGTTTCTAGACACGGAGTACCGAAGTCCATTGTATCGGATCGGGACAGCCGATTTACTTCCAACTTCTGGTCGGCATTACAAGAAGGGTTAGGAACGAGGATTGCTATGAGTACGGCTTACCGTCCACAAACCGATGGTCAAAGTGAAAGGACTATCCTGACACTTGAAGATATGATGCGGTCGTGTGTGTTGGACCTTGGTGGTAATTGGGATGACCATTTACCATTGATAGAATTTTCGTATAACAACAGTTACCATGCGACAATCAAGAAAGCGCCGTTTGAGGCATTGTATGGGAGAAGATGTAGGACTCCTACATGTTGGAGAGAAACCGGTGAAACGCCGATTGCTGGGCCGGCATTATTGCAAGAAACAAATGAAAAGATTCAATTGGTAAGACAGAATATGAAGGCGGCCCAGGATCGTCAGAAGAGTTATTACGACAGGAGGCACAAACCAATCAGTTTTGATGTGAATGATTGGGTATATTTGAAGGTGTCACCTATGAGAGGTGTTACACGTTTTGTAAAGAGAGGAAAGTTGGCTCCGAGATTTGTCGGACCATTCAAAATAATCGAGAAAGTGGGAAACCAGTCATATCGTTTAGAGTTGCCGGAAGAAATGTCGGGCATACATCCGGTGTTCCATGTGGGAAATCTCAGGAAGTCATTCACAACTGAAAACGAAGATTGGGCTGACCACACTGAGCTGCAGATTGATGAAAGGCTCCGGTATGTTGAAGAGCCGGAGTGTGTGTTGGACACGAAAGTGAGGAAATTAAGAAGTAAAGAAATTGAGATGGTGCTTGTACGTTGGAAGCATCACAAAGGAGCGAATCATACCTGGGAGCCTAAGTCTGAGATGTTAAAGAAATATCCGCAACTTTTTGGATCCGAGTAACTTCGAGGACGAAGTTTGAGCGTGGTGGAGCCCATGCTGTAACATCCTCGGACTTAATTTGCTGTAATTGGGATAATTAGATGAATTTTGTATTAAGTTAAATTATTGATAATGATTATGTATTTGAATTTATGGAAGTTTGTTGTATTATTTGGAAATTTAGAAATTTCAATTTATTTAAGTGAAAACAATTATTTATTAAGGATAATAAATAAAAGATAGAAATCTTTTATTTTATAAATCAGTATTTAATGAGATCTGATGAGTTGAGGGACTAAAGGTGTTAAAATAGGGAATTTTGAAATAAAAGACCAAAGGTCTTTCATTTGCAACCAACACTCCCTCTCTCTAGAACTCATCTCTCGGCTCTCTCTCTCTCTAAAATTCGAAGATCATCAAAAAACTTGGATTTTGAAGCAGAAAATCTGGAACAAGATTGCTAGGAAGGAATTATAACATCCGCAATCATCGAATTAAGGTAAACATTTCATTAAATATCGAAATTTGAAGGTTTTTGGTTCGGTTCTTATAAAATCCGAATTCATAGAATTGGGGTTTAAATGTTGATGCATGTATGATATTGTTATGAAATCATTAAAATCGAGTGTTAGAGTTGATATATATTGAATTTCAGCTTCTGAATCAACCTCTAAGTACGATTTTTAGAGATTTGTGTGTGTTTTAGTGTGTGTGTTTTACGGATGGAACAAAATGAACAAAAATGGGTTTAATTTGATATCTAATAGTGTTAATATTAGTGTTAAAAGTGTTGAAAATAGATGTATTTTAGTTTGTGTAAGTTATTCCATGTATTGAACTAGTACCAAAAACGATGGAATTAAATCTGGAAGTGACAAAAACTGCACAAGTATGAACACAGTGGGATCCGAATTCGGATCCGAGATGAACTCGGATCTGGTCCGAATTCGGATGAGGCCCGGATTTCTGGAAAATTAATATATCAAAATATTTCTAAGTATTGGAACTTGGATGGGGGTCCGAATTCGGTTGGGGACCGAATTTGGATGAGCCCGAACTTGTAATATAATCAAAAATGGCAAAAATATTCTAAGTGTTTGAATTTCGGATGTGGTCCGAATTCGGTTGGGGACCGAATTCGGATATGGTCCGAACTAGCATGTGGTCCGAAATAGGGCTTATATTGGGACCGAATTAGGGTTCATATGAGAACCGAACTGGGGGTCCGAATTCGGGTGGGGTCCGAATTCGGACATGATCCGAAATTGGGATCAAAAATGGTAAAAACTTATAAAAATTAAGTTTTATGGAATTAAACAAGATATTAACACAATGTGTTGTTACAAATGACTTACAGGTCCCTTGTGGAGTTGTTTAACCCACAGTGGGGTACTTGGTTGATCCGGTTGAAATCCCGAGGAGAAATAAAATTTGATTAAAGATAATAACGCACCCACTGTGAGTACCTTTGATTTTTAACATGTCTGCATCTGCTTTATGTTTGCATTGCCTGCTGAGGCCTGTTGTTTCATGTTCGTTTGGCATTCTACTAACATGCGTTTATGTTGATGCACATTCATATTTGTTGCATGTCCGTTCATTTGTTGTGCATCCTTTCGATGGACCTGCGTGGTCGCATCTGTACTCTGATGTTACTGTGCTATATGACCAAGAGTTTGACACCTCTGTGGTCAGGATAGACAGTAGGTCATCCCCGATGTAATGTCTGCCTCAGATGGTTGGTTATTCTTATGCCGAGTGTCAGCTCGAAGGAGCTGCGGCTCAGGTTTGCGTATCTGGGATACGTGTGGAGTATACGGTATGTGTTACCGCGGATACTCTGGGGGCATCATAAAGATTTGTAGAATGTGTGAAAATCATCTGGTATTCACTAAGCATTCGCTTACCTTTTAGTTGTTGAATTTTTCACAGGAAAAGGGAAGTCTACAGCTGGACCGTCTAGCTAGGACGTTTATTGAAGTGTTTGAAGATTTCCACTGTTTAGCTTGGTATTTGTTATGAAATCAATGTTGTAATAATTTGGGGATGATGTAATTCAGTTCAAGTTTATAGACTTAGATGTGTAACCTTTGTAGCACCGTAGGGTGTTAGACTCTGTTGTAATACTTTTATTTATGTATTTTGCTTCCGCACTATTATTAAGCTATCAGATCATTATATATCTGTTTGTTGGTGAATAATCCTGGGTGAATGGTAATTGGTGGTTAATGTGGCAAGGGTGTCACAGCGTATGGTATCAGAGAAGTAGTTTGAGATTCAAGTGTGCGTGAGGTCTTGGTCTCAAACATTAAGTGTTGACATGTAGTGATACTAAGTAATGATCTGAACTAAGATAGGTTACGATCTAGTAATCCTAAGAATATTGACTATCATACGGGACAATTGGGTGGTGTCTATAAATAAATGACATGTTACTAAATAAGTTATATGTTTCATATTTCACTATCTATTGGGGTGGAAATACATGCACTGTTTTCATATGGACATCAAAACTGTTTATTTCTTATATGTATTACATGTTTGGATCCATCAGCCCTCAAATCATGAACCGTTAATTGCATTTATTTGTAAGCGCGAATATATTGTGGATAGATCTATCAGAAGTCATGTCCCCATTCGGGTTAGTTCGGCTCGGCTAACAGCCGGTGCATATATATTCAGCACACGGTATTACGTATGAGAATACTACACAAGGCAAAATCATTTAATTAAGCTTCAGTTGCATGATGGTTTATGTAATACATACACAGAATTTATGTTTGATAAATTCAACTCATCCGATAATGTTCATACAACTAGTCTTTTCGCGTAAACCTTTGAGCTCACTAACAATTTGTTGACGTATTTTAGCATGTATTTTCAGGAAATTAAGGCAAGTGTGCCTTGAAATGTATTTTTCAAGCTTCCGCACCTAAGGAGTCGCATGCATTTTCGAAACTACCGGAGATTTAGCTGCATTATTTTGAATACTTTAATTATGTACTTAAATCTCTGTATTGTGCGAACTTCTTTTTCTTCATATCAGGCTATGTATAACCTTACTATATTTAAAGTTTTATCGATGTATTTTTGAAAACGTCCATATAGTGGTCGTTCGTTATGATTATGGTTACGCTTCCTCACTCGTCACGCCTCGCTACCAACCGGGGTAGCAGGGTGTGACAGATTGGTATCAAAGCCATAGTTATAGTGAACTAGGTTGCATTCATATCTAGACTATAACTGTTACAAAAACTAAAGTTTCTTCAAGAACTGTGAACGTATATATATGAACCCTGATGACAATAACATGTCAAACGATACGGTTATTATCCTCTTTGAATCTGAGGATGAATACCCACTCATGGAACAAGGAAGCCAAGGTGACACTAAGATGTACTTTGGATCGGAGACCCACCCAGACCGAATCAATGATGAAGTAGAGGACCCGTCAGAACTAGAGGAGAGCAACTGTGGCCCCGCAGCACAAATTTCTCCACCATCACCACTACATATTCCACCCTACACCCTATTCAGAAGCCATCCCAATGGACCATTAAGGAAGTTCACCCCTAGGAAAAGGGTGTGACTGGCACAATGGGAGTCTATCCCGGTACCTACTCATCAGCCAAGCCCGCCGCTGTAACAACAGGCGAACGTAAGTCAGTGGGGATGGATGCCTCACACTTTCCAAGAGTGGAGAAACAAGGAAGGGATCGTAAGCCAGTTAGAAACACCATCTTCTTCTCAAGTACTGACACTTACCCAGGAACCTATGCAATGAACGGTACCTCTGTTGGTGGCAAGGGCTGCCAAACACGACCCCCAATTTCGACAAAATCCACCAAGAGATCGGTAAGATCTCTGCAAGGATTGAGTAGGAGGCAACACACCAACATACATTGGGCCAACCAGAATACCTAGGCTATCCAACAAGACGAAACCGACGAATTGTGATGGTGCTTAGCAGAGCACAAAGCCGTAATGCAGAACTAACCCAATAACTTAACGCTTTGAAGTACGAGGAGGCATCTCATACTTAGTACCCTTCTACCAATTCATTGTATATCTCTAGGTTTTTACTATCAGATGTACGTAAGGCTTGAAAATTTATCAAAAAATCCCGACCATATCATATACAAAGATTAAGTATCAAGAACTTTTATGAGGAATTAAGTTTTAACTACAACTCTGTGTAGGAAAAGATAAAGCTATGACTATCTGCCTAAGAAAATTCAAACCCGTAGACCTATCCCCTTACCCCATTAGATACCACTTATGCATTTCTACTATTTGATACTGGTGCTGATAGGAGCTTTATATCCACTAAGTTCAGTAAGCAGATAAATTCCATTCTTACACCATTAAGTGCCACTTATGCTATTGAGGTTGATGACAGTAAGACGCTTAAGACAAGTAATATAAGTCGAGGATGCACCTTAGAATTAGTACGCCGACTCTTTAAAACAGACTTGATGCCTATCAAACTGGGAAGTTTTGACGTGGTCATAGGCATGGATTGACTATCAAAAAATCGTGCGGAAATAGTGTGCAACAAGAAGACGATTCATATACCTTTAGCCAATAAGAAGGTCCTTACTGTACAAGGCAAAACAAGAAATACCAAAGTAAGCATCATCCCTAGCATTAGGGCCCTGAAGTGTTGACAGAGAGGGAGCCAAAGGAAAAGCGGCTCGAAAATATTCTTATTATATGTGATTACCCCAAGGTTTTGCCAGAATACATACCTGGACTCTCACCATCAAGGCAAGTCGAATTCCAAATTGACCTAGTGTCAGGTGCTGCACTAGTGGCTCGAGCACCATGCCAATTAGCCCCATCATAGTGTAAGAATCGTCCAACCAACTGTAGGAGCTCTATGATAAAAGGTTTATCAAACCGAGTTCCTCGCTTTGGGGAGCTCCAACTTTGTAAAGAAGAATGATAGAGCCTTCAGATTGTGCATCGATTACTGGAAGCTAAATAGGCTAATCATAGAGAACCGGTATCCACTCCCAAGGATCGATGACTTGTTTGACCAAACTCCAAAAATTAAGCTTCTATTCGAAGATCGATCTAAGGTCTAGTTATCATCAGGTTAGAGTTCACAAGAAAGATATTCCAAAGATAGCCTTTAGATTTAGTTACGGTCATCATAAATTCCTATTAATGTCGTTTGGATTAACCAGTACCCCAACGGTACTCATGGACCTCATAAACCGGGTGTGCAAACCATATTTAGACAAATTCGTAATTGTCTTCATAAATGACATCTTAATCTACTCACGAAACAAGGAGGAGCACGAGCAAACACTTAAGCCTGATTCTAGAGCTGTTGAAGAAAGAACAAGGAGGAGCACGAGTAAAGGGATCCAAGTCGACCCCACAAAGATCGAGGCTATCATGAATTGGTCAACCCTTAGAATCCCCATAGAGATACGACAGTCCTTAAGACTTGCCACTTATTATAGGCAACTATCAAAAATTTCTCAAAGATCACCGAAGCTCTAACAAAACTGACCCGAAGAGACATTAAGTATGATTGGGGCGAGGATCAGGAGACATCATATCCGTTATTAAAGCACAACCTGTGCAACGCGCTTATTCTATCCAAGAGAAGCAAGAAATATATAGATTACTGTGAGGCTTCACACAATGGGTTGATATAGAAAGATAGGATCATAGCTTATACTTTATGAAAACTTAAGGTTCACTAGGTGAATTACACAACGTATGATCTAGATCTTGGAGCAGTAGCCTTTATTCTTAAGACTTGAAGACATTAGTTGTACGGTAAGAAGTGTACTACACTCACAGACCATAAGAGCCTCCAACGCATCTTGAACCAGAAAGAGTCAAATATGAGGTAACATCGTTGATAGAGCTAATAAGTGATTGCAACTGTGAAATTCGTTATCACCTGAGGAAAACTAATGTGGTTGCAGACGCTCAGAGCCGAAGGGAACAAGCTAAGCCGTTAAGAGTACAAACCCTAGTTATAACCATTCAACCAAACCTTCCTTCCTTAGTTCAGGATGCATAAGTCGAAGTTGTTAAGGAGGAAAATATGAAAAATGAAGCCTTGCACGGAATGGATAAATAGTTTGGGATAAGGGCTAATAAAAGTAGATATTTCATGAATAGAATCTCATTACTCTGTTTGGTGGAATAAGAAAGCTGGCTATGGATGAAGGACACAAATCAAGATATGTCGTTAACCCCGGATCGATAAAATGTATCATGACCTCAAGGAGCTATACGGGTGGCCTAACATGAAGGCTGACATTACCACATATGTCAACAAATTCCTAACATGCTCCAAAGTTAAGACAAACATCAGAAACCATTTGAGTAATAGTCGACCGCCTAACAAAATCTGCACATTCCTACAAATCAAGGAGAACAACAGAATGAATAAGCTAGTCCAAACGTACCTCAAGGAAGTCGTCTCCGAACACGGAGTGCCTATTATAATCATTTCGGATACGGATAGCAGATCTACATCTAGGTTTTTGGCAATTATTACAGCAAACGTTGGATACAAACTTGGACATGAGTACCACATATCACCCTCAGACCAATGGTTAGAATAATAGAACGATCCAAACCCTAGAACATACATTAAGAGCCTGTGTAATGGATACTCATTTGCCTTAGTGGAATTATCGTACTACAAATAGCTATCACTCGAGTATTAAAGCTGCTCCGTTTGAGGCCCTCTACGGGCGAAAGTGTCGATCGCCGATTTGTTGGGAAGAAGTAGGAAATATCCAAATCACTGGCCCTAAGATCATTCACAACACTACCGAAAAGATAGTACAGATGCGGAACTGACTAAAAGTTGCCCGCAATTGTCAGAAAGTTATGCAGATCTAGGGTGAAAATCCCTTGAGTTCTAATTAGGAGAACGAGTACCAATGAAAGTCTCGCCATGGAAGGGTGTGATACGAGTAGGAAAATAAGGAAAAACTAAACCCTCGATACATTGGCAATGTAGAGTCTTAAAGGGAATCGGACTCGTAGCTTATCGTTTAGAGTTACCACCAGAGCTTAGCAGCATGCACAATACCTTCCATGTATCGAATATGAAGAAGTGTTTGTTAGAGGAAACACTTGTTACCCCTTTGGAAGAGATCCAGCTAACTGATAAACTTCGCTTCATCAAAGAGCCGGCTGAAATCATGGACCGTAAGGTCAAAGGATTGAAGCACAGTTGTATACCCATCCTCAAGGTCATATGGAATTTTAGACATGGACCGAAATTCACTAGGGCATGCAAAGGCCAGTTTAACAAAAGATACCCTCACCTAATCCTGAGTAACAAAACCTCTGAGGAAATAAGACAAAATTTCGGGACGAAATTCCCTTAACAGGGGGAGATTGTAACATCCGACATTAAACCAGGTTAGCAACTACGACCTAATCAGTGTTTATTAGCAATTTATAACCTAATCAATGGTCATTAGCAATTAATCAAGGTGATTCACAATGTTCATGGGGAAATTCAAGTCAATTGGAATCAATTTCATCGGTGCGATGAATCGGCAAATCAATTAATCTGATCGATTTACGATATGATGGATTAATTCAACTAAGTACATAATTAAATTATGAGTAGTGACACTAATCATACACTAATACAATTACTTAACATTAATTATGCAAGACTAAAACAATTCATTAAAATAATGCATCCAAAAGTATTTATGAATTTACATAAAAAGGGAAATACAAGAATACATTCTAAATACTTTTATACAAAAAAAAAATAAAAACCAAAATACATCATTTTTATACCATAAAAATAAGCCAACACAAAAGGGGAAAACACTTTTGTGTCCCCTTTGACTTTCATTAAAAATATTGAAAAGAATTCATCACTTTTTCTACTTTTCCAACATGTTGGTAAAGTGTTAAACACCACCTTTTCTTTCGTCATTTGCAAGACCAATTCTCTTATATAAATAGAGGACTCATTTCTAATTTCATTCACACCTTGAAAGATCTAAATCCTCTCATCTTTTCTCTCAAAAAAATAGGACAAGAGCAACCAAGAACACCAAAGTTGCATCTTTTTGTTTCTTTAAGTTCTTCAAGTGTTTCTTTGGTGCAACAATTCAAGAACTCAACTCCTAGTCATTTGCATTCTTTTAATACATCAAAGTAAGTAAAAACTATCTTATTACTTCTTTTATTTAAGTTGTTACAAGTTTTGCATAATGTATATAATCACCAACAACAACAAGTTTCATTAAAACTGAAGTTTATAAATAACTAGTTTTGTTTTAAAGTTTGTTTCTTCAAATGTGTTTATAAATATATAAACACATAATGTAAGCTTAAATATTATGAAAATAATTTATATAAATGTATTTCATAACCTTTTATACAAGTAGTCTTTGAATAAACAACAAGAATCACTAGTTATTTTAAGTTTATAAACTATGGATTTTCGGTAGAAAATTTACTTCGACTTTAAAAAATCATAACTAATTCATAACTTAACGAAATGAGTTGATTCTTGTCTCAAAAGTTAGATCTATGTCTTAACTAAAAATTTGGAAGTTTTCAAAATTTATTTTGGAGTTTAAGACCCCCATAAATTATTTGGGAAACCGAAAGTTTGACAGCTCAAAAATGGCCAACATAGGGTTTTCAACAAGCTTTTTCCCCAACCTAAGCATCTAAAAAAAAGGCAGTTCTTGACTTTAAAAATTCTTTGTATATAGTAGTTTAATGTCCAAGATGCGGTGAGTCTTCATAGCCCCTATTTTCCCTATCTATTGGGGTGGAAATACATGCACTGTTTTCATATGGACATCAAAACTGTTTATTTCTTATATGTATTACATGTTTGGATCCATCAGCCCTCAAATCATGAACCGTTAATTGCATTTATTTGTAAGCGTGAATATATTGTGGATAGATCTGTCGGGTGTCATGTCCCCCGTTCGGGTTAGTTCGGCTCGGCTAACAGCGGGTGCATATATATTCAACACACGGTATTACGTATGAGAATACTGCACAGGGCAAACTCATTTAATTAAGCTTCGGTTGCATGATGGTTTATGTAATACATACACGAAATTTATGGTTGATAAATTCAACTCATCTGATAATGTCCATACAACTGGTCTTTTCACGTAAACCTATGAGCTCACCAACAATTTGTTGACGTATTTTAGCATGTATTTTCAGGAAATTAAGGCAAGTGTGCCTTCAGATGTATCTTTCAAGCTTCCGCACCTAAGGAGTCACATGCATTTTCGAAACTACCGGAGATTTAGCTGCATTATTTTGAATACTTTAATTATGTACTTAAATCTCTGTATTGTGCGAACTTGTTTTTCTTCATATCAGGCTATGTTTAACCTTACTATATTTTAAAGTTTTATCGATGTATTTTTGAAAACGTCCATATAGTGGTCGTTCCTTATGATTATGGTTATGCTTCCGCACTCGTCACGCCTCGCTACCAACCGGGGAAGCAGGGTGTGACAACAGAGATGAGGCCGAAGAAAAACGTAAAGCTGATAAGAGAAAGAACAAAGAGTAACAACAAGAAGATCAAGAGGAAAGGAAAAGAGACACTGGATCTTCTAACAAGTCAAGGGTTTGTAGGTTTAAGGACTTCAAAAGTAACGGAGCGGTTACTTTTGATGGAACTGGAGATGTTGTCACAGCATTGGAGTGGATCACCACCACCGAACGAACTTTCAGAATCAGCGACTTCGCTGAAAAGGACATGGTCCGGTTTGCAACCGCAATGTTTGCAAGGGACACAGTGATGTGGTGGGATGCTATGACTCATGTGTTGACGATGGAGGTAGTGTCACACATGACCTGGAGTGAGTTCAAGGAAGTATTCTCTCAGCAATACTGTCCTGCAGATGAGAGGCACCGTCTGGAAGCGAAGTTTTTGAATCTAACACAAGGAACAAAGACGATTACACAATACGCCATCGAGTTCACCCGTTTAAGTCTGTTCGCACCCCATCAAGTTGACACAGAAGAGAGAAAGATAGCCCGGTTTGAGGCCGGTTTAGATTATGAGACTCGCCGAACCATGAGTGGGGTTCGGTATACAACTTTTGCCAGTTTGCTGGAGGCTGCTCGAAATGTGGAGCAGATTGTTTTATTGTTTGGGTATGTTATAGGGTCAACTGCTGCAGTACCGACTCAACCGTCGCCGCCAAAAAGGCAGCGGGAGTCTGGATCATCACTGTAACATCCTCATATTTAAATTACTGTAATTGAGGTTTAACTAGATGAAATTTTAAATTAATGTAATTTAAGTTGAATTATGAAAGTTGGTACGGAATTTGGATTGATTATAAAGTTGGTTTCATTATATGGAAATTTAGAATTTTAAATTATTAAGTGAAAATAATTATTAAAGATAATAAATAAAAGATAGAAATCTTTTATTTTAAAAAATCAGTATTTTATGGAACCGGATAAGTAGAGAGGTGAAATGTGCCAAGATTTGAAAGAAGGAAATAAAAGGGGGAAAATCATTATTTCCATTCATTTTGAACCAAGTTCACTCTCTCTCATCTCTCGGCTCTCTCTCTCTCTAAAAATTCAAGATCATCAAAAGTTGATATTTGAAGCTGAAAATTGGAATCAAGATTGCAAGGAAGGATCTATCAACACTGCAATCATCGATTTAAGGTAAATATTACTTCAACTCTTCGAAATTAAGCGTTTTTGGGTCGGTTTTTATAAGAACCAAAACTGAGATTCGGGGATTCAAATGTTCATGCATGTGTGATATTATTGTGGATTAGTTTAAATCTAGTGTATATGAAGCTACATACTAAATTTCTGCTTTCGATTCAACCTGAAAGTATGATTTTTGAAGATTTATGTGTGTTTTAGTATGTGTGTTTGAAAATGATGAAAAAGGGTTAAAAAGGATGTGATTTGGTGCATAAAAGTGTTAATATTGGTGTTAAAAGTGTTGAAAATAGATGTATTTTAGTTGGTATAAGTTATTTCATGTATTGAATTAGTACCAAAAATGATGGGATTAAATCAGAAATTTGATTAAAAACTGCACAAGTTCGAATGGGGTGGGATCCGAATTCGGATCCGAGATGAACTCGGATCTGGTCCGAATTCGGATGAGGCCCGGATTTCAGGATATTTAATATATCAAAATATTTGTAAGTGCTGGAATTCGGTTGGGGACCGAATTCGAATTTGGTCCGAAATTGTCATGAGATTCGAACTTGTAATGGGGATTCGGACTTATATGAAATCCAAAGTTGATATGGTGGTCCGAATTCGATGGGGACCGAACTTGATGGTGGTCCGAATTGGGACAAGTGTGGTCCGAACTCGATGGGGTCCGAATTCGGGTGGGATCCGAATTCGGACATGGATCCGAAAAGAGGGTAAAATATTGCAAAACTTATAAAAATTTTGTTTTATGAAATCAAACAGTTATTGACACGATATGTTGTTACAACTGACTTACAGGTCCCTTGTGGTGCTGTGTAACCCACAGTTGGGTACTTTGTGGATCCGATTGAAATCCCGAGGAGAAATAATATTGTACAGTTTAATAACGCACCCACTGAGTACATATGATTTCGCATGTTTATATCTGCTTTATGTTAGCTATTGCCTGCTGAGACATGTTGCTTCATTATCGTTTGGAATTCTACTAACTTGGGTAGATTTAGATGCACATTCATACTTGTTGCATGTCCGTTCGTTTGTTGTGCATCTATCGATGGACCGGCGGGTCGCATCTGTTGCTCCGATGTTACTGCGCTATATGACCCGGAGCTGATCCCTCCAAGGTTCTGGTAGGCAGTATGTCATCCCCGATGCTATGTCTGTCTCAGATGGTTGGTTTAATGCCGAGCTTTGTGCTCGAAGGAGCTGCGACTCTTGCTCCGTACTTGGTGTACGAAGAGGGTATACGATGTTCGTCATCGGTGTTACTCTTGTGCGCTTCATAAGGATTTATAAAATACGTAAATCTGTGTATTCACTAAGCATTCGTTTGCCCCTCAGTTGTTTCATTTTTACAGGAAAGGGAAAATCTGCCGCCGGACCTTCTAGTTAGGTCGTTTGTGAAGTCTTGGAAGATTTGATACTACTCAATCAGTAATTGTGCTATGGGACAATGTTGTAATATGTTTGGGATCAATGTAATAAAGTTTTGGTATGTGGATTTAGACTTGAAACCTTGTAGCACCGTAGGGTGTCTGACAATGTTGTATTATTTTTGTTTTATGTATTTTAATGCTTCCACACTGTAATTTAAGTATCAGATCATTATGTGATTCATGTTGGTGTTTAATCCTGGGTGTATTGTAATGATGGTTATTGTGGCAAGGGTGTCACAACGAGATGGTATCAGAGCAGTAGTTTGAGATTCAAGTGTCCGTGAGGTCTTGGTCTCAAACATTAAGTGATGACTTGTAGTGATTTTAAGTAATGATACGAACTAAGATAAGTTACGATCTAGTAATCATAGGAGATTGACTATCATACGGGGCAAATGGGTGGTGTCTTTAAATAAATGACATGTTGCTAAACAAGTTATATGTTTCATATTTTAGAACATGTCTAGAGGAGGAATGACACCCGAAGAAACCAGAGAGATGATGGTAGCCATGATGGCTGAGCAGAATAAGATGATTCAGGATCAGTTTCGGGCTCGAGATGAGGCCGAAGCTAAGAGAAGGGAAGACAAGAGAAAGAATAAGGAAAAAGAGGGGGGCAACCATGATAATCAAGATGACAACACTGGGTCATCAAACAAACCCAAAGGTTGTCGGTTTAAGGATTTCAAGGGAAATGGTGCTGTAGAGTTTAATGGATTGGGGGACGTTGTTGCCGCACTTGAATGGATAACGGAAACCGAACGGATATTCCGAATCAGCGACTGTGCTGAGAAGGACATGGTTCAGTATGCTACCGCTATGTTCACCAATGATGCGATTATGTGGTAGAACACTATGGTGAATGCTTTGACATTGGAGAAGGTTTCTGTAATGACTTGGGCTGAGTTCACGGATTTATTCTCTCAGCAGTACTGTCCGGTTGATGAGCGCCGAAGACTGGAGGCAAAGTTTATGGCATTGATGCAGGGGACTAAGACTGTGTCCCAGTATGCTGTGGAATTCACGAGGCTGAGTTTGTTTGCGCCTCATCAAGTTGATACTGAAGAAAGGAAGGTAACCAGGTTCGAGGCTTGTTTGGATATGGAGATTAGAAGGGTTATGAGCAACGTCCGCTACCCTACATTTGCTGACTTATTTGAGGCTACCAGAAATGTAGAGCAAATTCTGATCATGTCGGGTTATTCCATTGCGTTTGCTGCTGCTTCCACTAATCCAACACAGCCGTCACCGCCAAAGCGCCAGCGTGAGGGAGGATACTCGGGATCTTCTCTCTCATCACAGTATTCGCCTCAGCAGTCTTATCGCCGATCAACTGGGTCTTCTGGTCGTGCTCGTGCCTACTCCATCAACACCGAGCCGCAATTGTAATAAGTGTCACTTGGAACACTTCGGCAAGTGCACTAATGGACGTGCTTGCTTTTGCTGTGGAGAGTTGGGCCATTTTCAGAGTGAGTGCCTAAGGAAAGGTGATGCTTGCCATAGGTGTGGTGTATGGGGCCACTACAGTAGGAATTGTAGAAAGAACGATCCAGCAGCTGCTGCTCCATCTTCAACCCGATCATCTGGAGGATCTAGTGGTGGTTCAGTCAACCGTCGGAACCAGCCACAAAGGGCATCGGCTCGTGCTTTTCAAATAACGGTAGAGGAGGCTAGGGAAAACCCGGAGGTGGTTACTGGTATGTTTATCGTAAATTCTATGCCAGCACGTCGGGTGCAAATCGTTCGTTTGTTTCCACTGTTTTTGCACAAAGACTTTCCATGCCTCTGTCAAAGTTATCTGCCATACTTGACATAGAAACTGCTAGCAACACTCTAGTCAAAGTAGATCAAGTATACCGTATTTGTACATTAGTGTTTGATGATGTAGTCTTCAATTTGGACCTGATTCTGATAGCATTCAGTGAATTTGACGTGATAATTGGAATGGACTGGTTGATTGAGAATGAAGCCCATATAGTGTGTAAGAAGCGTATGATAAAGATAACTACTCCGGAGGGGCGTGAGATTTGCATATATGGGGATAGGAGAAGCGGGGATCTGTGTTTGTTGACTATTGCAAAAGCTCGAAAGCTTGTTGCAAAGGGATGTGACGCCTACTTAGCATATGCTATTGATGCTAAGGCTGAGAAAAAGACTGTGGCCGACGTGCCTGTTGTTTCACAATTCCCGGATGTGTTTCCGGAAGACTTGTCTGGCGTTCCGCCCGAGAGACAAGTGGAGTTCCGTATTGACTTGATCCCCGGAGCTGCACCGGTAGCTCGTTCTCCGTATCGCCTTGCTCCTACAGAGATGCAAGAGATGATGAAACAACTCCAGGATTTGTTGGATAAGGGTTTCATTCGACCGAGTTCATCGCCGTGGGGAGCTCCTGTTTTATTTGTTAAGAAGAAGGATGTCACGATGAGGATGTGCATTGACTACCGGGAGCTGAATAAGTTGACAATCAAGAACAAGTATCCGTTGCCGCGGATAGATGACTTGTTTGATCAGTTACACGGGGCTTGTGTCTTTTCTAAGATTGACTTGAGGTCAGGATATCATCAGTTGAAAGTTCGAGAGGAAGATGTGCCTAAGACAGCTTTCAGGACACGTTATGGACATTACGAGTTTCTGGTCATGCCTTTTGGGTTAACCAATGCCCCGACAGTCTTTATGGAATTGATGAATAGGGTTTGTAGACGATGTTGGATAAGTTGGTGATTGTGTTCATTGACGACATTTTGGTATACTCTAAGTCTGAAGCCGAACATGCAGATCATCTAAAGGAATTGTTGGAACTGTTGAGAAAAGAGAAGTTGTACGCCAAATTCTCAAAGTGTGAGTTTTGGCTGCAACAGATCCAATTTCTTGGACATGTGATTTCTGGAGCTGGGATTTCAGTAGATCCAGCTAAAGTTGAGGCCATCAGAAACTGGGAACCGCCTCGTTCAGCTACTGAAGTTAGAAGTTTTCTTAGATTGGCGGGGTATTATAGGAGGTTTATAAAGGACTTCTCAAAGACTGCAGTTCCTTTGACTGCATTAACGAAGAAGAATGCACCATTTGTTTGGGAAACTGTGCAGCAAGAAGCATTTGAGATCTTGAAGAAAACGCTAAGTGAAGCGCCGATACTTACCCTACCAGAGGGTAATGAAGATTTTGTAGTATACACAGACGCATCGAGACTGGGGCTAGGTGCTGTATTGATGCAGCGCGGGAAAGTAATCGCGTATGCCTTGAGACAGTTAGAGCAGCATGAGAAGAATTACTCAACTCATGATCTTGAGTTGACAGCAGTCACATTTGCACTGAAATTGTGGAGACATTATCTGTATGGAACTAAGTGTCAACTCTATACAGATCATAAGAGTTTAAAGTACATCTTTAGTCAGAAGGAGCTCAATATGAGGCAGAGATGTTCGATGGAACTTATTAAAGACTACGATTGTGAAATACTGTACCATCCTGGTAAGGCTAACGTAGTAGCCGATGCTTTGAGTCGCAAAGCATATTCTAAGGATTGTTGTTATATGATGACGTCTACTATGTTAACTTCCACGATCATTGATGAAGTAAAAGCTGCTCAAGAAGAAGCTTTGAAGGATGTAAACATTGGTGATGAAGATATAAGGGTACAGATGAAGATAATGGAAACAAGTGAGTCGGGATTGAAAGGTGTATACGGAAGGATCTGGGTGCCGAAGTATGGTGGTATGAGAAATGTGATCATCGAAGAAGCGCATCTATCAAAATTTTCTATACATCCCGGGAGCACAAAGATGTACAACGACTTAAAAGCGGAATTCTAGTGGCCGGGATTAAAGAAGGATATTGGTCAATACGTGGAGCGATGCACGACTTGCCGGCTTGTGAAAGCCGAACATCAGCAACCATATGGCAGTCTGCAACCGCTTCCCATTCCGGAATGGAAGTGGGAACACATAACTATGGATTTTGTTACGAAACTGCCAAAGACTAGGCGTCAACACGATGCAGTTTGGGTGATAGTTGATCGGTTAACTAAGTCCCCACAGTTTATACCGATTAGGGAAAATTATTCTTTGGAATAGTTAGCACAAGTTTATATGGTCGAGATTGTTCCTAGACATGGATTCCCTAAGTCTATTGTATCGGATCGGGATAGCCGATTTACTTCAAACTTCTGGTCGGCATTACAAGAAGGGTTAGGAACGAGGATCGCTATGAGTACAGCTTACCGTCCGCAAACCGATGGCCAAAGTGAAAGGACCATCCTTACCTTGGAAGATATGAGGAGGTCGTGTGTATTGGACCTCAGTGGTAATTGGGATGATCACCTGCCACTGATAGAGTTCTCGTATAACAACAACTATCATGCAACGATCAAGAAAGCGCCGTTTGAAGCTCTATATGGGAGAAGATGTAGAACTCCTGCATGCTGGAGAGAAACTGGAGAAACGCCGATTGCTGGGCCGACATTGTTACAAGAGACAAACGAGAAAATACAGCTGATTAGACAGAATATGAAAACGGCCCAGGATCGTCAGAAAAGTTATTACGACAGGAGGCACAAACCAATCAGCTTTGAGGTGAATGATTGGGTTTATTTAAAAGTATCACCTATGAGAGGTGTTACACGTTTTGTAAAGAGAGACAAGTTGGCTCCGAGATTCGTCGGACCATACAGAATAATAGAAAAAGTTGGAAATCAGTCGTACCGTTTGGAGTTGCCTGTAGAAATGACAGGCATACATCCGGTGTTCCATGTAGGAATTCTCAGGAAGTCATTCACTACCGGAAATGAGGATTGGGCTGATCACACCGAGTTACAAATTGATGAAAGACTTCGTTATGTGGAGGAGCCGGAGTGTGTGTTAGATACAAAAGTGAAGAAATTAAGAAAGAAAGAGATAGAGATGGTGCTTGTACGTTGGAAGCATCACAAAGAAGCGAATCATACCTGGGAGGCTAAGTCTGAGATGTTAAAGAAATATCCGCAACTTTTTGGATCCGAGTAACTTCGAGGACGAAGTTAGAGCGTGGTGGAGCCAATGCTGTAACATTCTCAGATTTAAATTACTGTAATTGAGGTTTAACTAGATGAATTTTTAAATTAATGTAATTTAAGTTGAATTATGAAAGTTGGTACGAAATTTGGATTGATTATAAAGTTGGTTTCATTATATGGAAATTTAGAATTTTAAATTATTAAGTGAAAATAATTATTAAGGATAATAAATAAAAGATAGAACTCTTTTATTTTATAAAATCAGTATTTAATGGAATCGGATAAGTAGAGGGGTGAAATGTGCCAAGATTTGAAAGAAGGAAATAAAAGGGGGAAAATCATTATTTCAATTCATTTTGAACCAAGTTCACTCTTTCTCATCTCTCGGCTCTCTCTCTCTCTCTCTAGAAATTCAAGATCATCAAAAGTTGATATTTGAAGCTGAAAATTGGAATCAAGATTGCAAGGAAGGATCTATCAACACTGCAATCATCGATTTAAGGTAAATATTACTTCAACTCTTCGAAATTAAGAGTTTTTGGGTCGGTTTTTATAAGAACCAAAACTGAGATTTGGGGATTTAAATGTTCATGCATGTGTGATATTGTTGTGGATTAGTTTAAATCTAGTGTATATGAAGCTACATATTAAATTTCGGCTTCCGATTCAACCTGAAATTTAAGTATGATTTTTGAAGATTTGTGTGTGTTTTAGTATGTGTGTTCAAAAATGATGAAAAAGGGTTAAAAAGGATGTGATTTGGTGCATAAAAGTGTTAATATTGGTGTTAAAAGTGTTAAAAATAGTTGTATTTTAGTTGGTATAAGTTATTCCATGTATTGAATTAGTACCAAAAATGATGGGATTAAATCTGAAATTTGATTAAAAACTGCACAAGTTCGAATGGGGTGGGATCCGAATTCGGATCCGAGATGAACTCGGATCTGGTCCGAATTCGTATGAGGCCCGGATTTCAGGATATTTAATATATCAAAATATTTCTTAGTGTTGGAATTCGGATGAGGTCCGAATTCGGTTGGGGACCGAATTCGGATATGGTCCGAAATTGTCATGAGATTCGAACTTATATGAAATCCGAAGTTGATATGGTGGTCCGAATTCGATGGGGACCGAACTTGATGGTGGTCTGAATTGGGACAAGTGTGGTCTGAACTCGATGGGGTCCGAATTCGGGTGGGATCCGAATTCAGACATGGATCCGAAAAGAGGGTAAAATATTGCAAAACTTATAAAAATTTGGTTTTATGAAATCAAACAGTTATTGACACGATATGTTGTTACAACTGACTTACAGGTCCCTTGTGCTGTTGTTTAACCCACAGTAGGGTACTTTGTGGATCCGGTTGAAATCCCGAGGAGAAATAATATTGGTTACAGTTTAATAACGCACCAACTGTGAGTACATATGACGTAGCATGTTTATATCTGCTTTATGTTAGCTATTGCCTGCTGAGACATGTTGTTTCATTATCGTTTGGAATTCTACTAACTTGCGTAGATTTAGATGCACATTCATACTTGTTGCATGTCCGTTCGTTTTGTTGTGCATCTATCGATGGACCGGCGGGTCGCATCTGTTGCTCCGGTGTTACTGTGCTATATGACCCGGAGCTGATCCCTCCGAGGTTCTGGTAGGCAGTATGTCATCCCCGATGTTAGTCTGTCTCAGATGGTTGGTTTAATGCCGAGCTTTGGGCTCGAAGGAGCTGCGGCTCTTGCTCCGTACTTGGTGTACGAAGAGGGTATACGATGTTCGTCATCGGTGTTACTCTTGTGGGCTTCATAAGGATTTATTAAATATTTAAATATGTGTATTCACTAAGCATTCGCTTACCCCTCAGTTGTTTCATTTTTACAGGAAAAGGAAAATCTGCCGCCGGACCATCTAGTTAGGTCGTTTGTGAAGTCTTGGAAGATTTGATACTACTCAACTGGTAATTGTGCTATGGGACAATGTTGTAATATGTTTGGGATGAACGTAATAGAGTTTTGGTATGTAGATTTAGACTTGAAACCTTGTAGCACCGTAGGGTGTCTGACAATGTTGTATTATTTTTGTTTTATGTATTTTAATGCTTCCGCACTGTAATTTAAGTATTAGATCGTTATGTGATTTATGTTGGTGTTTAATCCTGGGTGTATTGTAATGATGGTTATTGTGGCAAGGGTGTCACAATCACGATCTTCTCCTCAATGAAATCAACCATCTTCTTCGCCCAAGAAGGGAAAGGCCTTTTCGGGCAATTCTGAAATGAGAGACTGCAGGAGGTGCAGGAAAGCGCACTCTAAAGAGTGCAAAACTCAAGACATGTATTGTTTTTGTTGTGGGCAGAAGGGCCATCACCGGGAGCATTGTCCTCGAAAAGACGATGCGTGCTATAACTGCCACAGATTTGGCCACTTTGCATGGGACTGCCCAAAACCCCCACGAGATCAGAGTGTTCAACAATCAACGACAAGATCTTCTGCAGCTTCTACTGCTTGCAGGGATCAATCTCCGAGGGCTCCAACAAGGGCATTCCAAATCACAGCTGAAGAAGCAAAAGATGACCCGGAGGTGGTCACTGATACGTTCTTTTTAAATTCAATTCCCGCACGCAATCTGTTTGATTCCGGAGCCAACTGTTCGTTTGTCTCCACTTCATTTGCTTGTCAATATAATATGCCTACTTCCAAACTACAATTCGTGCTTGATATTGAGACTGCTAGCAACATGTTAGTTACGACAGACAAGGTATGTAGGAATTGCACATTACTTGTAGAAGATGTAGTATTCAACATAGACTTAATTCCCATGGAGTTCGGGGAGTTTGATGTTATAGTAGGTATGGACTGGTTGGTCCATAAGGAGGCCCAGATTGTTTGCAAGAAGAGAATGATTAAGATTACCACTCCTGAGGGCAGAGACATTTGTATATACGGCGACAGACACAAAGGCGACTTATGCCTTATTTCAATACCAAAAGCCCGAAAGCACGTTGCCAAGGGTTGTTCCACTTATTTAGCCTACGCTGTCGATGCAAAGGCTGAAGTTCAATCTCCCTCCACCGTTCCCGTTGTTTCTGAATTTCTAGATGTCTTTCCAGAAGATATATATCGGGATTGCCACCTGATCGTCAAGTGGAATTCCGTAATGATCTCAATCCCGGAGCTGCTCCAATAGCAAAGGCTCCCTACCGGTTAGCCTCTGCAGAAATGCAGGAAATGATGAAACAGTTACAGGAGCTACTTGACAAAGGTTTTATCCGCCCAAGTTCATATCCTTGGGGCGCTCCTGTTCTGTTTGTCAAGAAGAAGGATGGCACACTACGTATGTGCATCGACTACAGAGAACTCAATAAAGTTACGATAAAAAACAAATACCCGTTGCCCCGAATTGATGATCTCTTCGACCATTTACAAGGCGCTAGTTACTTCTCGAAGATTGATCTTCGATCGGGTTATCATCAGCTTAAAACCAAGACGATATACCAAAAACGGCTTTCAGAACTCATTACGGACACTATGAGTTTCTGGGGATGCCGTTTGGTCTCACGAATGCGCCGGCTGCTTTCATGGATCTCGTGAACAGGGTCTGCCGGCCAATGCTCAGCAAATATGTGATCGTGTTCATTGATGGCATTCTTATCTATTCAAAGACCAAAGAGGATCATGCTACACATCTGCGAGAATTGCTAGAGTTGCTGCGTAAAGAGCGACTTTATGCCAAATTCTCGAAATGTGAATTCTGGTTGAGTCAGGTACGTCTCAACATTCGAAACAATCTCTTGATCCTTATACTCAATCATAAACTCTTTGTTAACTTGTACCTTCTCAACATTCTGTAATGATGTATTCCCGTATATTTTCAGCACCTTAATGATTTTCTTATCATACACATGAAGAAACAAGCTCAATAAATGTAATATGATGAAGAAGAGACAATATGAATATTGAGAGCAAAGTGAACAGTGGCGGCTGGTTATAATATTAAAATGTCATCCGTGTAAACAAAAAGTAACCCTAGGAGCCTTTTCTAGGCTCCTTTAATTAACTTTCACACATTGGCACATTTGGCCCCTAGACTTTTGCATAAACATAAATTACATAGAAATTAAATACAAGACAAATTACAAAGACAATAAATATTACAAAACAACTCCTAGGATCGAAATAATAAATCTAACAATCTCCCCCTTTTCGATCACTTAGGAGGTCCTGGAACTCGGGCGTGGTCAGTCGATTCTCGGAGACCAAGTATGACGTCGAAGCGTCTGGTTACTTGTCTTGTATGTAGCCGTTCGTTCAGGTAGTCTATGCCGTTGAGTGTGTTCTGTATCTCCGTTGGTGAGCATCTTTGTTCAGGATCTGGTTGAGCATCGTAGTCTTGTACTTTCTTTGTAAGAGCAGCTCGAACCAATCTAAGTGTACCATCGGAGTAGCAAGGAAGATCCTCAAAGCGCATATACCTTTTGTAGCCCTTGTAGTTTACAAAAATGACACCCGGATCTCCAGAAAGTGTAACTCTGTAGGCCGGGTGTTGGGCTAAAAGAAAACTATCTTGTTCTGGTGCTCGTAGGCCCACCTTAACCATAGCACTCTCGATCGCCATCTGAAAATCTCTTAAGCACATTATGATCGATCGGCGATTCATGCTTCGAACTAAGGCACCTACAGCTGTCATGTGGGATAGACGTTTTCTGATTCGAATTTTCAGACTGTTGTGAAGGAACTCAACGTCATCCGCTCTTATGTAGTCAAGGTCATACTCAAAGATGTCATCTCCCGTACCATCTTCTCTTTCCACTTGATAGGAGGGATAGAAGACTTTGGCTCTTTTGCACATGGTGATTGATTTGAGCTTTTTGATCTTTGATTTTGACACCTTAGACCTTCTTTCCCGGAGCATCAATTGGTAGTATTCGGCCTGTTCAGCTTTAGAGACATTCGTAAGTTCCATGAGTAGGCGTCTGCTGAAGGCTCCAGGTTTCTTTCTGAATACCATCTTGAATCTTTCTTCTAGATATGGATTCTGAAACCGCTCCGGGGGAAAGTTCTGCAGGAATTCTTTCAGGCCTTGAACGGGGGGTTCTTCGATCTCGTCCTTTTTAGCTTCAAGAAGCTTTATGATAGTCCCCCGCCGTTCTTGTCGCATTTGATCTTTTTCTTCCTGAGGCAGTGTATGAACCTTGCCTTTTGTATAGTGGTCTACCCAAAATAAATCATCTTTTCTGTACACGCCAGGGCCCTCTGGTGTTTCATCGAAGCAATCGACCCTTTTTGTTTGGGAGGACCCTGGGAGTTGGGTTTGTTGGTCTGGTGGAGGGCTTGGGGATCTAGGAGGGCTAAGGGTAATGTGGGATTCTTTTAAAGACTGGGGAGCTTGGATGGATGAAAGTATTTCTTCTTGATGAGCTCGAGGTGGTGAATTCAGGAAGTCAAAAGAGTATGATGAGGATTTTTTCGTCGGAGATTCAGGCTCAGGCTTAGGAGTTAATAAGGGTTGGTTGTCCTCGGTATCGGAATCTGAATCAGAAACCAATATGATTTCAACTTTCTCGTGTGGCTCCTCAAATTCTACCATAGCTGTCATCGGATCCAGTGGAGGTGGACCCTCGACCATGGGCTCGTCTTCTATTAGCATATATTCCTGAGCCTCCTGACTCTTTTCCCCTGAACCCTGGAATTCAGACCCCTCAGTGGTCTCTGCTCCCCCTATACCCAGCATGGGCTCCTCAAATTGAACTTTTCGTCTCTTCTCCCCCTCATGACGATCAGGGTCGTCTTGATCGTCATGTTTCCTTTTTGGGGCTTCGGCCTGAGTGCGGCATTGGAGTTCAATGACTGCCGACTCCAGGCGATCCATTCGGGAATTGAGCTGTTCCTGGACTTGCAGAATCAAACGGTTAAGCGCATCAAGTTTGTCAGACAGCTCCGATATTTGGTGATGGACTAAATGGGAACCTGGTGGTGGGCCAGCTTCGGAGGCGACACCCTTACCCTTGATCAGTGAAAGAAGGGCGGTGTGACGTTCCTCGGCGGCTTCCCTTTGGGCATCCAGGTCAGCCCGGGTAACCACTCCGGCAGCACGTAATGCTGCCGTTAGCATCTCTAGATTGATTGGGAGATGGCATGAAGTGGATGGCGTTGATGGAGCCACTTCAGGTCTTCCTTCCGTCATTTCTGGCTCCACTAAGGGACGCTCAGATCCGGAAGTTTGTTGAGCTGCCACGGAGGCAGCTCTTGGGGATGCCACAAAGGCATCGTGCGTTGTGTGAATTTGTGGGGATGGAATCGTGAATGAAGGAAGTTCGGTCACGTGGGGAGGAGTGTGACCTTTTTCAACACCGCCGCTCTCCGAATGAGAGGGCGATGGAGAGTGTGGAAGATCCCCGTGGAATGAAGTGGTTTCCCTTTGAGGGGAAACCAAGTGGGTGGTGTGGGTTGTTTCGACCGCTGGACTAACGGTCTTATAAAGGGGTGTCCGGCTAATAGGGCTTAGTTCACCCTCTGATTGAATTTCCCTCGCTCTTACGACAGAGACGGTTCTTTCGGAATCCGCCGTCTCTGTCGTCTCACATACTTCTCCCTCTATCACAATCTCAGCCTCCCGCTCACCGAAACCCATAGATTGTTGAATGTCCATCCTTTCTCCCTCATGCTCACTCTGTCTTTGCTCACCTTCGGACTGGTTAGTGTCAGTCGATTCCGACTGAGACTCATCCGGATAACTCTCTCTTATATAAGCCCTTACCCGCTCCGTGCCCCTTGACCTCGTTAGAATAGATAGAGGTATTTTCATCACCGGTACTGTCGGGGCCCCCTTTGGCAGAGTTAACTTTTGAATTGCCACTGTGGGGTAGACATCAGCCTCCGGACGCTCATGGATGTCATCGTCTTGATCCATTGCACACTGTATGATGAGTTGTAGGACTCTTTGAAAAGGAACATACTTTCGGCCTTTCTTTGTGCTTCTCTCGACATAGACTCTTCGTAATTCTTCAAAGATGAATGCAGCATAGTCCACGTGTCGGTCAAAGGCAAAGCCGGTGAACATGGCTAGTACCTGTGCCGATGCTGAGTCATGACCAGAATGCTTTGTGGTGAAGCATTTGTTGAGCACATCGAAGAGAATCCGCCAATGGGACTGAAGGTTTTTCGTGCGGAAGTCTGATGGTTTGGAAAGAGGACCGTCATACCCTAGAGTTTGTATTTCAGTTAGGGTTTCAGAGATGGATGGGTTTGGGTCGAATAAATCACGGGTGGGAAGGTAGTATTCTGTGGGTAGATGAAGAATGTGGCGGATGGCAGAAGTAGTGACTTTGACTGGAACGCAGTCAATGGTGGAGGTGAAGTGAGGTTCGGGGTAGGTTATATATTGTAGCCTGTTCCAGAATTGTTGAAGATATATCTGGGGAACAGCTATGGCAGTGGATAGTGCATAATAGATGGGATGGCAGTTGAGGATGTCGAAGGCAAGGGTTTGGGTTTCTTTTGTAAGGATGGAAACGTCAAGTTGCCAGTTATGTGGGATGAACTCGACAAACTCGGCGCTGGGTAGGATGGATTCCTCGGGTAGTTGAGCATTGTTATTTGGGATGGGGGGATGGGGTACGTTGAGAATGATTGCGGGATCCATTATCCTGCAAAGTGCAACAAAGTTAGAATCATAAGACTTAATATGATAATGCATTGATGTGAAATCTAGATGAGTGTGAAATAGAAATTGTCTGATCTGTTTAGCATCGGGTATTTATTAGCAGAATAAAATTCCACTAATAAAGTCCAAAGTCAATCGTTAAGAGACCGATGTTAGATAAGACCGTTTCACTCAAACACTGATCCTAACTCAAATCAATGGTGCACTTGGATGGTAATATTTTTGTGATTTATGAATTTATATGAAAATGCAGAAATGAAAAAATGAAAAATGAAAAGTTAAAAAAGAATCCCAAGTGTTGGATTTCGGATGGTCCGAATTCGGATGAACAGTGTCATCGAATTCGGATCCGTCCGAAATCGGATGATGCATGAATGAGGTGTGGGGGATCGAATTCGGATGAGGTGAAAATGGGGACCGAATTCGGACGATGGTCCGAAGTGTAAGTCATGAAATGAATGAAGGTGGTCCGAATTCGGATGGGTCATGAACATGGTCCGAATTCGGATGAGGACTTATGCAAATGCATGCAATGATATGGATAGGTCCTGATTTCGGATGGTACCTGGAATTCGGATGGGAACCGAATCCGGGTATCATCCGAATTCGGATGAACAGTGGTGTACACACTTAGACTAATTTCAAGTTTTGAAAATTTTTTGCCTTGCTTTGATGGTCCGAATTCGGATCAACAGTGAATCGAATTCGGATCAACAGTGGTCCGAACTTTGGATGTGCACTTTGAAAATTTTGAAATTAGACTATGTCAGACATCCGAATTCGGGTGGTGGTCCGAATTCGGACATCCGAAACTGCATGAGTGCGGTAAATGTGTTCATGCAAAATAAACGTGAACAGTTGAAATGTTAACAAAAATGCATGAGATTACAGATCCTAGTCTAAAACAACTTACTGAACACTTTATCTAACTACAACTAACGAAAAATAACACATTACAGTACCTAAAATGATGAAAAACCGAAATGAAAAAACTAAGAAAAAAATGAGAATCAAACTCATAATATAGGAAGATAAATACTTAAATAAAGTGAAAAGAAAGTTACCTGATGATGCCAAAGTAGGAAAATGCAAGAAAATGGAAAGATTATGATGATTCCAAAAGCTTGAAGTGATGAAAATGGTGGTTTAGGGCGGTGGTGTTCGACGAGAAGGAAGAAGAAAGAAAGGAGGAATCTTGAAAATGAAGAAAAGTGAAGTGTTGACTGTTTGACCGCCCCCTTTTAAACGCGCCCGGGTCGGGTCGGAACCAGGGATCCGCGTCCTAAAGAGGATGTGGGCCGCCGGGTTGGGCTCAACACACACACACAACAAAAAAAACTTTGGGCTATATTTAAAAAATGAAACAGGTTAAAAAAATGGGCTTTGAATGAATATAATAAACACAAAATTAAAAGGAAATTTTGGCCCAATTTTTATTGCATCTTTTTGAGTTTTTCTATGAGACTTCAAAATAAAATATTTTTGGTATTTTCTTTAATTTTCCGAAATTAAAATAAAATGAAATGAAGTAAACTAAAATCTTTTTGGCTTTTTGATAAATTTGAAAGTTAAAATCTTTTTGTGATCATCTGACCTATTAAATTAAAACTTAAAATTAAATTAAAACTTAAGACCAACCTAAAATTTAAAAATTAACTATAAAAGAAACAAAGAGAAACACAGAATTATAAAATTTAAAATCCTAACTCTACTCCCCCTCAAATAAATACCGGTTCTTTTCCTTTTCTTTTTCAGATTTACATCACGACAACCCTTTTTAGCCTTTCAAGAACAGACAAACCTGGATATTGTTTGCATCCCACTCCGTGATGAACAATTCACACAGCAATTTATCAGGATCATTAATTATTAAAAATATACGCAGATAAGGAAATAATGAGTTTCAATCTTGTGACATAATCCTTAAATTTAAATAACAGATATTTTCTAAAATAAAGTAATTTCAATCATGATAGATTGAAATAGAATTATTTAAGACAATATCTGATAATTAATTGGAAGGCGGATTCAACATGCCGATATGGGATACTAAAAACTGAAAACGAGGTTCTTCTAAAGCTTTAGTAAATATATTTGCAAGTTGGTATTCCGTGCCAACAAAATACAACTCAATGGTTCCCTTTTCAACGTGATCTTTAATAAAATGATACCTGATATCTATGTGTTTTGTTCGAGAGTGCTGCACGGGATTGCAAGAGATGGCAATTGCACTTCGAGAATCACAGTAAATAGGGATATTGGTGAGTGAGAATCCATAATCGCGTAATTGTGTTCTCATCCACAGCACTTGAGAGCAACAGCTTGCAGCTGCTACATACTCAGCCTCAGCTGTAGATGTGGATACACAATTTTGCTTTTTGGAAGACCAACTCACCGGTCTATCTCCTAAAAACTGTATTCCTCCCGACGTGCTTTTTCTGTCCACTCTACATCCTGCAAAATCAGCATATGAAAACGCAGTATGATCAAAATCGGTTCCCTTTGGATACCATAGACCAAGTTCGGGTGTACCCTTAAGATAACGAAAAATGCGTTTTACCGCAGTTTGGTGTGATTCTTTTGGGTCGGCCTGAAATCTAGCACAAAGACATGTTGAAAACACTATATCCGGCCTACTGGCAGTCAAGTATAGTAAGGATCCTATCATCCCTCTGTAATTTGTATTATCGACACTTTTCCCGGAAGGATCGGTGTCTAACTTACAGTTGGAGGCCATGGGAGTTGCGATACTCGTGCAAGAGTCTAACTTATACTTCTTGAGAATGTCAAGAGTATATTTCGACTAGTTCACAAAAATCCCATCCTCAAGTTGTTTGACTTGTAATCCCGAGGAAAAAATTCATTTCCCCCATCATACTCATCTCAAACCTGGACTCCATTAGGGCTGAAAAATCCTTACAAAAATTACTGTCAGTAGATCCAAATATAATATCGTCGACATAAATTTGTACTAGCATTATATGTGGGCCTTCCCTTTTTGTGAACAGAATTGTGTCCACCACACCTTTATAGAAACCGGCAGAAATAAGGAAATTTGAAAGACTATCATACCATGCTCGAGGTGCTTGTTTTAAACCATAGAGGGCCTTATCTAGCACATAAACATGGTCGGGTTTATGTGCATCAACAAAGCCTTGTGGTTGTTCAACATACACCTCCTCGTTAAGTTCACCGTTTAGAAAGGCAGTCTTGACGTCCATTTGGTACACTTTGAAATCTTTGTGTGCCGCGTACGCCAAGAAGATTCTGATTGCTTCGATCCGTGCAACTGGAGCGAAGGTCTCGTCATAATCTATCCCTTCTTGTTGTCGGTAGCCTTTGGCAACAAGTCTTGCTTTATTCCTTATCACAATGCCGTTTTCATCTCGTTTGTTCTTAAAGATCCACTTCGTTCCGATGACTGTACGGTCTTTTGGCTTGGGAACTAACCGCCATACTCGTAGCTGTTCAAACTGGTTGAGTTCCTCTTGCATTGCAACTATCCAATCTGGATCTGTCAGGGCTTCATCCACACGAGCGGGCTCTATCATACTCAAGAATGATGCGAAGAGGCATTCATTAGCAGATGCCCTACGAGTTTGGACTCCTGTTGATACGTCACCAATGATTTGCTCTGTTGGGTGACTTCGGGTCCATTTGATCTCGTGTGGAAGGGGTGCTCGGGATGGAACCTCTGTGGTTAATGTGGGGATGGATGAGGATTCATGGTCAATGGTTTCAAATGAAGGTACCACTGGTTCAGGTTCGATTCCCGAGTGTTCAGGTGAAGGAAGAATTGTTGGTATTATATGTGATAGTATTATAGGAGTAGATTCAACTGCGGATATGTCGGTGGATGATGTGGATGGATGAGGGTACGTTGAAGAAGATGAAGCGGAGAAACTTTGCGGCGCAGTTGAACTGGAAGGATCACCTACATTATTGACAACATTAGACACACTAGCGTTAGGACCGAAAAATTCAACATAAAAAGGATCAAACAAATTAACCAAATCAGAAGAAGAAAAAGAAATGGGGTTATTTGAAGAGTCTCCAGGCATTTGAGTAATGCGTGGTCCTGATTGATCAACTTCGGGTGCCAGTTCAGCCAACTCATCAAATGTGACGTGCACACTTTCATTGACTGTTCTGGTTCGGGTATTGAACGCGCGATATGCCTTCGAGTTGGATGAGTATCCAATGAAGATCGCTTCATCCGCTTTTTCGTTAAATTTCCCGAGGTTGTCTTTGTCATTCAGCACATAGCACCTGCAACCAAATACACGTAAGTACTTGATAAATGGTACTTTATTCAAAAAGAGTTGGTAAGGAGTTTTGTTAAAGCGCTTATGGATGATGGAGCGATTTTGTGTATAGCATGCTGTTGATACGGCTTCGGCCCACAAGAACGGAGGTAGCTTTGAGTATGTGAGCATTGTACGAGCAGCTTCCACTAGCGTACGGTTACGCCTTTCCACGACCCCATTTTGTTGAGGTGTTCGAGCAGCAGAGTATTAATGCTGAACACCTTTGGATCGAAGGAAGCCCTCCACTACTGAGTTCTTGAACTCCGTGCCGTTATCTGATCTGATTGATTGCACTGACAGCTGCTGTTGGGTCTCGACACTCTTGATAAAATCAATGATTTCTTGAGCTGTCTCATCCTTGGAACGCAAGAAACTGACCCAGGTGTATCGAGAATAATCATCAACGATAACCAACACATATCGTTTTCCATTTATGCTTTGAGTTCTCATCGGTCCGCATAAATCCATATGAAGTAACTCCAATACTCTTTTTGTTGATGGTTCGGGCTTTGGTTTGTGAGATGATCGTTTCATTTTTCCTTTCTCACACGCTCCACACAGATGGTCCTTTTCATAGCGCAATTCAGGAAGTCCTTTGACCAATTGTTTCGCAGCCAGCTTGTTGATATTATCAAAATTCAAATGGGATAATCTTCGATGCCACAACCAAGAGTCTTTTGACGAGGCTTTTGATAGTAGGCAAATGTTATCGTTCACTATTAGCTTAGCTACGTCAATGGTGTAAAGGTTAGAATTTCGGGACCCAGTTAAGATTTCTTTTCCATCCACGCTCTTAACACTGCAGTTCTTAGCCCTAAATGTTACTTCTAGTCCTTTGTCGCAGAGCTGTCCTATGCTAAAAAGATTATGAGATAACCCCTCAACATAGTCAACGTCCTTGATGACCAGATTATTTAGAACTAAGTCCCTGTATCCTTTGATGTGAGCCTGATGGTTGTTCCCGAATTTCACAGTTTCGCAATACTGTTCAACAACGTTGGACATCAATTCTCTTCTTCCAGTCATGTGCTTGGAGCAACCCGAATCCATATACCAAATGGACTTAGCCTGAAAATACATAAATTCATATA
The DNA here is from genome assembly GCA_020465985.1 of Centrapalus pauciflorus. Lineage (NCBI taxonomy): Eukaryota > Viridiplantae > Streptophyta > Magnoliopsida > Asterales > Asteraceae > Centrapalus > Centrapalus pauciflorus. Next base: position 838,708 of record JAANYP010007010.1, on the reverse strand, counting down.
ATGAAAAACTATATGCATTCAAACACATCCATTTATAATTCACAATCAAACCGTGTTCTGAACCGAGATGTTCAGAAAACATGATGAGTTAAGACCGGGTCCTGGGCTGTGTGCACAGATGCCAAACGTGTCGGTTTAAGCACAACCGACAAGCAAAAGAACGGGTCCTAGACTAAGGTAACTAGAAGCCATTTCTTTGAAGCACGAGTCTTGATCAGAAGTAACCAAGAACCATCTGCATTAAGATCACACAACCTTGGGTACCCACCTCAATATGGGTCCCTTTTTGTTAGGGTTTCCAGATTTATATGGCACGTGTACAGTTTTAGAATCCCAATTAGCACTTGTGTGTGGTCCGAATGCACAACCCTTTGGAATCCATTGAAGATTGGATTTATTGGGTTTTGGAACCTTAAGCGCTGAAATTGCCTTCGGTTTTTGTCTTTTTGAGATCTTTTTAACCGTTGCTTTGGTTTTGGGCCTTGGCAACGGACAATTCTCAACTTTGTTTGAGGCCGATGATGCACTATTTTTAGTTTTCTTTTTCCGAATACGTTTAACAGGATAAGGCACAAAAGCATTCATTTCAGGAACCTGTCGTCTATATTTAGTTGGACATAGATTAAACAAATCACTGAAAGAGTACTTTAATGGAATAGTAGAATTCGGTTCAACATTACAGACATTGTCACACACATTGTTACATAAATTGTCTTTAGAGATTACAGACATCCTATCTCTAGTAACAAAGTCATTTGGCATTAAAGCCTTCTTCACAAAAAACTTGTAAAATCCTGCATGGTGGTTTTTGGGACTCTCCTTACATGATCTGTAGGAACAAAACGATTAGAGTCAGTAAGCATGGAAGATTTAGACTTGACAGACTTTTCTTTTTGGTGGTGAGTGGGTTTCTTAGAAGACTTGGATTTATCTGAGTCTTTTGAGGAACCTCACTTTTGAAAACTTTTGAGCACTCACCTTTGACAATGAAAGAAGAAGATTCAGCTTTAGCCTTACCTTTATCAGATGACACATATGGAATTTTTATGGAATGAGAAAGTGTTTGTTCTTTTGAAAGATCTTTCAATTGTTGTGAAACCATTTCAAAATTTTCTCTGTAGACAGTGACTTCCACAGTTTGTTGAAAAGATTGATTTACCAATTCTTCTTCTCTCTTAAGAAGAGCATCTTGAAGATCAAGTGCTTTCTCTTGAGACGACTTCAATTCCTTTTCTAAAACAATGATTTGTTGTTGAAGAACTTTTGCAGGAATATAAAGTTGAGGAGTTGATTTTACAGTTTCAGTTTTCAATTCAGCTTCTGAATAAGTTGACGAGAGATCTTCCTCTAAAGTGGGTACTCTAGAAGAATAACTCTCGTTAAGTTCTTCATATTGAAAAGAAATTTCTTTATCTTTACGCGCAACACGTTTCTCATTTTCTTGGTTTAAAACTTCTTTTGATGACTCAAAAAAGAAAGATTTAAGACCGGCTCCCATATAATTCATGTCATAAATTACAGGTAAAACATTTTGTGCTTTTTCCAAATATTTAGGATTTTTAAAACCAATTCCTTGTTTAGAATGGTAAAACCTAGTTTCTTTGGGCTGATTTAAATGGATAGTTTGTTCTGTTTGACCCCTTTTCAAAAATGCATCGTCAAGGGTCTTTATTCTTGAGTACAAACTTATCCTTTCTTCTTCAATCATTTTGTATTTTTCTAAACTGTCTATATTTTCCATATTTACCGCATCTAATTGTTTTGTGAGAACATAAATTTCTTCTTTTAAAGAGAGTTTATCTTTTGAAAGCGTTTCCATGCAAGATTCAAGGTATATATTCCTATCCTGAACATCTACTTTTTCTATTAACATCTATTTTATAACATTATGATTAGTTAACCACTTTGAATGATATAATTCAGATGATTCTTTCAGAAGATGAGCTTGATGTTCAGCCTGTACACACCTTGCAGTTTCAGCATTTAATCTATCTTGTAGATCATGTATTTGTGTGTGCAGTGTACATTCATTATCTACAAATAATTTATTTACATGTGCAGGAATGTAATAGGAATATACCTCATTGGACTCAGAACCGGATGTGGAGCATTCGGGATCGTTGGTTGTAGCCATCAGACATGCTGGTGGATCTTTCAGTGTCTCCCCCTCAGCAGCATGATCTGGATTATCAGCAGTGAAAGCAGCACATGTCTCCAACCCCATACGATCAACCATGTAGCAATTCTTGCCCTTGTCATCCTCGTCTTAAGAATCTTCAGCATCCCAGTAGTCTTCCTGGGCGACGTGGGCTAATGCATCCGTTCTCTTTTTGGCTGCCTCGAGCTTTCTCTCGTAGTACGCGACGTCTCTGTCGAAGTTGTTCTTGCATTCCCTAGCAAAGTGGCCCGGTTTGCCACATTTGTAGCAGAGACGTTCATCCGCAGCCTTTGGCTCATCAGCTCTTGGCCTGTCCTCTCTCCTTTCCGCCGGCCTCTTATCGGCTCGGCGATGCTCACGGCTATCATCACGCCTCCTATCCCCTCTTTCGGGCTCTCGTCTCTCTTCCCTGCGGTCATCCTGACGATCATCACTTCGATCGTCCCGCCTGTCATCCCTGCGATCATCGCGCCTATCATCTCGCCTTTCATAACGGCGATCATCTCGATAGTCGCGTCTATCGTCATATCGACGATCATCCCTGTCATCCCTTCGGTAGTCATCCCTGCGATAGTCATCGCGGCGGTCATCCCTCCTATCATCTGAGTACCTCCGTGGACCGGTGTCATAACGGAGTTGGTTGTTAGTCTTGTTTGAGAACCGTCGCTGTTGGAGACGGTTGGTCCACAAGGCTATCTGTTCTTGTATCGAGGCTTCCTCCTCATCATAGACCTCACGCGGAGGAGAAGGATACCTGTACTGAGAAGATGAAGAACCAGGAGCAAAAGATGGTGTCGGAATCTGCGTGTTGGTGATCAAGGCTAGCGAATCATTCGGTTTCAACCCTGTGTGGCTGATAGCAGTAGAGAGGCCAATTGATTTGCCATCAGCTTCTGTTGATCGACATCCCCTTGATACTTTTTAAGCTCCTTAAAGACGACATTAATGGAGACCTCAGGAATGTTCAGGACTCTTTTTGTTGCCCGACATGCAAGCTGCCACTCGGGGGCTAAGGCGCCAAAGAATTGGATGTTGATATCATCCCTATCCTTCTTGATGTGCAGTTTGTTCAACTCGTTAAGGACTGCACAGAACCTGGTGAATGTGGCTTGTAGAGATTCCCCGTCTTTGGCACAGAATTCCGTAAACTTTGCCTTCGCCTCCTCTATTTTGGCACGATCATTTAGATCTGCCCCCAGCATTTGGACTTCCCAGCTCGTCCCACATTTCTTTTGCAGACATTTTACTGTCTACACCGACCAGAATATCAGTGGGGAGGGCTTGATAAATCAGATATTCTGCCCTCTTGTCAGCGTACTGTCGGTCTCTCTCGGCGTCATTTAACGGGTCTCTTTCAACCTTTGAGGCTTGGACAGGGGGGTCAGCCTCAGGTCTGGCAGCTATTTCACGATAGTAGATGACGAGTCCTTCGGATATAGATTGAAGCATCAGATTCCCGAGGGGTTGCATTCCAACGAACTTAAGGAACCGGGATTTCCATTGTTCGTACTCATCGGGATAGAGAACTGTTGGTCTGTTCTCAGATCCGAGTACTAGAGCTTCGCGAGACATTATGATTATGGGTGCTGATTAAGAATATGAAGATCTTAGAGGTGGAAAGTGGACACGGATGGGTTGGACTGAAAACAGAAAGTTCTGAATTCGGATGGTGTGACTTCGGATGAACAGTGTTTCGGATGAAGGATCCGAATTCGGTTTGGGTGAATTCGGATGGGTAGGTTTCGGATGGATGGAATTCGGATGAACTGATTTCGGATGAATGAACAGTAATTCGGATGGCAATGGTTCGGATGATGTTCAAGTTCGGAAGGGGTCCTAATTCGGATGAACAGTACTACGGTTGGGGACCAAGTTCGGTTGACCCTAATATCGGATGGACCTAAGGGGGCCGAATTCGGATGAACAGTGGAAGGCCCGAATTCGGATGGACCGAAATGTGTATGGTCCGAAATAGGAAAAATTTTAAGAACAAGAGCCAATTGAGAAAATGGAAGCCTGATCTGAACTTCGGATGGTCCGAAGTTCGGATGGGACCGAAGTGTGGTCTGAAATGGGCTTATGGGGGGGGTCCGAAATTCACCTAAGTAAGGTCCGAATCGGACCGAAATGAAGTCCGAATTAGGATGATGTGAGGTCCGAAATTGGTGCCTAGGTGGTCCGAAATGCTACAGTAGTAATCCGAAATACAGCAGGTTTTTTTTACGATTTCTAAGGCAGAATGAGCAGAATTCGATTTTTATCACTTTTAAAGCCTAAAAACAGTTCTAAATGATTTATAAACTATTTTAAACACTTTTGGTGATTTAAAATAACCTAAAAAACACTTAAAAACAGCATGAACACGTTAAAAACCCACTTAAAAAACCCATATTTTCAAACTTGAAAATAACCGATTCTTGATGATTTTAACAAGGATATGGAACTAAATGAGCTTAAAATCAGTAGAGAGTAATAATGTGGTGTTTATATGACCATTATAACACAAGAAACACGGAAAAACAAAGGTAAATGAAGATCTAACCGGTTATAATGGAAGAACACGAAGAACATTCAAGAAACCCAACAGAATCCGTAAAAATCAGTTTAAATCCACCCCTCTGAGCTCTGATACCAATTGTAATGATGTATTCCCGTATATTTTCAGCACCTTAATGATTTTCTTATCATACACATGAAGAAACAAGCTCAATAAATGTAATATGATGAAGAAGAGACAATATGAATATTGAGAGCAAAGTGAACAGTGGCGGCTGGTTATAATATTCAAATGTCAACCGTGTAAATAAAAAGTAACCCTAGGAGCCTTTTCTAGGCTCCTTTAATTAACTTTCACACATTGGCACATTTGGCCCCTAGACTTTTGCATAAACATAAATTACATAGAAATTAAATACAAGACAAATTACAAAGACAATAAATATTACAAAACAACTCCTAGGATCGAAATAATAAATCTAACACATTCAATTCAGATCCAATTCTTGGGGCACGTGATATCTGGTGCTGGTATTGCTGTTGATCCTGCAAAGATCGAGGCTATCCAGAACTGGGAATCACCTCGCAACGCCTCCGAGATTCGTAGTTTTCTGGGATTGGCTGGTTACTACTGCCGATTCATCAAAGACTTCTCCAAAATCGTCGTTCCTCTTACCAAGTTGACTCGCATTTTTTTTTGAAAGAAGAACAGCAAGCGGCCTTTGATAACTTGAAGAAATTACTAAGTGAAGCACCAGTTTTAGCCCCGCCTGAAGGATACGAGGACTTTGTTGTTTACACAGATGCATCAGGCATGGGTTTGGGAGTAGTGCTGATGCAAAGAGGAAATGTCATAGCCTACGCTTCTAGACAGCTCAAACCGCATGAGAAAGACTACTCTACTCATGATCTAGAACTAACTGTTGTGACTTTTGCTCTCAAACTATGGAGACACTATTTGTACGGGACTAAGTGTCAGCTCTACACCGATCCTAAAAGTTTAAAGTATATATTCAGTCAGAAGGACTTGAATATGAGGCATAGAAGGTAAATGGAGGTGATCAAAGATCACGATTGTGAAATTCTCTACCATCCAGGGAAAGCTAAAGTAGTGGCTGATGCCCTAAGTAGAAAAGCATACTGCAAGGCATACTGTTGCCTTGACTTCTACAATTCTGACGTCAACAATTATTGATGACGTAAAGGCTGCTCAATTGCAGGCCTTAAAGGAAGAAAGTATCGAAAAATGAGGATGTCAGAATTCAACTGCCATTAATGCAAGCTGACAGAACCGGACTCAAAGGTATTTACGGCAGAATTTGGGTTCCTATGTCTTGTGGTATGCGAGAAGTAATTCTTGAAGAAGCTCACCAATCCAAGTTCTGAATTCACCCTGGAAGCACAAAAATGTACAACGACTTGAAAGCAGATTTCTTGTGGCTAGGGTTGAAAAGAGATGTCAGTCAATACGTAAAGAAGTGCAGAACATGCAGATTGGTTAAAGTAGAGCACCAGCAACCCTATGCTAGTATGCAACCTCTTTCTATTCCAGAATGAAAGTGGGATCATATTATTATGGACTTCATAACAAAGCTACCCAAGACTCGTCGTCAACATGATGCCATTTGGGTCATTGTTAACCGTCTGACCAAATCCTCTCACTTCATTCCCATTCGAGAAACCTATTCACTGGACCGTCTTGCCCATATCCACATGAATGAAATCGTCATCAGGCGTGGTGTGCCTAAGTCTATTGTCTCTGACCAAGATAGTAGATTCACTTCTAAATTCTGGGCTGCTCTGCAAAACTGTCTTGGTACTCGTATAGCAATGAGTACTGCTTACAGACCTCAATCTGACGGACAAAGTGAAAGAACTATTCTGACCCTATAAGACATGCTCAGAGCCTGTGTCATGGATTGGGGTGGTAACTAGGATGATCACCTCCCATTGGCTGAATTCTCCTACAATAATAGTTACCATTCCACAATCAAAATGGCACCTTCGAGTTCCTGTACGGAAGAAAGTGTAGGACTCCAACCTGTTAGAGGGGAACAGGAGAAACTCCTATCACTGGGCCAACTCTTCTTCAAGAAACAAACGAAAAGATCCAGCTCATTCGACAATACATGAAAACGACGCAAGATCGACAAAAGAACTACCATGATCGCCGACACAAAGCGATAGAATTTTAAAAGGATGATTGGGTCTACTTAAAGGTCTCTCCGATGAAAGGTTTCACAAGATTCGTAAAGCGAGGAAAGCTATCTCCTCGGTTTATAGGACCCTTTCGGATACTTGAGAAGGTTGAAAATCAGTCCTATGACTTAGACTTACCAGACGAGCTATCAGGTGTTCACCCGGTCTTTAACGTTGGATACTTAAGAAAGAGTCTGGTGCCCGAAAGGGAACCATGGACTGGTCATTCAAAGATAAAAGTTGACGAACGACTAAGGTTCGTTGATGAGCCGGAGTGCATTTTGGAAACAAAAGTCAAGAAACTATGGAACAAAGAGATCAAAATGGTGCTGGTCAAGTAGAAGCATCATAGGGGAGCTAATCACACTTGGGAATCGGAAGAAGACATGAAGACTAAGTACCCAAGTATTTTTAGCACAACATGACTTCGAGGACGAAGTTTAGGCGTGGTGGAGCCCATGCTACAACATCCCTACTTTTCGATTACTTGTAGTTGGCAATTTAAGACTCAAATTAATGCATTGATGGAATTATTATTTTAGTTTCGTTCACAATTTTAAAAATGAGAAATGATGAGGAGAAATCCTCATCGTTGTTTTTGAGGAAGCATAACCATGAAAAACCAATCCAAACAGTTAAAATCGGTTTAAATAAGAAAATACGTGTTGGTACACCCTGTGTGACGATAGCAGTCTAAGCAATCTAACATTTTGGTTTAAGTAATATTCAAAGTATTGAGAATTAACGAGTGTTTGATATATATGTTTGACAGTTATTGATTGTATGTTTGAACTTGATGTATCGTATTACAAAAAGTTCAAACATAAAGATCAAAGATAAAATCAATCATAAGGTAAAAACATAAGTTTCAATACTTAGTTAATTATGTTAAAATGTAGATTCGAAATGTCTAAGGACCAAGATTCGAATCTAGGTCAGATTCGAATGGGTCAGTTAGACAGATTCGAATATGCTCACTTAGGCAGATTCGAGGGTGTCAGTGAGGACAAACTCGAATGGGCCTTGGGCCGGATTCGAGTTTGGCCCATGACAGACTCGAATTAGCCTCTATAATTAAGGATAGAATCGAAATATTATCAGACTTTTTGCAGAATTCAAGAGTGATTAAGCATTAAGCGATTTCGAGTTTATCATCAGTGTTAGTGTCGTTTCGGAGAGAATCAGTTCGTAGGTGGGTTCTTGTGTAGTTCGTGCAGCTTCTGATAGTCTCCGTATTTCTGGTGAGAGTTGTTTCCGTCTACCCGTTAACGAGGATTCCGCACTCGTTGACGGTTCTGCGTCTAGATAGATCTGTAGTGTGTAGACCTTACAAGTGGTATCAGAGCCTACGGGGTGTTCTTGGTGTTCTTCGTGTTCATCTAGATACATTCTAGGTTTCTTGACGCTTTTGGACGGTTTTTCTCTCATCCTCGTGTTTTTCGTGTTCTTCGAGCTTAGCAAATTGTCATCCGGGAAATACTTCATGTTTTTCACGTTTTTGATCGAAATCATTATTTTTCATTGGAAAAATACTGATTTAATCTGCAAAACGTAAAGAAATCGAAGTGTTAGCCGTTTTTCGAGTTTGCGGCGCTCGAATCTATTAGGAGTAATTAGGGTTTCACTTAGTCTCGAGTCTAACCAAAATCCGCTCCTCTCGAGTTTGATAAACATTGTTTCAAGTTTAATTCGAGTTTGTGCTAGTTTCGAATAGGTTCTCGAGTCTGCTGACATTCGAGTTTGATTCGAATCTGGTCTAGTTTCGAATAGGGCTTCGAATCTACTGAGTGTTCGAGTTTGCCTTGACCTTCGAGTTTGGGGACTTTCGAATCTGTCATTAGTTTCGAATTTAATTGACTTACAAAACTTAATCGAATTTAATCCCAAATAAATTGGAATTTAATTATATTCGAGTCAACCTAGATTCGAAAGAATTAACTAAAATTAGTTTCGAATTAAATTAATTAAGTTCAACTCAATTACTTTCGAAAAGATGTCAAATCTTCAAAAATTCCTGGAAATGGACCACGAGGTCGGGAAGGCAAACACTCCGCCTAAGCTGATGAAACTCGAGGATTATTATTGGTGGAAAGATCGGTTTGCCGATTTTGTGCGCTTCAATGACATGCGCATGTGGGTGTGTATTGACGAAGGATACATTCCACCAATTTCTGAAGTTGAAGGCCGTCAGAGAGTCTTATCATATCAGATGATGAAGGAAGATGATAAGAAACTTTATGAAGCCGAAAACAGAGCTTTCTCGGTAATTCGAATGGCGTTGCCTCAGGATATACTACACACATTCCGGACTCAGAAGACATCTAAGGAACTTTGGGAGACACTGGAAAAGAGATGTGAGGGTAATCCAAGAGTTCGAAGAAAGCGTATGGAGCTGTTGAAACAACAATTTGCAATCTTCAAGGCGTTGAAGGATGAACAGCTGGATGATACCATCACCCGCTTTTATCATCTATTGACGGAGCTTGAAAGTCACGGGATTGAGTATAATGACACTGAGAAGAACAATAAGCTTCTTGATGCCTTACCAGCCAAATGGGCAATGTATGTGGCAGTGATCAAGCCTAATGAAGACAAGTATTATACCCAATCTTTGGAGGATATTGTGGGAACGTTGCGAGCTTATCATTTCGAGCTACTGAAGGCCGAAACGGATTACGAACAAGTCCAGAATCCAGCGATGTATTTTGGAAAATCAACAAACCTTCAGCGACAACTGATCTGAAGACTGCTACAACGTTTTTCACCGGAGAAACATCGTCACCAGCAGAGTCTGATGACACTCTGAACAGAGCGTTCTTAGGATTAGGAAGATCGGAAGAACCGCAGCCTCAAGCACCACAGGCATCAACATCTCAGGGCTATTCTAAGATGCCCATGAGTGCTAAATCGGCCGAGGAACATTTGAACTTACTTGCTTCATTTGTGGCCGCATACGGGAACTGCGTTCAGGGGAAGATAAACGATCCTGCTCTCTGGGATGAAGACTATGATCAGGTCGACCTTGACGATCTTGAGGAGATGGACCTTAAATGGCAACTGGCCATTGTAACCCAACGGGTTAAAAGATTCATCAAACGAACTGGGAGGAATTTGACGATGAATAATAAGGGGATTGGATTTGATAAGTCCAAAGTCAAATGCTACAATTGTCAAGGTCTGGGACACTTCGCCAGAGAATGTCAGAGACCAAAGGTAGATAATTACCAAGGGCAGAATCAGCATCATGGACAGTTTCAGACTCAATCTCAACAACGATACCTTCCGAGTTCATCTGCCGGTCAAGCCAATCTAGCTGGTCTACTATCAAATGTCACATCAGACTGACAGCTGGATGGTACCTACGACTGGAGTTCACATCCGGAATCAAATGCTCGGGCTTTTATGGCTGAAGTCACGGAGAATGGATGTGAAGGGGAAGAGCAGACCACAAGGGACAGCAGTCCGATGTGGGTGGAGAAGACGAATGATCAGACGCTTCTGGAGTTTGCCGCTCAAATGGCCAATGTGGAATCTGACCACACAAAGGTTAGTCTGACTTACTCTCTTTTTCATGAATTATGCATGTTATGTGTTACTTCTAATGATAGGTTAAATCTAGTCTTAGAATCACATAAAACCATAACTGCTCAAAATGAGTCTTTAAAGGCTGATAACGCTAGCCTAAACGACATTAAGCAAGATCTTAAGGAAAAACTTAAGGCTGATGCTCAAGATGTATAGTTCTGAAAGACAAACTGAGTGAGCAGTGTGTTAGGTTAGAGCTTATGTATGAGCATGTAGAGGCCCTGACTAAAAATCTTAAGGACAAAGACATAGAGCTAGCTGAAACAAAGGTAAAGGTAGCAGAGGCCAATAGTAAGCTAGAGAAGTTTAGGAATTCAAGCCTGAACCTAGGGAAAGTTTTAGATGCTCAACGCCAATCTAAAAAGCCTGTAGGTCTAGGATTTCATGAAATTCCTCCACCTTTTAATGCAAACTACGTGCCTCAACCTCAGAAGAAAACTGACAAATCAGTAGACTTAGAGGACATTACTGCACCTATATCTGAGCCTGTAGTAGAAAATACACCTAAGGTGGCTGACACAACCGTCAAGGTTAAGAAAGTCAAATTTGTGTCTTCCTCCAGTGTAACACCTGCAGGAAAACATAAAATTGATTTTAATGATCAGGACGATGAGCCAGTCGCAATAGATGTACAAAAGGACCAAGACACTAGTGAGACACCTAAGTCTAAGGGCACACACAAGAATTCCATAGATAAGATGTCCTGCTTCAGATGTCATGAAAAGGGGCATGTTGCTTCAAACTGTCCACTTAGGAAAACCGAAGTTACACCTAAGACAGTGAAGCCAACACCTGTTAAGCCCTCAACAAATGTGGCGAGCACTAGTAGTTCTCAGAGTACCGAGAAAACTGTGCAGGCCGCACCAAAACAAGTTGTGAAACAAACACCGGTAAAGGTTGGACCAAAAGAAGTGGTTAGGACAAATTCACCGAATAGAGTCGTAAATCAATCTAGGTCTGGACCTCAACAACAATATAGGAACACAACACCTAGCAGAGCATACACTCCGGTTAGGTCACACACTCCTATTAGGCATCACACACCGGTAAGAGCTCAGGGATCACAATCTGAAATGCAATATAATCGGAATTATTCTTGAGCTCCACAACAAATGCCTACTCAAAGGCAAAGAGTGAATTTACATCACTCGGCACCACAACAAACTCCAATTCAAAAACCCAAGTCACCTGAACGGAGAGATGGGTATTTGAAAGAGTTTAAGTGTGTGGACGAGAATGGTATAACCAAGTCAGTTATGGCTTGGGTTCCCCGTGATAACTAACCTATTTTCTTTCATGTGCAGGAGATTACCACAGGTCCAAACAACAAATGGTTCGTCGACAGTGGATGCTCCAGGCACATGACAGGGGAAAGAAGTCTTCTTACAGACTTCAAGGGTGGAAATCGGGGATTTGTATCATTCGCGGGATATAAAGGAGGAAACATCACGGGTACTGGAGTGGTCACTAATGGGACGATCGAGTTGGACCAAGTTTATCACGTTGATAAACTGGTTCACAATCTCATTAGTGTATCTCAAATCTGTGACAAGAAGAATTCAGTGCTGTTCACTGACACTGAAGCGTTAGTGCTAAAACCGGGATTCAAGATTCTTGAAGAATGGATATTGATGCGGGCACCAAGGAAGAATGACTTGTACATGCTTGATATGAACAAGCCGGAGACTTCGATGGGGCCAATCAAAAGCTTCGGAGACGGAATCAGTATTGTGGCACAGACGCATGGCCTACTTGCACCTAAGAAAAATGATCTACATAACGAAAAATGGGTTGGTGCAAGGTGTGCCTATGAAGAGCTTTTAGTTTGAGGACAAGTGTCTACCATGCAAGAAGGGCAAACAACATAAGAAGACACACAAGTCAAAGACTCAGAATTCCATAACCTCTACATTCCATTTGTTGCATATGGATCTCTTCGGTCCAATCAACAAAAGGAGTATAGGAGGTAGTTGGTATTGTTTAGTTATCACTGACGATTACTCACGATTTTCTTGGGTTTTTTTTCTAGGTACAAAGGACCAGACGGCTTCCAAGCTCATCGGGTTCTTAGACCAAGTGGAGAATTCCTATGGAACACGGGTTAAAAGGATACGTAGTGATAATGGAACAGATTTTAAAAACACTGTAATTGGTGTATATTGCCTCTCAAAGGGCATAGTGCATCAATTTAGTGCACCATATGAGCCTCAACAAAATGGGGTGGCCGAACGTAAAAACAGGACACTGATTGAGGCAGGTAGGACTATGCTTTCGGATTCAAAGCTTCCTACCATGTTTTGGGGGGAGGCAGTGAATACCGCATGTCATATTTTAAACCGAGTCCTAACTGTCAAATCTTTGAACAAAACCTGTTATGAAATTTTGAATAAACGGCCACCTAATTTAACTGGCTTCGAACCGTTTGGGGTACCATGCACTCTTTTGCGAACAAAACATCAACCTTAGTTTGGTGAAAAGGCTGACGAAGGATACTTCCTAGGTTATGTGCTGAACTCACCAAACAAACGGGTTTTTAATAAAACAAACGGTACAGTCGAAATTGTGTATAACATTGAAGTCACAAGTTATACACATGAACCCCAAACAGGTCCGGAATGGATATTTGACTATGATAAATTATTTGAGTCATTTAACATTCCTTTGGATGAAAATGCAGGTACAATCGAAAAGGACATGGCGACGTTACATCCTAATGACGAAGGTCATACCTTTCCGAGGACTACATTTCAATCCGCACCCGAGCCTACTGCGACTGAAGATGGATCTCCAGAAGTTACTAATCTAGAGGCACCTTCAACTGAGAATCAGACTCAGACAACAAATTCCAACTCTGAGGAAACTTTCTACGAGGAGGAAAATGTGGAATCTGAGGCTGTTCCCCCATTAGGTGAAATAGGATCTAACTTAGGAGATAATCTGAGAGTTGACGAGATAGAGACCTCTAGGATTAATAAGAACCATCCTATAGAAAGCATCATAGGAAATCCTAACGAGGGTGTGAAGACTAGGAGTAGTGTAAATAACAACACTGTGTTGTTGTCGATGATAAACAACTCCGAGGCATATCATACCTGTCTCTATTCTTGTTTCATATCGCAAGTAGAGCCTAAAAATGTGCAAATGGCACTTAAGGATAACTCCTGGGTTGAAGCGATGCAGGAAGAACTTTCGCAATTTAGGAAACTAGAAGTGTGGGAGTTAGTTCCATTACCTCGAGGGGAAGTTGCCATAGGAACCAAATGGGTTTTTAAGTGCAAAAGAGACGATCAGGGTATAGTCACTCGCAACAAGGCTAGGTTAGTTGTAAAGGGTTTCAACCAAGAGGAGGGAATCGATTACAATGAGGTGTTTGCACCAGTAGCTAGGCTAGAAGCCATTAGGTTGTTTCTGGCTTTCGCTTCCTTCAAGGGCTTTAAGGTATATCAATTAGATGTTAAGAGTGCTTTCCTCTATGGGAAAGTGAAGGAACTGGTGTACGTAGAACAGCCGCCCGGATTTACAGATCCAAAATATCCTGATAGAGTATATCGTATAGATAAGGCTCTATATGGATTGCATCAGGCACCAAGGGCGTGGTATGAGACTCTATACAACCATTTATTAGAAAACGGGTTTGAAAGGGGTAGGATAGATAGTACGCTGTTCGTTAAGAGGAAGGGAGAACATTTTATCTTGGTACAAGTGTACGTAGATGATATCATTTTTGGATCATCAGACGAACAAATGTGCAAAGATTTCGAGAAGGTGATGAAGTCGAAATTCGAGATGAGTGCAATGGGAGAGTTAAATTTCTTTTTGGGGTTACAAGTTGACCAGAAGAAGGATGATATGTTTATCCATCAGACGAAGTATGTCTATGACATATTGGAACGCTTCGGGATGGAAGGAACAAAACTGACTGCCCATTTCAGCACGCCGATTCAAGTGAATCACAATCTCGGACCGGGTACTGAAAGTGATACCGATGTGGATCCGACATTATATCGGGCCATGATTGGATCACTTATGTATTTAACTGCTTCAAGACCTGACATCATGTTTGCTGTGTGTATTTGTGCTAGGTTTCAAGCGAATCCGAAGGAAATGCATATGAAAGCTGTGAAGCGGATTCTACGATACCTCAAGTCGAAACCGAAGCTGGGACTTTGGTATCACGCGGAGGGAGATCTAGAGTTGGAAGCGTTCACGGATTCTGACTACGGAGGATGCAGCTTGACGCGCAAATCAACAACTAGAGGTTGTCAATTCCTAGGAGGGAGACTGATATCCTGGCAATGCAAGAAACAGACGTCGGTAGCCGTGTCAACGTGCGAGGCCGAGTATGTTGCTGCTGGTAGTTGCTGCTCACAGGTTCTGTGGATACAACAACAATTGCGGGATTACGGTTTGGCTTACACTCAAACTCCAATTAGGATAGACAATCAATCTACAATTGCTATAACTAATAATCCAGTTAAACACAGTAAAACAAAGCACATAGACATAGGCATCATTTTATTCGTGATTGTGCTGAAAATAACTTAATCAAATTGGTAAAAGTGGCAACGGACGATAATAATGCAGATTTATTTACCAAAGCATTTGATAAGTCACGGTTTGAATATTTAATTCAACTAAATGGAATGCGCAACCCAGAGTAATTTGACCTTAGTAGTAGTTTATTTCCTTTTTTAGCTGTAGTATTTCTTTCTTTTTATAGTAAGTCTGCTAATTTAGGATAGTTTCTATTTTTAGTAAGTTTCTACTTTTAGTAAGTTAGTAGGTTATCTTATTTTATTGCTATTTCTTATGAAAAACAAAAGAAAAAAGAGAGAAAATCATAAAAATACAAAAAAAAAGAGAATATCGGAAAAAGGAGTTAAGTCTTAGAAGCATAGGTTCAAAGTGACGAAAATTAGCACAGTCGTTACAAACTCTAAATGTTTAGGCTTTCACACATAATGCACCTAAAATTCTAAGTGTTATACTTTATTTTAGTTTGATGTGTTGGTAGGCATAATACATATAGGGAGTCCCAAGGCTAATAAAATAATCAAGAAAAAGTCTAGCGTGTCGCTAACTTAGATGTATGACCAATCGGTCTTAATTTTTAGGTACAAGTCATACAAACTTTGATTCAAAATGAGGTATGCAAACTTTCTGGGGATGTATAGCAACATCAAATACATCTTAAAATGGAAAGCATAGAAAAATCATAAGGAATTGAGAGTCAAAAACATGTAACTCTGTTGTACGTAAGTTCAGAACTGTTGCCTCTGTTTAGATTTGGGTTAGCAAGATAAGTCGCTTTGTTGTACGTCGGTACAGACCTGTCACCGCTGTCTTGCTAGCTTTAATAATAAACCTTAAGTCAAACTAAGACACTTTGTTGTATGAAAATACAGACCTGTGTCCGATGTTTGTCTTTTAAAGAAAGTTTGCAAATACCAACAAGTTAGAATCTTTGTCTGTATGCCTTGATCATAAAAGTATGTCTATGTCTGAGT
This sequence comes from Centrapalus pauciflorus, assembly GCA_020465985.1. Classification (NCBI taxonomy): domain Eukaryota; kingdom Viridiplantae; phylum Streptophyta; class Magnoliopsida; order Asterales; family Asteraceae; genus Centrapalus; species Centrapalus pauciflorus. Next base: position 822,763 of record JAANYP010007010.1, on the reverse strand, counting down.
CACGTAAGATAATTTAATGATAAATAAAAATGCCAAGGGATATTCCGAAATGTAGAATGTTTAAAGGGGTAAAATACCAACAATCGGCTAAATAGGTATTTCACGACAAACAATCAAAGGAATCAAAAATTCCAAAATGTGAAAGTTTAAGTACTGAAAGTGAATATCTGGCACCACTATCTGATTGAACCTTTCTTTGACTATGCTCATCAAAATTAGTTTGTTAAGTGTTTAGCATAGGTTGTAAACGTTAATAAGTATAGTTTAAGTCTAAGTTAAATTTTTGGTCAAAATTTTAAAATTTTATTTTATTTTATTTTATTTTATCTTATTTTATTTTTTACTTAGGAAAAAGGTCAAAAATTACTGAGGGTGCATTCATAGCTGAATAAAATAAACACAGCGTGAAAAATCTTGTGCTTAGGGTAAAAGATTTGGCATAGTTTATTCCGTTACACAATAAGGTTGAAAAAGTTGAAAAAGTTGAATTTATTTCAAAATTTTCGAAATTTTCTAAGTGTTTTGGGTAATTCGAGTTTAGTTTAAATTCGAAATTGGGTGGTCTCGAATCTGTCAGTAGATTCGACTTTGGCCGTAGATTCGAAGTTAGGTAGTATAAATAGGTCAACAGTAATGTCATTAATACATCTGTTTTCGAATCTGTACTCTCGAATCTATCTGCGATTTCGAATCTATTTCCTCGAGTCTACCGTTTTCCACTAAAACGACAATTTGTCGAGTTTCTTACTTGGGTGTTCGATTCTACTGATACATCTAGGTATAATCAACTTGGTTGTACAAGATTCGTGTAGTTTAATACACCATTTAAGCCAAAAATCACCGATATTTGAAAGTTTATAGGTCGAAATCGTGTGTTTCAAAATTACAAAGTTTGGACCGGTAACTAGTCAAATTAAATACATATATCTGTGATTAGTACCTAGTAGGGCTAATGAATGTGATTTTCTGAGTCCTAAAAGGTTAAAATCATGGGATTTGGTGATGAGTTGGGCCGACGGGTTCGAATCTGTTCCAGACGATTCTCGAGTTTGTCAGTAAACTCGAGAAGGTCACTAGATTCGAGTGTGCCATCAAACTCGAAAAGGGGTTTATTCAAATATGTTTATTCGAATCTGTCATTTTATTTGTATTATTTAATTTAAATTTTATTAAACTTGTAGAAATTCTTTTGTGTTGGATTTTGTACTTAATCAAGTTCAAAATAAAACAAATTTGAATTTAAACAAGTTTATTGATTTTTAATAATTCTAATAGTTTACCTATTGTGCAGATATGGCTGTTCGAGTATTCGTGCCGAAGCATAATATGGTCATTCCCCCCGACCATCATATCCATGAGGCGCAGGGTTTTCGTCAGATGATGGATTTCCTAGTAGAATCTAGGATTGCTTTTGCTTTGTCTCATAACATTCAAATTGTTATTCCATATGTACGACAGTTTTATGATCACTTACAAGTTGATTGCTCCGTCACTCCAACAGTTTTGAGAACAAGAATAGCAGGACAACCATTGGTGTTTTCCGCTGATATGCTGCGTCAGGTTTTGCAGCTAGGATCTCAGGAAGAAGAGTCTGGGCCTATTGACTTTCCCTTAAGTATTAGGCAAGCAGCTTTTCAGAGGATGGGTTACAGCTTGGACGTTACTAAAACATCATATATGAAGAGTGGGCTTATAGGTCAGTGGAGGTTTCTGGCGCATGTTTTCATGGTTTGTTTTGCGGCGAAGAAAGTTGGTTTTGATTATATTGTCTCGAAGATCCAATCCGGGATGATCGCTTTAGTTTATAATCGGCCCTTCAGCTTTTCTCAAATGTTTTTCTCGGAATTCGTTCATCAAATCTCGGCTCCAGAGCAGCAACAATTTCAGCTATATCCTCGTTTCATAATGATGCTCATCAGGCACTTCTTGCTGAATTTGCCGCAGCAAAATGAGATTCAGAGTGTCGCGGTGATGGACAAAAGGATTTTTGCAGATTGCTCCTCACATAGAGGAAGGTTGGCAGTTCCAGTCGAACGACCGTTATTTGGGGTAGTAATTGATAGGAACTTTGAAGAACCGGATAATGCCAACTGGGCAGGCGAAGTGAAAGTTCAAGTCAGACAGCCACAACAACCACAACGACAACAACCGCGTGCACAGCCACAAAGGAGACGACAAAGAGCTACCGCGAGTCAAACTCAAGCATCTAGGCCTTCTACAAGTCAACAGCAAGAGGCACAAGAAGCTGGGCCTTCGAATGTCCCAATTGAATCTGATCAGTTGTGTCAGACATTACATGAAATTTGGGAAGCTGGTCCTCATGCCAATGAATAAATATCTGCAGCGTTAGTTGGAGAATTGTTAGAGCCTCCAGAGGGAGAAGAAGATGTTCTTAGGGATGTTGATGAATATGAACCGGAGCAGACTGGTAATGATGTGTCATCGTCTGCAACTGAGTCAGAAGAAATGGAGGAGATAGAGGTTGAAGCTCCAGAGTCCGTATCTACAGAACCTCCTGTTCAAATGGGAACTTATGGATCAAGGTTAATAGTATCGGAAGAAGCTTCAAGGAGGCGAGCAACAAGAGAGTCTGATGACTCTGATTTTGAAGAAGAAGAGGTTGCTCCATTAGTGACGAGGCAAAGGACCAAGCGTCATAGATTTATGCAAGGATCTACTTCAGCTTCAACAGAACAACCTGAAATTCCTCAACCTCAAATTCCTCAACCTCAGGTCCCTCAAACCACCATTCCACCATCACCACCTCATGATGAACCGTACATCCCATCGACATTCATTCCAACTCCGATACAGTCCATTCCATCCACCTCATCCACTTACACCGACAATCAAAGGTTTTTGCAGCTTAAAGATAGAGTTGACTTCCAACATATCCAAATCTTTGGCCTGACCACGGCAATCGGTGAACTTCAGAAGCATAACGCAAATATTGATAACTGAAGAAGATTGTGGAAAAGTTCAGGAAGAGAATTTAGAGCTAAAAACTTTTGTCGCTGATCAAGCAGCTGAACTTAGATCGATGCGCTCCCTGGTTGAGCAATTAATGAAAAATTTACAGGCTCAGGGGGAGACATCCTGCCGTGATCAAGTTGAGCGGCCGAGGGATGATGATAATGAAGATGACCAAGGAAATGACCCCAGCACTCAAAGACAGAATGAGCCAGTAGATTTTTCTGCTGCTCAGGATGCTCAATCTTAGGGGGAGCCAAGTCAAGCAGAAGGTGAAGGAGGAGAGGCTGGTTCTTCAAGGGCTTTGCAAAGCGATATGATAGATGCGCTAAAAGACATTGAGGAAGAGTTAATGGAATTTGATTTTGAAGATGAAACAGAAGAGTTGGAGGAAGGGGAATTCATTTCTGAGGAGATTGTTGATTGGAAATCTGACGACGAAGTGATAGAGGACGAGGACGATAACGTCAACGAGGTGATCATAAATTCACAACCTATCACGGAATTATACGTGGGCAATAATCACAATGTGATTGACATAGATGACATCAAGATAGCCTCAGTCGAAGACTCAGATCTTGAAGAAGCAGAGAAAGAGCCATCTAGAGCTGAGTTGATATAGCTTTGGTTCAAAAAGGAAGAAAAGAAAGAACAGCTGAAGATGAAAAAGAAGATGAGAATTCCGGGTGCTGGAAATTTCTCAGGAGGAATTATAAGCTGGTTCTTTGACCGAGAACTGCAGCTGTTTATTTTGAAAAGGAGAGATGGTCTTCAATACTTGAGACGAACACTGAAAGCATTCAATACACTGCCCAAGATTGAAGTAAAGGAGTTAGCATGGAAAGAACTGATCAATATCGGCGAGGACCCGTATGCTGAAGTTATGGCAATATTAATAAGAAAAGAGGGTCGTTCTGGAAAGTTTGAAAGACTTAAGCCGAGATCAGGCAAAAGAGTTGAGGATGAATCAAGGATAGATCCTCTTACGGGAAGGCCTTGGGCCAGAATGGTTTATAAACCCGTCAAATGCTTGAAAAGGGTGCCTATGAAATCAATGCCACAGAATATTTTGAGCAACATGAAATGGTGGTACGTCGATAATAATACAGCTGAAGCAGTCATGGAAGATACACAGGACAAAGTGATTTTGAGAGTGTATGATCCACTGCACTTAATAAATCTATCAAAGGACGACCTGAAGAAGCTACATGATCAACCTGTCTTCTTTATTGAAGTATGGACATCTGAAGCCAGGAAGTTCCAGAAGGTAGTAAAAGTTTGTATAGATGCTTGTTTATACACAGGCAGTAGTATATATAGATCTAGTACTTAAACTTGATGTAAATAGTTAGAAGCTATCGTCAAGGGGGAGTCTGTTGGTACACCCTGTGTGACGATAGCAGTCTAAGCAATCTAACATTTTGGTTTAAGTAATATTCAAAGTATTGAGAATTCATGAGTGTTTGATATATATGTTTATATATGTTTGACAGTTATTGATTGTATGTTTGAACTTGATGTATCGTATTACAAGAAGTTCAAACATAAAGATCAAAGATAAAATCAATCATAAGGTAAAAACATAAGTTTCAATACTTAGTTAATTATGTTAAAATGTAGATTCGAAATGTCTAAGGACCAAGATTCGAATCTAGGTCAGATTCGAATGGGTCAGTTAGACAGATTCGAATATGCTCACTTAGGCAGATTCGAGGGTGTCATTGAGGACAAACTCGAATGGGCCTTTGGTCAGATTCGAGTTTGGCCCATGACAGACTCGAATTAGCCTCTGTAATTAAGGATAGACTTGAAATATTATCAGACTTTTTGCAGAATTCGAGAGTGATTAAGCATTAAGCGATTTCGAGTTTATAATCAGTGTTAGTGTCGTTTCGGAGAGAATCAGTTCGTAGGTGCGTTCTTGTGTAGTTCGTGCAGCTTCTGATAGTCTCCATGTTTCTGGTGAGAGTTGTTTCCGTCTACCCGTTAACGAGGATTCCGCACTCGTTGACGGTTTCGCGTCCAGATAGATCTGTAGTGTGTAGACCTTACAATACGAAGTTGAGGGGTATAATGTGCAAATAGGATGAACTAACAAATAAAAGGGAATTAACTCTCATTACACAACTCACACTTTCTCTCTCTCTACTCTCCCGTTTCTCTCTCTTCTCTCTCCAAAGAAACCCACAGTTTCTTTTTCCAATTGAAAATCAAGATCATAAAAATCATTAAGCTGAAGGCTAAAAAGTTGGATTCAAGTGGTATTTAAGGGACTATAACTACTGCAATCAACTAAACAAGGTAATACTATTTCAAATTTATGATTTTTGGATCTTATGGGTTCGGTTTTTACAAGAACCGAATCATAGATTCTAGTTATGGATGTTGTTGCATGTTGAAAATTATTGTTGATATGAAAAAATCGAGTAATAGTGATGCAATGTACCAAATTTCAGATTCAAATTCCACTTCTAAGTATGATTTTTGAAATTTGTGTGTGTTTTAGTGTGTGTGTTCATCGACTATGATGAAAAACGGACACAAATGGATTAATTTGGTATATTGATGATATGTTATAAGTTAAAAGTTTGCATTTAGGTTCGTATCCACATTTTTAGATACAAAAACATGCAAAAATGGTCCTAAATATATTCTGGAAATTATGGGAAAATATATATGTATGAACTCGGACCATATGAACACGTTTTGGATCATCCGAGTTCGGACCCACTCCTAACTCGGACCCACTCCCAATTCGGACCAATCCGAATTCGAATATCAACCGATTTCGGACCAAGGTATCATCCGAATTCGGATGAATAGTACACAAAATAAATTACTAATGATGGACCTCAGACCATCCGGATTTCGGATCATTCGAAGTTCGGATGAGGTCTGAGAATTCTGTTCAAATTTCACTTAATTTTCAGAATTTAAGTTTTAAGCAATTACTGACATTAAATCACTATTACACTGACTTGACAGATCATTGTGGTGTTATCTAACACACATTGATTCAGAGGCAATCATCACTATAGAAACCACAGTGAGTAATAGATTATCATTCTAACATTTATTGTGTTTGCATTGACGATTTATATATTCAATGGCATGTTCACATTGTTCATATACATCAATTGGCACTCATAATAGATTTGTTGTTATGATGCACACTCGTACTTGACATGTAACAAACTTGTAGCATGCGTTCATTTGAAAGTGCATCTATTTACATCATGCTTGCACTGCATGATCATTACTTCACAATCTGATGTGACCTGGACTGGGGCTGACAGCAGGCCACTGTCGGGGACTGATCATCCCACTCGTTATTCTAGTCAGGTTCGACACATCCCCGATCAGTATTTGAACTTCCAACCCCATGCTTGCACTGCATGGTTTTCACATACTATGGGGCTTGCATTGCCCATTTTCACACTATGCTTGTAAAGAAATATGTGTTGAATTATAATATGTTATCTCACTAATCAAATGAGCTTACTGTTGACTCACAACGTTTACAGGCAAATGAAAAGGTGTAGCTGGACCTTCTTCTTAACCATTTCAATTCAATATCCCAGAGACTTTAGAAGCTATTTGTACAAAGATATTTGTAGCTTTGAGCTGGGACTTGATACTTTTGAAACAAGTTATGATGTTGTAATAGTTAGACTTAAACAAGTACTTTTATTGCTTTAGTGTGGAACTGTTTAAATCTATGTTAAGCATCAATTTTAATTATCATGTTAATCATTGAGTTGTGTGTTGATCGTGGTGATTCCAATTATATTCTTAATACATGAGGTCGTCATAGATACCTTGTTCAATCGGCTTAACAATCTCCTCAAACTCCGAGTCTCTATTCTGTCTTCTAAGCTTGATTTTGGGTTCCATCTTGGAAGTACCATATCATATCTTCTGGAATCAAGCCCAACCCTTTCACCTTCTCCGTTAGCTTTCTTACAAATGCCCTGACTATTTTTGTAGTTTCAAATTTTGAACTGCTTAGAGCAACTACAAGTTCATCCCACTATCTATATCCCATTCTGGCTAGATCAGCTACTTCATATGACTCCAGTTCAGGGCCATTAACACCAAATCTTGTGATCTGTAGCTTCCAAGGCTGATTTTTTCTTGAAATGGGGACAACTTTGACAATTGTTTCCTTGGCAATTCTTCTTTCAGCAAAATCAAAGAACTTCATTCTGGCCAAGTTGTCAAAGTGGAATTGAGTTCTCACAGATGTAGGAGTGGAAGACAAAGATTTTCCTTTGGTCACAGAGACCTTAGAGCTTTTCTCCTTCTCAGCTTTCTTTCCATAGTCTGTTTCCTTTACATCCCGTTCCAACTTCTTTGGAACTACCAAGGATGACATTTTTACTTTCTTAGCCTCCTTGGCAGCCAAAACCTGAGCAGCTTTCACTGAGGCTGTTCCTCCTTTGGTCTTTCTAGAAATTCAACTTGCTCTTGTTTCCACTCATAATAAGTTTCAAGTGGAATGTTCATTTCCTTTGCTTAAGCTTTGTCATATTTGAGCTGGAGCTGTCCTGCAGCCTTTGTATCCACAACAGCTTTGCCTTTTCCTTTGGCTGCTGTGGATTAAGCTATCTCAGCTTCTTCCTCCTCTGATGATTCTAGGACAAGCTGTCTTCTTTTGATGGGCCTGTCCTCAGGAATAAGTTCCTCCCCTATAGATGGTGCAGGGCTTGGAGACTTAGTCTGAGTAGGCTCAGCTGTCCTAGAAACATGAGATGTACCTGCAACATGAGATTTCTCCACCTTAAGACTTGGTCTTTGAGGCAGATTTCTTCTCTCCCTTTGAAGGAGATGACATAGAGCCTTCAACATCAGTGTTGCCCAAAGGAATGGATCCAGCAGGTTTGGTAACAGGTTTAGAACCCACCAGGCTATGCAATAAGAAAGCTAGGTTCTCCTTCACCTCTGCTAACTAGGTAAGGCAATGGGTAAGAGAGGTTGATTTAGAGTTGGCATTGGCTAAAAGAATAGAGATGGCAACCCTGTCAGTGTCACTGAACATCAGACTCTTAAGTTGTGCAATAGTAATGTTAATAGATTCTTGCACATCTTCAAAACCTGATGCCATAAAGTTAGACAGAGATACCACTAATGTATTCAAAGAGGCTAAAGTTGAGGGCTGAGAGATAGAACAAATTTCAGCTATACTTGACAGTTGTTGGGAAACAGCTGCCAAGCTGGACACATAGTCCTGTTGAGTTGAAAGGAGAGAGGAGAGTGAAGTGGAGAGTTGTTGCAGTTGTGCAGTGAGTGCAAGCAGCTGAGAGGAGTGGTCAGGTGTGGAGAGGGTGATGGAATGGATGACTTGAACGAATCAAGAAACCCTACAAACTGTTGATATTGTCTTATTTATTCATATACGTATTTAACAATATCATTCTTTTTTTGCGCTTAAACATATAAGTTTTGGTGTTAAAAGTTCATTTGCTTGTCATTTTTTTATTTGCAGGTTTAATTGTGTCAAGATCGAAAAATCACTACCTAAGATTAACTGGTTTGAATTAATCAGAGTATAAACCAATAACCTTATATTAAATCAAAGTCCAATCAAGAAGTTTGCGGAATAACACTTAATTGTTTTAAGAAAAACTTTCAAGACAAATAAGCACATAAACACAATCAATAATCAAATATCATTTGTATTGCCAAGCTCACAGACTGTTCTTAGGGTTTTACAACCTTAGAGGCTTTTGAAAACTTAATCAGAAAGACAATTACAACTGAATAAACTTGTACGTGTAGACTTACAATAGAAAAACCTATTCTATGTATATATATTGCTTTCTGATTTGTTTCCTTGAAAAACTCTGATTTCTCTGATAGTAGGTATGCTTGAATCTTCAAAATATATCCTTTCCTGAATATCAGCACTTTCTGTTTATTGAGCTGTTGAGCAGCTTGAAGTCTATCTATTGAGTAGCTTGAGCTTTAACACTGGCAGCTTGAACTTTTGAACTAGCAGCTCGAACTTTTTCAACTAACAGCTTGAACTTTGTACTTACACAGGAAATCTACTAACAGTCTGAGAAATTTAACTAACAGCTTGACATACTTATATTATTTCCTAACAATCTCCCCCCTAACTTAAATTCTTTACACGAGACTTTAAGTTTTTATACAAATAAGAAATAAAACAAAGTAAAACAGTTATCTACAAACTAAGGCATCCAAAAACTTATAGTTGTGAAAGTTTCTGAGTAACTGCCTTCAAAAATTCTCTTTTCAGATCTTCTTTATCACAATATATTCTCACTGATATCATATGTACTAGCAAGGCCTTTGGAAGATCATAAAATTCAAAATTGAAGTACATGCTGGATCCATTTGCAAATTTGAGTCTTTATGTCTTTGATTTGACAAACAGATCAACTTGTGCAATCTCCATCTCCTTGGCAGCTTCTGTATATTTTCTGATTGACTCTGGATCAAAATTTTTAAATCTCTTATAGCCTGCTGGACTTGTGGAAGTGAAAATCTGACTTGAGTCACAGATCCAACATGATGCATTCTGATAAGCTCATCTCTGGTCATCCTTTGCACTATGTGCATCATACTTTTGTATTCTTCCTCAGGACCAGCTTCTCTTCTTACTACAAAATGATATCTTAAGTCAATGTCATCCATTGGCTTAGCATACCAGTATGTAATAGGAGGTTTTGAGAAGTCATGCTGGTCGAGGGTCTTTTGAATCTCCATTACCTTCTGAAGTTGATTCTCAAATAACACCCTTTTTACCTTATCAAGCTTTGCTTGAGTGATTGTTTCTGATTGTGGATTAGAAGCAACAGCTTGAACAGGAGGATCTGGATTATTGGCACCAGCTTGACTTGATGTCTGTTGGCTTTGGACTTGATGGGAGACTTTAGCTATTTTTCGTTTTTCCATTTCTTTATCATGAATATCTTGCAGCCTCTCTGTATTCATGGACTGAGCCATCTTCTTTGGAATTCCAGCTGAAAAGGCAAAATTGATCAAAAACTTTCTGTACTCAGCCTTTGAATGCCCTGTTGGCATTTTCCTTTTCTTCGCATTCTGTTTAACCACAAACCCTCTTAGGTAGTCACCTAAGGTTTCATCATCTTGCATTGGAACATGGGTTTGCTGGTCTAGAATTTCATCTTGTTCCTCTGCTAACTGTCTAGCAAATTCAGCATCATGAGCAACCTGGGCATCTCTGGATGAAAGTTTGTACTTTCGAGATTCTATGAGAATGCCCTTGCCCTTATCCTTTGTTGCAGAGGATATAGCTTGGACTGTACTGATGGGAGCTTGACTGCCTTCTCTAATAACAACCCCTGTTGTTCTTGGGGAGCAGCTTGAGTTTCTAGGCTAACAGCTTGAGTAGTTGTTGGGACTGTTAGCCTAGAATTTTGGACTGTTGGAGTAGGAGCTGGAGCTGCTTGGACTGCTTGGACTGTTTTAGGGATCTCCTGATTCTCCCCCTTTTTGGATGCATTGGTTTGGTCAGGAGGACCTACAACCTTTGCCTTAGGGTTCGAATCACCTTCTGAAGTTGAATTATCTTATTTCCACAGAGGGTGAACCCCTTATGAAAATAATCCATCCTCTCATTCTGAGCTGCTACTTGCTGTTGAAGGACTCTGATTTGTGCCCCCTGTGTAGCAAAAAGGGACTGATAATATTCCAATGCTGCCACAACATGTTTCAGCTGAGGATCCGTTAAAATCATGAGTTGCAGACTAGCCTCAAGATCAGCAAAAGAGTGTGGTGTTTGTGATCTATCACTGGCAGGATTTCCAGAAATAGAAACTTCTGGGCCCCTCTTTTCTTGGTTCAGGGGACTTCCAGAAGGTGCTTGCACACCCTCTGTTGCCATGGGTGTGGTCTTAAGTATGTTGACACTGTCCTGTGCCTCTTGTGCAGAAACAACAGTAGTGTCAGCCACAGAACCCATATGGACATCTTCTATTGAGATGTCCACCTCCAAATTGAGGATGGGAGAGTCCTCAATGGGTGCCCGTTGGATATTCTGTGCAGGACTGTCCTCCTGCACAGAGACATTTGGCTCTTGTATATGGGCTGAGGAGGAAGGAGCTCGTGAACCCCTTTTTCTTTTGTATATTTTGAGTGGGGATGAGGGATTTACAGAAGGATCAGAGGGATTATTTGTATCATGAGGAGTGGGTTGGGGTCCTCGGGGTGAAGCAGTGATGTTGGGCTGATTCTGCTCAGGATCTTCACCTCTGTTTAGTGAAATTATGCCCAACATTGCAGAGGGCAATGGGACATCAACAGACAAAAAATTGGCACTTGTTTTTAGAAGACGTTTTATTGTTGGTAAAGAGTGCCTATGGGAAACATGAATCCTTTTATGTACATTAATATTACTGTAAGTTCTTGAAATAATTTCAGCCAAAAATCTAGGATACTTCAAATATTTCCCATGTTTTAGGGCATGATGCCTTAGCATACCCTGAAAAATCATATTAGAAAAATTGAACTGTTGGCCTGTGGATAAACACACTAAGGCAGTGGCTATGTTTGATGAAAATTCTGACCAACCAGTTCTTTTAGGGCTCATGCATTGTTGAATAATATGTACAAGATATTTCCATTTAGAGGAAAAATGAGTTTTAAAGAACGTATAAGAATCAGTAGGGCCCCTATACCCTATAGTAAAAAGGCCTTCATGTAAGGCAGTAAGAGATAAGTCGGTTATACCTGTGGCATCTTGAAGATGCAAGTGTTGGCGTATCAGATCTTCAGTGATGGAGATGATGGTTCCATCAATCTTGGAAATCAAAGAAGTGACTCCATTGATGGTTTGAACAAAAGCATGTTTCCAAAATTGCTCTATATGAGATATGTATATTGTGGGGTTTATGGTAAGAGCATGATGCATGTGAGAGTTTCATAGGAAGTCCATCATGGAGTGGAATGGTTGAAGGTCAGCGTGTTTGAGAGAATATGGAAGACAATTATGTTCTTTGACAAACTCCATTGACAATCAATCGGGGATTTAGGGTTTCAGGGATGTGTGTGGAAATCGCTTAGAGAGAGAAGAAAGATCGTGGAAGATATTTTGCAACTGGTAGTTACAATTGAACGAACTCGGACCTTTAAAGGTTTCGAAAATATCTAATCCCGCGCACACACTTATGGAAGTTACCAAATTACCCTGCACACTTTGACAGATCAAGTGAAACAACTAGCAGTCTGGGAAAATGAACTAGCAGCTTGAGAAAAGACTCAAGCTGTTAGTTGAATAATGAGCAAATTCGAATGAAACAGTGTCTCCCCCTTAAACAAGCATATGAAATAGATATAATTATCATAAAATAAGAAAGAATGATGAAAAACAAATTAATCCATATTAACCATACCAATATTTGATACTAGGAAGGTGAATCTTCCTACATCAAATGGTTTTGTAAATAGATCAGCTAACTGATCATTAGTATGAATTTTGGTAACTTGGATTAATTTCTTCTCATTACAGTCCCTTATAAAATGAAATCTGATGTCAATATGCTTAGTTTTGGGAAATTTCACTGGATTTTATACAATGCTAATTGCACATGAGTTGTCAATGTAAATAGGAGTGGATAGGAAATTCATACCATAGTCTCTCAGTTGATTTTGAATCCACATCACTTGGGAGCAACAGCTTGCAGCTGCTACATATTCTGCTTCTGTGGATGAGGTGGAAACAGTTGTTTTCTTTTTACACTGCCAAGAGACCAGTCTTGCTAGATACTGACACCCACCAGTTGTGGACTTTCTGTCAATGTTGAAACCTCCATAATCACTGTCAGAATAAGCTGTTAGTTCAAGAGGAGAGTCTTTAGGATACCAGAGGCCCAAATGTGGTTGGCCTTTAAGATATCTAAAGATTCTCTTAACAGCAAACAGGTGTGAGTCCTTTGGAGCACATTGAAACCTGGCACAAACACAAACAGCAAACATTATATCAGGTCTAGAAGATGTGAGATACATAAGTGAACCTATCAAGGATCTGTATTGGTGAATGTCCACATCCACTCAATCTTTGTCTGCATCAAGCTGCTTGTGAGTGTCCATTGGAGTACTTGCAACTTTAGTATCTTTGTAACCAAACTTTTCTAGTATGTCTTTAACATACTTTGATTGACTTATAAATAGCCCTGTAGGCTTTTGCTTAACCTGCAATCCTATAAAGAAGGTGAGTTCCCCCATTGAACTCATTTGAAACTTTTTGTGCATTAATGCCTCAAACTCTTTGCACAGACTGTCATTTGTAGACTCAAAGATAATATCATCAACGTATATCTGATCAAGTAGAATCTCAGATTTGATGGACTTTGTGAACAAAGTTTTGTCCAGAGTACCTCTCTTGAATCCAATCTGTAGAAGGTATGATGACAGAGTGTCATACCATGCTCTAGGTGCTTGGTGGAGTCCATAGAGGGCTTTGTCTAATTTGTAGACTCTATCTGGATACTTGTAGTCCTCAAATCCAGGAGGTTAACACACATAGACCTCTTCTTCAATGGTACCATACAGGAAAGCAGACTTCACATCCATTTGATACACTTTAAACCCTTTGAAGCTTGCATAGCCTAGGAACAGTCTGATGGCTTCAATTCTTGCCACTGGAGCAAAGACATCATCATAGTCTATTCCTTCTTCTTGAGTGTATCCCTGTGCTACCAGTCTTGCTTTGTTCTTGATGACTATCCCTCTCTCATCCTTCTTGCTTCTGAAAACCCAACGTGTACCAATTGCTCTCTTGCCTTTAGGAAGATCAACTAGAGTCCATACATTCTGAATCTTGAATTGTAGTAGTTCTTCCCGCATTGCCTCAATCCAAGATGGATCTTTCAAAGCCTCTGATGCCTTCTTTGGTTCTAACTGTGACATGAAACAAGCATGTTCAAAGGCAGCTAAACTGAATTCTGGAACTGCTGAGTCGGCATCAGTAGTTTCTTTGTGAACAATTATCCTTGTCTGTACAGGAGTGCGTGGATCACCCATTATCTGATTGAGAGGATGATACTTGTGAATTCTGAGTGTTGGCTCTCTGTCTATTTGGAAGGAAGTTCCTAGATTTGTATCATCTCCATCAGGACCACTTGATGGTTCAGCTTCAGGAACAGCTCGACTAGAATCTAGGACTATTTCCTTTTGTGATGGAGTTGTTCCCTCAGGACTTGGGATTGGCACTTCATAGTTTGGATTTGAATCATGTTGTGCATCCATTACCCCTGGTGGGTCACAAGATAGAAGTGGTATGACTGTATACTCATCCCATTGACCAGAATCTTCAACAGTTTGAAACCTTGTGCCAACAGCTTGATCATTTGTGCTACCAGCATGAGAATTTGTGTTGGCAGTTTCAACCCTGTTATCATCAGTTTCTGCATTATACTCAACAAAGCTCAGAGAATTAGTTAGTGAATCTAGATCAAACAACCGATCAGGACCAGTGCCTTTGACATTTGTAATGTTTTCATTAAATTCAACATTGGCATTCTCTTCAATGGATTTAGACGCACTATTATATACTCTATAGGCTTTGCTTTGTGTGGAGTATCCTACAAAGAAACCTTCTTCAACCTTACTTTCAAACTTTCCTAAGTGAGTCTTAGTGTGAAAAATGGTGCATGAACAGGCAAAAGACTTTAGAAAGGCTATTAAGGGGACTCTATGATGGAATAACTCATATGGAGTTTTCCCTTGTGATTGAAAAACCTGAACCCTATTCTATTCATAACAAGCTGTATTGACTGCTTTTGCCCAAAAGGTCATAGGCAGTGTGGAATCAGCTAGCATGGTTCTAGCAGCCTCAATTAAAGTTATGTTCTTTCTTTCAACTACACCATTTTGCTGTGGTGTTCTTGGTGCACTATATTGCCTAGCAATACCTTTAGACTCACAGACACTGTTTACGATATGGTTTTTAAACTCAGTCCCATTGTCTGATCTAATCACCTTAACTTTTAAGTTGGATTGGTTTTCTATCTTAAGAATAAATGATTTAACTAGCTCAGCAGTTTCATCTTTAGTCCTAAGAAAGTATACCCATGTGAATCTGGTGAAATCATCAACAATGACTAAACAGTAAGCCATTTTATTCAAACTCAAAATAGATGTTGGACCAAAGAGATCCATATGAATAAGATGAAGACCTGATGAGTTTGAATTTATTTCTTTGGCCTTATGAGAAGATTTGTGTTGCTTGCCTTTAAGACATGCTACACAATGATCATCACAAATGAACTCCTTTTGTGGTAAACCTCTTACCAAATTCTTTTTGACTAGCACATTCTTTTTGACTAACAAGATGATGCTTTGGATATCAAACAACTTAAAGTACTTGATTTGGATAAAAGATCTGTGTCCAAACAGTAGACATTGTCCTTTCTTGGTGTTCTAAGTAAAATAAGATTTTCAGGAATTTTAAAATCTTTTGAAAGAACAATGCACTCAGAATCTGTGAAGACAACAATATTTTGTTTATCACAGATTTGAGACACACTTAATAAATTGTACTTCAGCTGTTCAACATATAAAACATCATTGAAAAGCATATTGCCTGCTTTGACAGTACCTTTACCTGTTACCTTACCTCCCTTGGAATTTCCTCCAAATGCAACAAATCCACCTTCAAAGCCTTTGAAGTTTGATAAGCAATTAGAGTTGCCTATCATGTCCCTAGAGCATCCACTGTCCAAATGCCATCTTGTTTTGAGTTGTGACCTGTGGGTGCCCTGCACAAATAAAAGCTTAGTTAGTAGTGGAGTAAACCCAAACCAAGTTGGTTTTGAGTTGTCCTTGTGCATTGACATAACTAAACACTGTTTTTGACTTCTTATACTTAGTGAGATCCACTGATGAATTCTGTGGAGAGTATTTAGTTATGACATGAGGTATCCAGGTGTTTTGTCCATCCTTTGCAGTAACAGTCTCAGATGATCCATTACCACTCCCAGCTTTGAGCCTAGCAGTCTGAGCTGAGTCTGCAGTGCTAACAGCTTCAGAATTTGCACTAACATTTTCAACTTTAGACTTGGCAGTTTCAACATTTGTGTCAACAGTTTCACTTGAGTTTTCCTTTTAACACACCATACCTGTGTAAACTTTGATTTTGGCTTTGCTAAAACTTGTTTCTGGTTTGTGGACTGTTTTTTATTGATTTTTAAGTACCTGTGATCAACTGTTATCTTAGGAACTGGTGTAACAGGTGGTTTGACCTTAAGATTTTTTTTGTGTTTTTAAGAAATGCCTATTTCTGAACCACAGTCTGTTTTGCAATAGATGGTTTGTACAAGCAATGTCTGGCCAAATGGTTTTTCCTGCCACAGTGGAAACATCTTTTGACTGTTTTGATTGGAGAGCCAGTTTTATCAGACCATAACTGGTTCTTGTTCCTTTGATTTCCCCTTACCTGCTGTTGTTTGGGAAACTTTTGGACACCATGCTTTTGGCATGTGCAGATTGGAACAGTAATTCCCTTTTTATTACCTTTTGAGGAAGATGCAGTGTTACAGTAAAAAGGTACAGAAACCTAGGAAGCAGTATGACATACACTCATCTTCTCTTTTCCTTTCTTACTGGGGTTTGAGGCTGCTATAGGTACACTCATTGTTTTGTGTCCTTGCTCAACTTCTTTGCACTCACAGTCTTCATTTTTCATTAGATCTTCTTTAGAATCAGGACTGGTTTCAAGGACAGGATCTACAGTGGTTATAGACTCGTCTAATGGTTCATTAACAAGCCTATCAGCAACTTCACTCATTGGATGAATGTATTTTTTGTTGTATGGAGGTGGAGTGGCTCTGTATCCTATACCTTCTTTGGGATTGAGCTGAGTTTTTACCCTATCTTTAAATTGAATTTCCATTAGGTGTTCCAGCTTTTGATTTGCCAATTTGAAGTTTCCTATATCTATATTGACAGATTCTAGTTTCTTATTAGCATCTAACACCTTCTGTTCAGCCTCATCTAATTTCTTATAGGGACTCTATTTTGTTATTCAGCTCCTTTTTCTCCCACTCATGATATGTTCTATCATGTCCCATTTGAATCTCATTATCCTTATAGTCATTGATCTGTTTTTGAAGATCTTCTATGGCCTGCATGTACTCATATCTCCTTTCTTCCATCTTAGCTAGAGTTTTGCACATGCTGTCATTATGATCTCTATACTTTTTAACCATATATTTGACTGTTTGAGAGCAGAGTTTAGCATTTACCTCAGATGGTAATTCAGTGGGGGTGACATTTGATGTTTCTGCCATTAGAGCTTGATTTTGAAACTCTTCCTCTGTCTGATCACTCCAGTCAAGCACATTGTCTTCTTGAGAGACAAGTGCTTGTGATGATGAAGCTTGATTAGGTTGCTGGGGTCTTGGTGGCTGTTGACCTTGGGATCTGCATTCTCTGGCAAAGTGGCCAAGCTTGTGACATTTAAAGCATTCTACTTTGGATTTATCAAATGTTGGTTTCCCTTCTAGTCTGGCTTGAAAGTTGGATCTGCCAGTTCTTTTCAGAAACCTTTTAGCCCTTATAGTCAACATTGCATGCTGCCATTTCAAGTCCATCTCTTCAAGATCATCTGGATGGATCTGTTCTAAATCTTCAACATTTAGAGCAAACAATCCATCATTGGCAACAAAAAGCTTCATGATGACTTCCAGTAGAGTTACCATCAGCACCTGAGAAGGAGTCACAATAGTTAGATTTATCAGACAAGGCTGATGATAGGAGAGCAGTGTTATGATTATAAGAAAACGATTTCTTTTTAGTTTCAATCTCAGTTTCAAACACTATTAAATTGTTGTAAAGATCATCCAACTCTATCTCATCAGGAGTGTCTTTGGTTCTCCATTGTGCAGCATAGACTGTCCACTCTTCATCAAGGGATCTAAGAAATTTTCTGTTTACTTCATCTTGATCCAAGCAGACTTTGGCACTCTGCAATTCACCTATCAGTTTGTTAAACCAGTCAAATATTTGAGTGAGGTTTGCATTCTTGCCACCAGAAAAGTTTTCATACTGCTGTTTTAAAAGATCCTTTTGATTTCTCTTGGTGCTAGCATTGCCATCAAATCTTTTCTCTAAAGCAATCCAAAGAGAATGAGTAGTGTAAAACTTTTTAAACTGGTGTTGATAAGCATTAGGAATGGCTATCTGAAGAAGTGTAAGAGCTTTCACTTCATTCATTCTAGCCTTTCTTTCAAGTTCAGTTTTTGGAGGAGTTTTTATGGGTTTGCCCTCAGCATCAAGTTCAGGATCAACTACAGGAGGAAATTCAACAGGTTCTCATATGGCATAATCAATAAATTGATTATGCTGTTGAATCCTGAGTTTCCACATCTCAAACTCAGTGGGTTTGAGCAGAGGCACTTTGAGTCCTTGCCCAGATCCACTACTGCTATTATCAAATTCCATTGCAAAAAATTAAAGTTTGTAAAAGAAAGCTTCTGACTTTGAAAATAAAGAAAGACCTGTGGCTCTGATACCACTTGTCAAGATTGAAAAATCACTACCTAAGATTAACTGGTTTGAATTAATCAGAGTATAAACCAATAACCTTATATTAAATCAAAGTCCAATTAAGAAGTTTGCGGAATAACACTTAATTGTTTTAAGAAAAACTTTCAAGATAAATAAACACATAAACACAATCAATAATCAAATATCATTTGTATTGCCAAGCTCAATGATTATAATCACCTCTAATCTGTTTGATTAGACGAAGAACACAGACTGTTCTTAGGGTTTTACAACCTTGGAGGCTTATGAAAACTTAATCAGAAAGACAATTACAACTGAATAAACTTGTACGTGCCGACTTACAATAGAAAAACCTATTCTATGTATATATATTGCATTCTGATTTGTTTCCTTGAAAAACTCCGATTTCTCTGATAGTAGATATGCTTGAATCTTCAAAATATATCCTTTCCTATCAGCACTTTCTGTTTATTGAGCTGTTGAGCAGCTTGAAGTCTATCTGTTGAGCAGCTTGAGCTTTAACACTGGCAGCTTGAACTTTTGAACTAGCAGCTCGAACTTTTTCAACTAACAGCTTGAACTTTGTACTTACACAGAAAATCTACTAACAGTCTGAGAAATCTAACTAACAGCTTGACATACTTAGATTATTTCCTAACATTCCTAACAAATTGGGCACAAGACAAGAAAATAACATGATTATTTGGACTTAAAATGAAAAATATAAGAGCATGCAAGCAGGTCCAAAGAAAGTCCAAGATTTGAGCTTCTCCAAATCCAATAACCATCGGCCAAAGTCCAATTTATATTTTATTAGTCCATTAGGGTTTAGTTGAGTTTTTTTTTTCTATTTTAAAAGGGGGAGCCGATGGTGCCAAAGGGGAAAAATCGAACATTTGAAAATAAATAAAAAAAATTAAGTTCTATGTTTTTCTTTTGGTTGGGATTGGTGGCGCAGAAGGAGACAACAAGAAACAAACATTCATATTTTGAATTGTGTTGTTTTTGTTATTGTGTAAACCCCGTAGGGAATGCATTGCATTAGCCCTCAATATAAAGATACAATATTTACACAAAGGAACCCTACACTATACAACTATGTAATTTAACACACCCCCGCAGTTGGAGCGTGCGTTTTACAAACGTTCAAACTCGTTCTGAAATCTAAAAATAATTGTGTAGGTAAACCTTTTGTAAAAATATCTGCAAACTGATGAGCAGAAGGTACATGTAACACATGAACATGACCAAGTGCAACACGTTCCCTAACAAAATGTAAATCGATTTCCACATGTTTGGTACGCTGGTGCTGTACTGGGTTAGATGCGAGATAAATGGCACTCACATTATCACAAAAAACAACGGTGGCACGGTTTAACGGACAACGAAGTTCAAGGAGGAGATTACGAATCCAAGCGTCTTCAGCAACAACATTTGCCACACCTCTGTACTCGGCTTCAGCACTGGAGCGAGAAACAACAGGTTGACGCTTGGACGACCAAGAGATAAGATTGTCACCAAGGAAAACACAAAATCCAGAAGTGGACCGGTGTGTCTCAGGACAGCCGGCCCAGTCAGCATCAGTGTAAGAGACCAAACGATCAACTACCGATGGACGAAGACGAAGACCATAGGATAGAGTTCCCTGAACATAACGAAGGATGCGTTTTAAGGCGTTGAGATGAGGTTCACGAGGATCATGCATGTATAGACAGATTTGTTGAACCGCATAAGTAATATCTGGACGCGTGATTGTGAGATATAGTAACGCACCGGCAAGACTTCGATATAGAGAGGGATCCGGGACAGGTTGACCTGCTGAGGACAGTTTGGCCTTAGTGTCCGCGGGAGTGGAACAGGGGTTGCAAGAAGACATCTCAGCACGATCAAGGATTTCGCGAGCAAACGCCGTTTGAGATAGTGACAAACCGGAAGAGTCGCGTTTGGCAACAACACCAAGAAAGTAGGAGAGAGGACCAAGATCAGTCATAGCAAACTCAGACGAGAGTCGGGAGATGACTTTGGCCACGAGAGATGGAGACGAGGCAATCAAGATGATATCATTAACATATAAGAGCAGAAAGATGGAATCAGCATGACTGTGAAAAGTGAACAGGGAGGGATCAGATATGCTACTAATGAAGCCAATGGAAGTTATATAAGTGGCAAATCGATGATACCAGGCTCGTGGTGCCTGTTTGAGACCATAAAGAGCCTTAAGAAGCCGACAAACATGATTAGGAAACTGAGGATGAACATAGCCAGGAGGCTGTTTCATATAAACCTCTTCGGTCAGATCACCATTTAAAAACGCATTTTTGACATCAAGTTGGTGAATGGGCCACTGACGGGATATAGCAATACTAAGAACAGTGCGGATGGTGACAGGTTTGACAACAGGGCTAAAGGTTTCATCAAAATCGAGGCCTGGTTGTTAGGAAAACCCTTGAGCTACAAGGCGACCCTTGTACCGATTAAGCTTGCCAATACTGTCAAGTTTGTGTCTATATAGCCATCGACATCCGACAATGTTAACACCCGAAGGAGGTGGAACAAGAACCCATGTTTTGTTTGATAAAAGAGCTGACATTTCAGCATCCATAGCTGATTTCCAATTTGGATCTCTAATGGCTTGAGCTGTAGAACGAGGAATTGGAGAGATGTCGGAAGTGGAAGAGAGATTAAGAATTTGACGCGGTTTTAGGTGACCAGTTTGGGACCTAGTAACCATAGGATGAGATGGATGGGGCGGGGATGAGGAAGAAGAATCCTCCGAGGCGGATGTATTAGGAGCCGTAGAGGAAGTGGTGGGGGATGACTGAGTCGATCCAGTAGAGGGTGGTGGAGAGACAGTCGAGTTAGGCAAAGGGGTGAGTGAGGAGAGAGGAATAGGAGTTTCGTCAATGAATGAGTCAAATTCCGCAGTCGAAGGAGGGGAGTGAAAATCGGCAAACGGAAAGTGTGTCTCGTCAAAGATGACATGACGAGAGGTAATCACAGTCTGTGTAGTCAAGTCGAGACATCGATACCCACGATGATCTGGTGAGGGACCTAGGTAAGCACAGGCAGATGATCGAGGAGAAAGCTTGTGAGGAGCAGTAGAAGATGTGTTGGGGTAGCATAAGCAGCCAAACACACGAAGGTGATTGTAGGAAGGGAAGAGTCCAAACAGAAGTTCAAATGGGGTTTTGAATTGAAGAGTTGTGGTGGGAAGAAGGTTTAGAGTGTGAAAAGCATTAAGTAGGGACTCAACCCAAAAAGAAGTGGGTAGGCGTGCTTCAATCAAGGATGTGCGAATGATGTTATTAATGGTGCGAATAGATCTTTCAGCTTTGCCGTTTTGTTGAGACGTGTATGGACACGAAAAACGAAATTGTATTCTAGTAGTTTGGAAAAGTTGGTGAAAAGCTTTATTATCATATTCACGCCCATTATCACATTGAAAACTTTTTATATCAGTTTTAAATTGATTATTAATATAGGCTCGAAACTGACAGAAAGTTTTGAAGACATCACTTTTGTCACGTAAAGGAAAAACCCGCAAAAAGTGTGAGAAATCATCCTGAAACAATATATAATATTTAAAGCCGCTATTACTTAAAACCGGAGCTGTCCACAAATCAGAATGAACTAATTCAAATAACATAGAAGTTTTTGAAGTAGAAGAAGAAAAGGGTAAACGACAATGTTTGCCAAGCTGACATGCATGACACATTGGTACATTATTCGTAGAACATGAAATAAAATTACGATTTTTAAAAAAAGATAAAATAGACGGGCCCGGATGACCTAGACGTCGGTGCAAGGTGGAAGCGGAAACCGTGGAGACAAAGGCAGAGGCTTGCGAGGAAACGGACGGAAGAATAGGATAGAGATCGCCCATACTATCACATCGTTGGATGACGTGACCTGTTTCAAGATCCTTGACAGAGAAACCAAAAGGGTCAAATTCAACGAAAACAGAGTTATCAGTAGTAAATTGACGAACAGAAATGAGGTTTTTGACCATATGGTTTGAAATAAGAATATTGTTTAACTTGAGTCTATTGTTAGAGAAAGGAAAAAAAGAATGACCCGTAGCATTAACAGGAAGTACAGCACCGTTACCAACCATAATAGATTTAGAATTACAAGGAGTTACAGAATGAATGTTACCTTGGTTGAATGACATGTGAGAACTAGCACCTGAATCCATGTAGAAGTTCGGGTCTTGAGCTTGCTGAACAGACATCGACTGAAATATTGATGCTAGGTCTGTGAAATGTGGTGGCCCAGAGGTAGCATGGCCACCAAAGGAAGGTTGCTGAAGACCAAAGGATGGTTGCTGAAGATGCTGACCATGTGCATTCGAGCTCGGAGACGATTGCGGTTGGTAGGGAGTTGAAGATGACTCTGGATACTGCGGTAGATACTGCAGTGGATACGGCGGTGGATATACTGTTGGTGCTGAAGATGTAGGCTGATACTGGCCAAGAATTGAACCAGAGGTAGTGCCGGCATAGTGAGCACCAGGCATGAAGTTCTGAGTACCTGCATGAAACTGTGAGGGTGGTAGTTGACGTCCTGCAAAAGGAGGGTTAGTAGTAGCGATAACATTAGAATTACTACCCCCTTTGGGAGCACTACGACTATTATTTTTACCCTTGCTTGACTTATTATTTTTTGTTTTACCGAAATTAGAGACATGAGAATATAAGGCAATGGGGGACGGAATAGGCGTATCAATGTGGGAATCAGCAGTAGCTTCACGAGATTCATGTAAAAGAAGCATGTTTTTCGCTTTAATGAAATTGGGAAAGGGAGTAGTATTGGTGATGACATCAACAATGCTAGAATAAGACGGGGGTAGTTTTTGAAGAATCTGCATCACTAACTCAACTTCACTAATTTGACAATCAACATCAGATAAGGCATCAGCTAGGTTTTTTAGAGTATGACAGAAACCAGTTATGGAAGTGGATCCTTTAGCGGTGTTGCGAAATTGTTCTTGTAGTTGTAACATACGAGACATTTTATTGTTAAGAAATAATTCATCAATTTTGTCCCATAAATCTTTTGCAGTACATTCATTACTTGAAACAATTTGCAACAAGTTAGGATCACAAGTAGAATAAAACTAGGACTTGACCCGAGAGTCAATAGATTGCCAGTCTTCATCAAGATCATTGACTGGCTTAGAAGTGCCTGTGATGTGTCCGAGGACTTTGGCACCCTTACACATATCTAAAAAAATACGACGCCACAGTTTATAACGAGACCCATCAACAGAAAGTTTTAAACTAAATTGGTTGTAAACATTGATGAAGGCATAAACAAGTTGTGCAGCTGTGGGTGGTGCAGGTGGTGGAGGTAATGAGGAAGGGCCAGTCATGATGACAGAAATGACAAAGAAATAATAATTGCAAGCAATAAGTAAAAAAAATAGATGTATGCTCAACCGTAGGTAGATATAATTTAATATTAACGATACCGTAACCGTAGGGCAGAAAGCGTGGAACAGCAACAACGTTTGCGGTGCTCAAAAAGCAATTTGCAAGAGTAGCAGCGTGGCCATGAGTCTATTATAATAATAATTTTGTCTCATAAATACTATTATTATAATAATCAATAATCTTACATGATTATTATAATAATAATTTTTGAGTAGCAGCATGGCCTTTTAAAAGCAAGAGTAGTAATGTTAAATCCAAAGCAAACCAAGCTGCAAACCACAACAGTAGCCAAACAGTAGCCAATTTCTGAAAACAAACCAAACAACAGTCGTCTTCAAGAAGAAAGGACGGCGGCGGTGCCAAAAAGTTGACAGCGGCGGTTTCTGGAAACAACCTACCAACACCGGTTTCTTGAACAAGGGTTGTGTGATATTAACCAGCGGCGGTTTCTTGAACAAGGGAAGGCGGCGGCGGCGCAGGTAGGTTGTGCACGGCGGTACCCTATTCAACAGCGGCGCAGGTCTGTTTGTGCAAAAGCCGATAGACGAAGGGCTGTTTGGGCAGGGCGGCGCAGGGAAGGAGAAGGTCAGAGGAGAGGATGGCAGCGGAAGGAGAATCCGACAACCCACAAAGATGGTGGGCGGCGGCGGCTTATGGGTTGCCGCCGGTGATGCACCGGCGGGTGAGGTGGTAAACGTAGGTCACAGGAAAGGGATGGAAGAAACCCTAATTAGGCCTGATACCATGTTATTGTGTAAACCCCGTAGGGAATGCATTGCATTAGCCCTCAATATAAAGATACAATATTTACACAAAGGAACCCTACACTATACAACTATGTAATTTAACAGTTTTCTTTTCTTTTTGGGTTCATGCGCAGGTAGCAAAATCAACAATATTTAGTTTATTTATTTATTTTTCTTTCTTTTCCTTGTGGGTTTGTGCGCAGGCAAGAAACAAGAAATATTGCTTGGGAATTTTCTATTTTTTAAAGTGATTATGTTTGTTTTTCTTGTTAATTTATTATTGTTAGTAATCAATTTAATTATGGGCTATGTTTATTGTATTTGTCATTGATGAACGAACCCTAGATTTAAGTTTAGGTTTTATTATTGATTCAGTCTTGTTTATGCCTAGTCGTGAACCTTGAATTATTTATCTTAATAATTATTGAGTAGTTTGCCATTACATTGTGTCCTTTTCTGAAATTATGACTTGCACGTGTATTAGTTTTATCTTATTGTTTGCTAGTTCTGAAATTATGACGGTTGCATGCAGTTAGGGTAAACAATTATTCTGAAATTATGATAGTTGAAACTGCTTCTCTAATTACCCAGATAAAAGTTTGAGTTCAATTCACCAATAACAAGAGTTAGCGTGTTTGGAATAGAGTAGGTCATAATCGAATTAATAGGGGTGATGGCCTATGTTAGCTCGAAATTCCTTAGAAACTCTATCAATTAATTGCATTTTTAGAACAAACCAAATCTAGGGGGAGTGATTCAATGATGAATACCTTTTAGTTTTTTGATTCTATTGTCGTACTAAGTTACTTTATAGCCGTTCAAAATTTTCGTTATTAACTATTCATTGTTATTTTAGTTTTAGTAATTAGTAATTTTTTACTTTGCCGTGTCAACGATATCCGAAAATAAAAAAAAAACTATTTTACTCATTTGCATTTTGTCTAATTTATTTTTGCTAGAGTAATCCTAATTAGTATAAATTACATTTTCTAGTTCCCTGTGGAGACAATCTTGGTCTTACCAGTTTATTGCTATATGATTGGGTACACTTGCCCGAGAGTTTATCGGTCGATTTGGTCAGATTAGAGTTTATAAATTTAAGACGGATATTTTCGTATCAAGTTTTTGGCGTCGTTGCCCGGGAACGGTTTCCAGTTATACAGCTTAGGAATTTTCTAGCATTTTCTTTTTATGCTTAATTTTAATTTTTAAGTTTCGTTTTTAGTTTCATTTTACTCATTAACTTTATTTTATTTTCTTTGTAGGTTATTTACTTTTCTTAGATTTATTTTATTTAATTATATTTTATATGGTCAATTCGATAATTCTAATTTTACCTAGTTTAGTTAGTTTATGACTCGTGGATCATCGTCTCAACTCGTGGAACCATTTCAAGAGCCTGAACGAGAATTTCACCATCTACGACGTCAACCGCCTACAATCACAGAAGTCCTCACTTGGAGTCTGAATCTGAGGAGGAACCAATGGCTAATGAAGATGATACACTAATGTGGACAGTCCGCGTGACTGCACCACCAACTCCACAGTCTGCTGTCCGAGTCCTTGCTGCTGCTAGTGAAGAAAGATTCGAAATCAAATGGCAGTTTGTCAGCATGGCTCGGAACTGAATTTTGATGGGAGGTTAAAGATGACAATAACCGACATATCCAGTCATTCCTCTCTATTTCTGACTTATTCAGAGCTAATTCTGATGCCGCGAGACTTAGAGTTTTCCCGTTCACCCTGATCGGGGAAGCTCAAGAGTGGTTAGATTCTTTAGAGCCAGACTCTATCACGACCTGGGCAGACATGAAAAACTTGTTCATTAACCACTTCTTCCCTCCGGCTAAAGAAGAAAGAATGATAGCTGAGATTTCAAACTTCTCCCAGAAAGTTGGGGAATCTTTTGTTGATTCGTGGACACGATTCAATAAGATGTTACGCGAATGTACAAATCACGAGCTTAATAAGAGAAAGCAGGTCGAGACTTTCTACAGGGGGATGGATGAAGAGATTAAGGAGCGTATCGACTCAGCCTGCGACAATATTTTTCAATATAAGACTCTGAGGGAAGCCTTTAAGCTTTTAAAAGACATATCTTTAGTTAAGCAGGGATGGAGTGTCAAGAAGAAGTCAGGCAGAAAAATGATAGCTGCAATAGAGGATGACGGGGGTAGTGATACTGTAGCATCGCTGGCTAACAGTCAAAAGTCATTGGAGCGTAAAGTTGATAAGCTAATCCAAAATATTCACGCTATACAGGTAGGATGTGAGACTTGTGGTGGGCCTCACCAGACGAAAGACTGCAATGATCGGCCGATGATCCAAGCACAGAGCATTAAATTCATGAACCAGAGGCCGGGAAATAGCTACCAGGGGGTAATTCAAATTACCAGGGAAACAACCGAGGAAATTTCCATAGACAGAACCTACCGGGATTCTATCGGTTTAACCACGGAAATGCCAACCCAAATTCTCGGCCACTAGTACAAATCACTCAGCCATCAGCTAGATAGCAGCAACACTGACGACATATAGAAGAGCTTGTTGCTGACTATGCAATAGAATCAAGCTAATAACGAGTAAGTTCAAAGGAATCAACAAGGGTCAATCAAAAATATTGAGTGTGACTTAGGTAGATTAGCTGAGGTCGTATCAGGACGTCAGAGTGGGTCACTACCAAGCAATACCTAAAATAACCCCAACGTGAATCAGAATCACAATGAGCATGTTAAGGCGATTACCACTCGCTTAGGTAACGTAGTCGGAGTTATGGATACATCACATTCTGACAGCTCTGCTATTGTGCAGGATTGGACTTCAGATGACGAGGATAACACGGAGAGACCTAGACAAACGGAAACACCTATAGCTGATTCAGTGGAGAAGGAGATGCCACCACCAGTCACTAAGCCATCAAAGCCAAAGCCAGCGCCTCTCATGGATTACCAGCCAAAAATTCCTTATCCTAATCGTCTACGGGAAGAGTGCATGCAAGAGCAGTATGGTAAGTTTGTTGACTTACTAAAGCAAATTAGGATTAATATGTCTCTTGTTGATGTCATTGCAGGTATGCCTAAATACGGGAAGTTTCTGAAGGATCTAGTGTCGGATAGGAAGAAGTTGGAGGACGTGACCACATTGCCACTCGGTGAGCAGTGTTCAACCATTCTACAGATGCAGGACATGCTCCTAACCTTTGATATCAAGGGAGTTTCATTATCCCTTGCTTTCATGGTTCTGATACTGTATGTAATGCATTAGCTGATCTAGGTGCTAGCATTAATCTCATGCCACTCACCTTATAGTCTAAGCTAGACCTAGGTGAACTTAAGCAGACTAGGATGTGCCTTCAGCTTGCAGACCGTAGGTTTAAGTATCCTTTAGGCATAGCGGAGAATGTCCCAGTTAAGGTATATAGGTTTATCTTTCCTGCTCACTTCGTCATCCTAGAAATAAAAGAAGATAGCCAGATTCCACTCATTCTAGGACAACCATTCCTTAACAATGCTGACGTCATAGTTCACGTATCTAAGAGACAACTCAACCTAGGTATTGCTGATGACAGAGTCACATTATCCATTAATAAGTCAATGACAACGCACACACGGCAGATGATTCGTGTTTCTCTATTGATGTTATAGATGATTGCATAGATTCTGAGCTGGATCAGCTTCTGACCTTGATGAGTATTAAGGCGTGCACGATTGAACCTGATGTGGTAATGCGAAATCTCAAAGATCTCCTATGTGCGGAGGTCGTTGACGCCCAAGAGACCGATGGAGAAATCGAGCCACTCACATTTAACGAGAAGATCCGTATTAAGACATCTCTTAAAGAGCTGCCTACTCTTGATGCTGGGATTATATACCGTATATCTGATAGCCTATGGGTTAGCCTTGTTCAAGTGGTTTCTAAAAAGGAGGCACCACTGTTGTTCGAAACGAGAAAGAAGACCATAGTACTTGGTGATTTCAAAGACCATAGTCTATACTGACCATTCTACTCTCAAATATTTGTTTGCCAAGCAAGATGCAAAACCAATACTAATTCGTTAGATCCTACACTTACAGGAGTTCAACATTGAGCTCCGGGACAAAAAGGGGGCAGAGATTCTAGCTGCTGATCATCTCTATTGACTCGAGAACCCAAATCACGAGGAGCTTAAGGAGTCTACCATCATGGACACATTTCCTGATGAGTTCTTACAGCTGATCGAGTCTCGTGAGGATGATGACGAATGGTTTGCTGGCATAGCAAACTACCTAGTAGCAGGTATCATAGAAAAAGGGTTGACATACCAGCAGAAGCGAAAGCTTTTGAGTGATTCCAAGTTTTATCATTGGTATCCATCCTATCTCTTCCATTTAGGTGCCGACTATGTGATGCACTGTTGCGTGTCTGGTACTAATGCCAGACAAATCTTGAATGAATGTCACCAAGGACCGACTGGAGGACACTTTGGGCCAAACTACACTGTGAAAAAGGTCTTAGATTGTGGATTCTATTGGCCCACTCTCTTCAAAGATGCTCATTCCATGGTCAAGACCTGTGATGCTTGTTAGCATGTAGGCAATATCTCGAAAAGGGATGAGATGCCCCAACAAGGAATTTAGATTTGCGAGATCTTTGACGTATGGGGCATCGACTTCATGGGTCCTTTCTTGACATCTCGTAACAACAAATACATACTCGTGGCAGTAGATTATCATTCGAAATGGGCTGAGGCAAAGGCCCTTCCAACCAATAATGCCCGAGTAGTTGTGAATTTTCATAAAAGCTTATTCACTCGATCTGGTTATATTAGCGCTGATTAGTGATCGTGGATCACATTTCTGTAATCAGCAGTTGGAGAAAATCCTAAAACGCTATGGAGTGAATCATAGGCTCTCGACGCCATATCACCTGCAAACGAATGGGCAAGCCGAGAACACGAATAGAGGATTAAACGTACTCTCAAGTGCACTATTGGCTACAACCCCAAATTGTGGTCCGACAAGCTTGAAGATGCGTTGTGCGCATTCCGTACTGCCTACAAAACTTCTATTAGCATGACACCGTTTTGAATGGTTTATGGCAAGGAATGTCATCTTCCTCTTGAAATCGAGCAAAAGGCATTCCGGGCCTTGAAAAATGCAAATCTCGATTATCATGATGCAGGAGAACACCAGTTTCACCAGTTGAACGAGTTAGATGAGTTGAGGCTCTAAACCTATGATAACTCGCAATTATATAATGAGAGATCAAACGTTTTGCAGGATATTCGGTTGAAGACTGTCAAAGAGTTCAGACCAGGGGACAAAGTTCTATTATTGAAATCTCATCTTAAACTCACTCCAGGTAAGCTGAAATCGCGCTGGACTAGTCCTTATACAGTCATTAAAGCTTCCCAATCTGGTTTCATTGATCTCCAGTCTGGCAGTGACTCTTTTCGCGTTAACGTTAATCGTCTGAAGTTATACAATGAGGCAGAAGGACTCGAACAAGAGGAGGTCATGAACACCTTCCCCAAACAATTAATTTTAGGGACGAGTCGAGCTTAGGACTCGAAAATAAACAAGGCGCTCTCGGGAGGCAGCCCGAATCTCTGTTTCTTTAGTTTTATTTTAGTTTATTATTGTCTTGCATTATCTTACCTATTTTTGATTTTATTCGTGTGTTTAGTCTAATGTGTGTTGCTTCTGCTTTTACAGGTTTTATGCTCTTATTTGTCATGTGTGCTATTTCAGTTATTGATGCTTGCTGCTGTGATTTGACATCTACCACCACCGTCTCATGTTATTGCTTCTAGCCACAAGGGAGTATTGTTCCTTTACTCTCCCTTTTCTTTCGATATATCTATGCTCTATCTGTGATTGCATTGGGGACAATGCAAAATTTATTAGTGTGAGAAGGGGGTTAAATACTTTAACCATTGTTTGTCCTGTTAGTGTATCATCTCTATGCACTCTATTTTTTTATTTTAGAAGGTTCATACATTTCATTTGCATAGTGATGGTTAAATAAGTGAGAGTTTATGCGTGAAAAGCGCTTGTCTTTAACATTATGGGTTAGCTTAGGTTTTCATGTTGTAGTGTTTGCGGCTTTTTTGCGGCTTTTTTGCTGTTTTTTAAAACTATTTTCTTGATCACTATGAGCTCTAATGGCCTGGAAATTGCAACAAGTCTTGCATGTTACGTTAATCGCTGGGTTTATTGTCAGCGTGTTGGTATCCTAAGATACCATCTTAAATTACAAACAGTTGAATTCTGACAAAAGAGGTTGAGATTCATTATATACATATAGAGTTAAGAAGTGATTGATTAAGTAAATGTGGCCTTTGGTTCTCGAACAAGTATATTTTGTGGGGTGTTCTACATTTGATCACCTAAAACCATCTGGTTTGGGATTGGTCAACTAGAATGTTCGTTACATGGGATCCATCAAATGTCATAGGTTTCTTGATTCAAAAAAAAAAAAAAAGAGAAATCATCAATAATCCTTGTTTTAGAAAAGTTTGAAGGGAAAAGTTCAATAATGCATGCAAGGATGAGTGATTTGTAGGTCAGATGGGCTTAGTCAAGTGATTTTTGAATTTTGTTGGAGGCAGTGAAAAGTTAGAGCGGATCGGTACACAAGCATGTGCATGAATCTAAGTTACCCTGTGCTTGTTGAAGTTGAGTTATTTTTGCAAGCGCTCTTTTAACTGTTCGAGCTTCGTATGCGTCTGAATTGTGTTTGCCTGTTTAATGTGTTTCTTTTGAGATGATTTGCTTGAGGACAAGCAAAGTTTAAGTGTGAGAAGTTTTGATATTGTCTTATTTATTCATATAATTATTCAACAATATCATTCTTTTTATGCGCTTACACATATAAGTTTTGGTGTTAAAAGTTCATTTCCTTTTATTTTTTTATTTGCAGGTTTAAGTGGGCACAAGACAAGAAAATAAGATGATTATTTGGACTTAAAATGAAAAATATAAGAGCATGCAAGCAGGTCCAAAGGAAGTCCAAGATTTGAGCTTCTCTAAATCCAATAACCATCGGACCAAAGTCCAATTTATATTTTATTAGTCCATTAGGGTTTAGTTGAGTTTTTTTTCTATTTTAAAAGGGGGAACTGAAGGTGCCAAAGGGGAAGAATCGAACATTTGCAAAAAAAAAAAAAAAATTAAATTCTATGTTTTTATTTTGGTTGGGGTTGGTGGCGTAGAAGGAGACAGCAAGAAACAAATTAACATTCATATTTTGAGTTGTGTTGTTTTCATTTCTTTTGGGTTCATGCGCAGGTAGCAAAATCAACAATATTTAGTTTATTTATTTATTTTTCTTTCTTTTCCTTGTGGGTTTGTGTGCAGGTAAGAAACAAGAAATATTGCTTGGGAATTTTCTATTTTTTAAAGTAATTGTGTTTGGTTTTCTTGTTATTTTATTATTATCAGTTATTAATTTAATTATTGACTAATTTTATTGTATTTGTCGTTGATGAACGAACCCTAGATTTAGGTTTAGTTTTTATTATTGATTGAGTCTTGTTTATGCCTAATCGTGAACCTTGAGTTATTTATCTTAATAATTATTGAGTAGTTTGCTGTTACAGTGTGTCATTTTCTAAAATTATGACTTGCACGTGTATTAGTTTTATCTTATTGTTTGCATGTTCTGAAATTATGACGGTTGCATGAAGTTAGGGTATACAATTACAATGAAATTATGATAGTTGATACTGCTTCTCTAATAACCCAGATTAAAGTTTGAGTACAATTAACCAATAACGAGAGTTAGCGTGTTTTGAATAGATTAGGTCATAATCGGATTAATAAGGTTGACGTCTATGTTAGCTCGAAATCCCTTAGAAAATCTATCAATTAATTGCACTTTTAGAACAAACCAAATCTTGGGGGAGTGATTCAATGATGAATACCTTTTTGTTATTTGATTTTATTCTCGTAGTTAGTTATTTCATAGCCATTCAAAATATTCGTTATTAATTATTCATTGTTATTTTTAGTTTTAGTAATTTTTTTACTTTGCCGTGTCAACGGTATCCAAAAATCTAAAAAAAAATCCTTTTACTCATTTTCATTTTGACCAATTTATTTTTGCTAGAGTAATCCTAATTAGTATAAATTGCATTTTCCGTTTCCTGTGGAGACGATCTTGGTCTTACCAGTTTATTGCTATATGATCGAGTACACTTGCCCGAGAGTTTATCAGTCGATTTGGTCAGATTAGAGTTTATAAATTTAAGACTGATATTTTCGTATCAAGTTTTTGGTGCCGTTGCCGGGGAACGGTTTCCAATTTTACTGCTTAGGAATTTTCTAGCATTTTCTTTTTATGCTTAATTTTAATATTTTTTAGTTTAGTTATTAGTTTCATTTCGCTCATTAAGTTTATTTTATTTTCTTTGCAGGTTATTAAGTTTTCTTAGATTTATTTTATTTTAATTATATCTTATATAGGCAGTTTAATGATTCTAATTTTACCTAGTTTAGTTTGTTTATGACCCATGGATCATCGTCTCAACTCGTGGAACCGTTTCAAGAGCATGAACGAGAATTTCACCGTCGACTACGTCAACCGCCGACAATCATAGAAGATCCTCACTTGGTGTCTGAATCTGAGCAGGAACCAATGGCTAATGAAGATGATACCCCGATGTGGATAGCCCGCAAGACTGCACCACCAGCTTCACAGTCTGCTATCCGAGTCCCTGCTACTGCTAATGAAGAAAGATTTGAAATCAAAGGGCAGTTTGTCAGCATGGCTCGGGAACTGAATTTTGATGGGAGGTTAAAGCATGACCCTAACCGACATAATCAGTCATTCCTCTCTATCTATGACTTATTCAGAGCTAACTATGATGTCGCGAGACTTAGAGTTTTCCCGTTCACCGTGATCGGGGAAGCTCAAGAGTGGTTAGATTCTTTAGAGCCAGACTCTATCACGACCTAGGCAGACATGAACAACTTGTTCATTAACCACTTCTTCCCTCCAGCTAAGGAAGAAAGAATGATAGCTGAGATTTCAAACTTCTCCCATAAAGTTGGGGAATCTTTTGTTGATTCATGGACATGATTCAAGAAGATGTTTCGCGAACGTCCAAATCACGAGCTTAATAAGCGAAAGCTGGTCGAGACTTTCTACAGGGGGGTGAATGAAGATATTAAGGAGCGCATCGACTCAGCCTGCGGCGGTATTTTTCAATAAAAGACTCCGAGGGAAGCCTTTAAGATTTTAGAAGACATATCTTTAGTTAAGAAGGGATGGAGTGTCGAGAAGAAGTCAGGCGGAAAAACGGTAGCTGCAATAGAGGATGACTGGGGTAGTGATACTGTAGCATCGCTTGCTAACTGTTAAAAGTCATTGGAGCGTAAAGCTGGTAAGTTGATCCAAAGTATTCACGCTCTGCAGGTAGGATGTGAGACTTGTGGAGGGCCTCACCTGACGAAAGACTGCGAGGATCGACCGATGATCCAAACATAGAGCGTTAACTTCATGAGCCAGAGGCTGGGAAATAGCTACCAGGGTGTAATTCTAATTACTAGGGAAACAACCGAGGAAATTTCCAGAGACAAAACCTACCAGGGTTGAGAACTTTGATTCCCAGTATATTTTGCACTCAATCACAATAATCAAACGATTTGTATTAAGAATATGAAGATTACAAAGAGAGAATTTGAACACTCAATCTCTAGGAACTTTCACACACTCAAAACACACACTATAGGTGGAGGCTCCTCTTTTCTTCTTTTCAAACCCTAGGAGAACAATATCATTTATACCTAAACTTACTTTGGGGGTTTGTCCAAACACTCCCCTTAAATTCTTGGAAATTAAGATCCCCCCCAAAGTAACTATTCCTAATTATAAATTGAACCTAGACTTTTATTATATTTAATTATACACTATTTTAGGGCTAACAATCTCCCCTTTAGTGTATAATTAAATATTTACAATTAAGCGCAATTACACAAGCTTGAATTACAAGAAATAAAATTTCTAACAATCTCCCCCTTCTTGTAATCAACGCTTGTATTCTTCTGAAGTCTTGGGCTCTAAACTCTGATCTATGATCTTTGAAGTAACTCTGATCTCTGAACTTTTGAAGTATGTCATTGATCTTCTTCAGATGACTCTCCCTTTAAATGTTTCAGATCGGTGGCTCTCTCATTGCGTTTAGTAGGTCTTTCAGAACATTTCAACTCTTTTCAGAACATTCTACCCCTCATGATGATCATGAGAATTATGATCATCATGTAATCACTTCAGTTCTCCCCTTCAAATAAGAACCTCAATGTGTCTTCAAATCTTCTTTCTTCATTGAAATAGATGATTACATACTCCGAAAGAAAATATTACATTTAAGAACATGACAGACACAGAACTAATTACTCTCATGTTACAATCTCAATCAGTAACTCTCCCCCTCAATAACGGAATATAAATAGTTACATCATAAAATTTTCTCTCGCCTTCGGAAACAACAATCTCTCCCTCATTACAAAATATTCAGGACCAAAAGGATATTACAGTGAAGATCATGGCTTTGCAACCTGAATATAAGAAAATGAAACAAGTTCATTTGTAAGTAACATTCCAGTTCCAAATAGGATATCTGTTTGCACAATAGACTAAGTCTATGTGACCTACGTTCAGCGTTGGGGTGACATTAACACTGTTAGGGTTTCCAAATAATCATCATGGAATCCTTTACCATGAAAGAATCACTCATATTTGTTTCGGCTTTGTCTCGGTAATCAAGCTGTTTATAGTCACGCAGACTGTAGACTCCATGTGTCCTAAAAGTGTATAACATTAAGCTCTAGACTCAAAGTGCATCAACTAAAGTCGGAGACTGGAGAGGATGTCTTCCTTGTTTCAATATCAACAATATCCAAATGATATGTAGATAAAGTATGTGATATAACTCCGTGTGAATTGAAACAGAAGTCTTTTAAGAGACGACTGAGTAGCTAGGGGGGTTAGGTGCATGCGTCACTGGGTCCATGACGTCTTATTCAATACCTAATTCCAACACATGGAATTTGGTAGCAGATGTAGGAAACCCAGCAGACTGACACGGTGTTGGTAGGATTTATCTTTTCTTTTAATCCTTTCTCACCCCTCAGCTCTCGTCATTTTTCAACTGTACTCTCACCGGCTCACTTTTAGCTCATGATGCACCCCATCTCATTTCGATAAACCCTCTCATTTGCATTTTGTCAGGATCTAAAATATGAATTACCAAGACTAACTGATTTGAATTTATCAGAGTATAAATCAATAATCTTGATTTGAATCAAAGTTTAATCAAGAAGTTTGCGGAATAACACTTAATTATTTTGACAAAAACTTTCAGAATCAATAATAAATAAACACACAGGAATTAATCAAGATTGTTTGTATTGCTGAATTCATCAATTACAATCACCTCTAATCTGTTTGATTAGACGAAGAACACAAACTGTTCTTAGGGTTTTACAACCTTAGAGGCTTATGAAAACTTAATCAATAAAGCAATTACAGACTCAAAATATGCAGAAACTCCTCTATATAATAGAACGACCTATTCTTTGTATTTATATTGCTTCTTGATATGTTTCCTTGACGAACTATGACTTCTTTGATAGTAGATATGCTGGAATCTTCATGTAGATATCTTTTCCTGAAAATCAGCACTTTCTGTTTCTGAAACTGTTGAGCAGCTTGAATCTCTTGACAGCATGAACTGAGCAGCTTGAGTAGTTTTGCTCTGGCAGCTTGAACTTTTATACTGGCAGCTGGAGTTTCTTCAACTAGCAGCATGAACTTTGGATTTACAAGTAAAATCTACTAACAGTCTGAGAAGTCTAAACTAACAGCTTGAATGTACTTAAACTATTTCCCAACAATCTCCCCCTAACTTAAATTCTTTACACAAGACTTTAAGTTCTATACAAGAATTGGAAATGAATAAGTAAACTGTTATTTACAAACCAAGGCTTACAAAAACTCACAACTGTGCAAGTTTATGATCTATAGCCTTTAAAAATTCTTTCTTCATCTCTTCTTTATCACAAGATATTCTAGCTGATTTAATTTGCAGCAGCATATCTTTTGAAAAATTGTAAAAATCAAGATTTGAAGAAGACACCAGATCCATCTGTGAATTTGATTCTGAATGTCTTTGACTTGACAAATAGATCAATCTGCTTGATCTTTTTCCCTTTCTTTTCAGCATCTTCTATCTCTTGTCTTGCAAACTCAGGGTCAACCACTGTACTTAGATCTTTGATGAGTTGCTTGACTTGAGGAAGAGCAGACCTCACTTGTGTAACTGACCCTATATTGTCCATCTTTATCAATTCATCTCTGGTCAGCTTCTGTACTATCTGCCAAAAAGTGTCATACTCCTCTTCAGGTCCAGACTCTCTTCTGATTACAAACTTCATTCTCAAGTCACGGTCATCCAGTGACTTAGCAAACCAATAGTTGATTTGAGGCTTTGTAAAATCATGCTGATCAATCAGCTTCTCTATCTCCATAGCCTTTTGTAGTTGTTGCTCAAAGAGCACCCTTTTAGCCGATGAAGGAATAGAGACAACTGCTTGATCAGAGGGAGCAGGTGCACTGGCACCAGCTTCAGCTTGGACTGATTGGGTTGATGGTTGGACTTCTTGGGATGGTTGAGCTTCTGGAGAGACTTGTGTTCTCTGTCTTTTGTCCATCTCCTTATCATGAATCTCCTGCAGCCTTTCAGTAGACATGGACTGAACCATTTTCTTTGGAATACCTGCTGCAAAGGCAAAATTGATAAGAAATCTTCTATGCTCAGCCTTGGAGTGCCCTGTTGGCATCTTTCTTTTCCTTGCTCCTTGCTGGACTACAAACCCCTTTAAGTAATCACCTAAAGTCTCATCATCATCCATTGGGGATTGGGCTTGCTGCTCTAATTCTTTGTCTTGTTCTTCTGCTAATTTTCTGGCAACTTCAGCATCAAAGGCAATTTGGGCTTCTTTTGAAGAGAATTTATGCTTTGGAGACTCAATGAGAATGCCCTTGCCCTTGTCTTTTGTAGCAGATGTTGTAGCTTGGACTGTGCTTGATGGAGCTTGAATACCTTCCCTGATTACAACTCCAGTAGCTTTTGAAGGAGCAGCTTGAGTTTCTAGGCTAACACCATGAGAAGCTGTTGGGACTGCTAGCCTAGAAACTGGAACTGTTGGTGCTGCTTGGACTGTTGTTGTTGGAGCTGCTTGGACTGATTTGGGAACCTCCTGATTCTCCCCCTTTTTGGAAGCATTGGTTTGGTCAGAAGGACCCACAACCTTTGCCCCTTGGGTTTGAATCATCTGCTCTAATTTCACAATTTTATTTCCACAGAGAGTGAAGCCTTTCTGTGTAGAAAATCCATACGCTTATTTTGAGCAGCCTCTGCCTGCCTGAGAGCAAAAATTTGAGCTCCCTGTGCAGCAATGATGGACATTTGATGGTCCAACATAGCTACAACAGGTTTGAGCCTGGGATCCGTTAAGAGCATTTGTTGCAGACTAGCCTCAAGATCATAGAACACCTGAGGTGTTTGTGATCTATCACTGACATTAAGACCAGAGGTAGAAACTTCTGGGCCCCTCTTTTCTTGGTTCTGGGGACTTCCAGCTTGTGTTTGCACACTTGCTGTTGCCATGGGCGTGGTCTTAGCTATGTTGGCACTGTCCTGTGTCTCTTGTGCAGAGACATCAGTAGTGCCAGCCACAGAACCCATATGAACCATCTCTGAAGAGATGTTCACCTCCTGAGAGAGGATGGGAGTTTCCTCAATAGGTTCCCTTTGGATATTCTGTGCAGGAGTATCCTCCTGCACAGGGATATATGGCTCTTGCTGATGGGAGGAGGAGGAAGGAGCTCCTGGTCCCCTTTTTCTTTTGTATATGTTTCTGAGTGGGCGTGTTGGCTGTACAAAAGGATCAGAGGGAGTTTGTGTATCATGAGGAGTGGGTTGGGGTCTTGGAGGTGTAGCAGTAATGTTAGGCTGAGCCTGCTCAAGACCCTCTCCTCTGTGTCGTGGAATGATGTTCATCATTGCAGAAGGCAATGGAACATCTATACTTACAAAATTGGCATTTGGCTTTAATAGCCTTTTGATTGAAGACAGTGAGTGCCTATGGGAAACATGTATCCGTTTATGTAAATGTGAAGATGTGTAGGTGTGTGCAATAATTTCTGCCAAAAATCTAGGATACATCAAAAATTTCCCATTCTTTAGGGAATGATGCCTTAACATCCCCTGAAAAATCATGTTAGAAAAATTGAACTGTTGGCCAGTAGAAAAGCACACTAAGGCAGTGGCAATATTTGAAGAAAACTCAGACCAACCAGTTCTTTTGGGGCTTAAACATTGCTGAATAATGTGCACAAGGTATTTCCATTTAGGAGAAAAATGTTCCTTAAGAAAAGTAAAAGAATCAGCAGGGCCCCTATAACCAATATTTTGAAGACCAAAATGTAAAGCTTCAAGGGTTAGGTCGGTTATACCTGTGGCATCTTGAAGATGCAAGTGATGTCGGATGGATTCCTCAGTGATATGGATATCAGTTCCATCAATCTTGGAAAGGAGGGTAGGCACTCCATTGATGGTTTGAATAGATGCATGGTTCCAAAACTGTTCTATATGGGAGATGTATATAGTAGGGTTTATGGATAGTGCATGATGAATATGGGAGTGCCTGAGGAAATCCATCATTGTATGGAACGGTTGGAGTTCAGCATGTTTCAGAGTGTATGGGAGGCAGTTGTGTTCTTTTACGAACTCCATGGATGAACAAACGATGGTTTTAGGGTTTGAAAGAAGAATGTGTGATTCGTTCAGAGAGAAAGCAGAAGGCCGTGGAAGAAGAATATGTAACTGGTAGTTACAACTGAACGAAACCGGGACCTTTAAAGGTTTCGAAAAGTTGGGTCCCGCGCACACATTTTGAAAATTACCCAAATACCCTGCACACTTTGACAGATCAAGTGAAAATAACTAGCAGTCCGAGAAAATGAACTAGCAGCATGAGAAAATACTCATGCTGTTAGTGTAAAATTGTGCAACTTTTCAATGGAACAGTGTCTCCCCCTTAAATTAGCATACTGAGTAGATAATAATGAAAACCAATTAATCCATGTTTACCATACCAATATTTGATACTAGGAAAGTGAACCTTCCTATATCAAAAGGTTTTGTAAATAGATCAGCTAGCTGATCATGTATGTATTTTGGTAACTTGGATTAACTTCTTTTCATTACAATCTCTGATGAAGTGAAACCTGATTTCTATATGCTTGGTTTTTGGGAATTTCACTGGGTTTTGCACAATGCTAATAGCACTTGAGTTGTCAATATAAATAGGAGTGGATAAGAAATTCATACCATAGTCTCTTAGCTGATTTTGAATCCACATTACCTGGGAGCAGCAGCTTGCAGCTGCTACGTATTCTGCTTCAGTGGATGATGTGGAGACAGTTGTTTGCTTTTTGCATTGCCAAGAGACCAGTCTTGCTCCTAAGTATTGACATCCACCAGTTGTGGATTTCCTGTCAATGTTGCAACCACCATAGTCACTGTCAGAATAAGCAGTTAGTTCAAAAGGAGAGTCTTTAGGATACCATAGGCCTAAATGTGGTTGGCCTTTAAGATATCTAAAGATTCTTTTAACAGCAACCAAGTGAGAATCCTTTGGAGAGCATTGAAATCTAGCACACACACAGACAGCAAACATAATATCAGGTCTTGAAGATGTTAGATACATGAGAGATCCTATAAGGGATCTGTATAGATGAATGTCCACATCTATGCCATCTTTGTCTGTATGGAGCTGTTTATGAGGATCCATTGGAGTGCTTGCAACCTTTGTGTCTTGATAGCCAAACTTTTCCAGTATGTCTTTGACATACTTTGATCGACTTATGAATAGACCAGTAGTCTTCTATTTAACCTGCAGCCCTAGAAAGAATGTGAGTTCCCCCATTGAACTCATTTGAAACTTTTTGTGCATTAGGGCCTCAAATTCTTTGCACAAACTATCATTAGTTGAGCCAAAGATGATGTCATCAACATAGATTTGGACAAGTAGAATCTCAGCTTTGATGGATTTAGTGAAGAGTGTTTTGTCTAGAGTGCCTCTCTTGAATCCATTCTGTAGAAGATATGATGACAGTGTGTCATACCATGCTCTGGGGGCTTGGTGAAGACCATAGAGAGCTTTGTCTAGCTTGTACACCCTGTCTGGATACTTGTAGTCTTCAAAACCAGGAGGTTGACACACATCCACTTCCTCTTCAATTGTCCCATACAGGAAAGCAGACTTAACATCCATTTGATACACTTTAAATCCTTTGAAACTTGCATATGCTAGAAATAGTCTGATGGCTTCAATTCTTGCTACTGGAGCAAAGACATCATCATAATCTATTCCTTCTTTTTGAGTGTACCCTTGTGCTACTAGTCTTGCTTTGTTCTTGATGACTATCCCTCTCTCATCCTTCTTGTTTCTGAACACCCATCTTGTACCTATTGCTCTCTTACCTTTAGGAAGATCCACCAGAGTCCATACATTCTGAATTTTGAACTGTAAAAGCTCTTCTTGCATGGCTTCAATCCAGGATGAATCTTTTAGTGCTTCTGATGCCTTTTTGGGTTCAAGTTGAGACATAAAACAGGCATGTTCAAAAGCAGCTAGACTGAATTCAGAAACTTCTTGTTCAGCAGCAGCAGTCTCATTTTGAACCATATTCCTTGTTTGAACAGGAGTGCTTGGATCACCCAGTATTTGATTGAGAGGTTGATACTTGTGAACTCTTAGTGTGGGCTCTCTCTCTGTTTGAAAAGAAGTTCCAAGGTTTGTATCATCTCCATCAGAACCAGTGAATGGTTCAGTTTCGGGAACAGCTTGAGTTTCTAGGCTAACAGCTTGAGAAGTTGTTGGGACTGGTAGCCTAGAAACTGGAACTGTTTCCTTTTGTGATGGAGCTGTGCTGTCAGGACTTGGGAATGGCACTTCAGTGTCTGGATTTGCATTAACTGGAGCATTCAGGACCCCTGGAGGATCACATGACAGAAGTGGTAGAGTGGTGAAATCATCCCAACTTGTTGAATCTGCAGCAGTCTGAAACTTTGTGCCAACAACATGAGAAATTGTATTGGTAGCATGAGAGTTTGTGTTAGCAGCTTCAACCCTGTATGCATCAGCTTCTGCAGTATACTCAACAAAGCTCAGAGAATTTGTTAGTGAATCTAAATCAAACAACCAATCAGGACCAGTGCCTTTGATATTAGCAGTATTTTCATTAAATTCAACATTGGCACTTTCCTCAATTGTTTTAGACACACTGTTGTATACTCTATAGGCTTTGCTTTGAGTTGAGTATCCTACAAAGAATCCTTCTTCAGCCTTACTCTCAAACTTCCCTAAGTGAGTCTTAGTGTGAAGAATAGTACATGGGCATCCAAAAGGCTTGAAGAAAGCTATTAGGGGACTTCTGTTATGGAATAACTCATAGGGAGTTTTTCCTTGAGATTGGACAACTTGAACCCTATTTAGAACATAACAGGCTGTATTAACAGCTTCTGCCCAGAAAGTCATTGGCAGATTTGAATCAGCTAGCATTGTTCTAGCAGCCTCAATTAATGTTCTATTCTTTCTTTCAGCTACACCATTTTGCTGTGGTGTTCTTGGTGCACTATATTGTCTAGCAATGCCTTTGGACTCACAGAAACTGTTTAGAATTTGATTTTTAAATTCAGTTCCATTGTCTGATCTTATCACCTTAACTTTGGAATTGGATTGGTTTTCTATCTTAAGGATAAAAGACTTAACTAGCTCAGCAGTTTCATCTTTGGACCTAAGAAAGTAAACCCAAGTAAATCTGGTGAAATCATCAACAATGACTAAACAGTATGCCCTTTTATTCAAACTCAAAACAGATGTTGGACCAAATAGATCCATATGTAACAACTGAAGAACAGATGAGATTGAATTTACTTCTTTGGCCTTATGAGAAGTTTTGTGTTGCTTACCTTTAAGACATGCTACACAATGATCATCACAAATGAACTCCTTTTGTGGTAATCCTCTTACCAGATTCTTTTTAACTAAAGCATTCATGGACTTGAAGTTCATGTGACACATCCTTCTATGCCAAAGAGCAGACTCATTTGATGATGCTTTGGATATTAAACAGCTTAAAGTATTTGATTTAGTCAAGAGATCTGTGTCCAGGCAGTAAACATTATCCTTTCTTGGTGTTCTTAGTAAAACAAGTTTTTCAGGAACTTTGAAATCCTTTGAAAGAACAATGCACTCAGAATCTGTGAACAGAACAATGTTTTGTTTGTCACAGATTTGAGAGACACTCAATAAATTGTACTTAAGCTGTTCAACATACAGAACATCATGGAATGTCATGTTGCCTGCATTAACAGTACCTTTACCTGTAACCTTACCTCCTTTTGAGTTGCCTCCAAATGCAACAAAACCTCCATCAAAACCTTTGAAATTTGACAAGCATTCAGAATTGCCTGTCATGTGCCTAGAGCATCCACTGTCCAGATGCCATCTTGTTCTATGAGGAGACCTGTGGTTGCCCTGCACAAATAACAGCTTAGTTAGTAGTGGAGTAAACCCAAACCAAATTGGTTTTGGGTTGGCCTTGTACATTGACATAACTAAAAACTGTTTTTGACTTCTTATATTTGGTGAGATCTACTGATGGAGTCTTTGGAGAGTATTTAGTGATAATATGAGGTATCCAACTATTTTGATCATCTTTTCTTTTGACAGTCTCAGATGATTCACTAGCAGCTCCAGTTTGATGCCCAGCAGCTTGAGCTGTGTTTGTAGTGCTAACAGTTTCAGTTTTTGCACTAACAGCATTAGATTTTGACTTAGCAGTCTGATCTTTTGCATTAGCAGTTTGAGCAACAGATTTGTCCTTGACACACCACATTTGTTTAAAACTGGATTTAGGCTTTGCCAAAACTTGTTTTTGATGTGTGGACTGTTTTTTATTAACTTTTGAGAATCTGTGATCAACTGTTTTCTTTGGAGCTGCTGTGGAAGGTTTCACTTTTGAGTGCTTTGCCTGATTAGGATTTGATTTTGTGTGATGCACAGTCTGTTTTGCAACAGCTGGTTTGTAAAAACAATCCTTGGCTAAGTGATTCTTCCTTCCACAGTGAAAGCATCTTTTGACAGTTTGAATTGGAACACCAGACTTTTCTGTCAATTTCTGGTTCTTGT
Source organism: Centrapalus pauciflorus (assembly GCA_020465985.1). Taxonomy (NCBI): domain Eukaryota; kingdom Viridiplantae; phylum Streptophyta; class Magnoliopsida; order Asterales; family Asteraceae; genus Centrapalus; species Centrapalus pauciflorus. The sequence goes on along the minus strand of JAANYP010007010.1, from coordinate 778,876 downwards.
TTCTCTGGTTTCCTCTTACCTGCTGTTGTTTAGGAAACTTTTGAACACCATGCTTTTGGCATGTGCAGATAGAAACAGTTTTACCTCTTTTAGTTCCTTTTGATGAAGATGCAGTGTTACAGTTAGAATGTACAGAAACTTGTGGAGTAGCATTGCATACACTCATCTTCTCTTTTCCTTTCTTACTGGGAGCTTGGACTTCTATGGGTGCACTCTTTGTGTCACAGTCTCTATTTTGACTCTTATCTTCTTTTAATTCAGGACTGTTATCAAGGATAGGATCTACAATAGTCATAGACTCATCTAGTGGTTCATTGACAAGTCTGTCAGCAACCTCACTCATTGGATGAATGTACTTGTTATTGTATGGAGGTGGAGTAGCTCTATATCCTATTCCTTCTTTGGGATTGACCTGAGATTTCACTCTATCTTTGAATTGAACTTCCATTAGGTGTTCTAGCTTTTGATTTGCTAACTTGAAGTTTCCTAGATCTAATGTTAACAGATTCTAGCTTCTTATTAGCCTCAAACACCTTTTGTTCAGTCTCTTCTACCTTTTTATTTAGAGATTCTATTTTCTTATTTAGCTCCTTTTTCTCCCACTCATGATAGGTTCTATCATAACCCATTTGAATCTCATTGTCCTTATAATCATTTATCTGTTTTTCCAGATCTTCTATGGCTTGCATGTATTCATATCTCCTTTCTTCCATCTTAGCTAGAGTTTTGCACATGCTCTCATTATGATCTCTGTACTTTTTAACCATATTTTTGCATGACTGAGAGCAGAGTTTAGAATTTACCTCAGATGGTAGTTCAGTGGAGGAGACATTTGATGTTTCTGCCATAAGTGCTTGATTTTGAAATTCTTCCTCTGTCTGATCACTCCAGTCAAACACATTGTCTTCTTGAGAGACAAGTGCTGTGGATGATGATGCTTGGATGGGCTGTGGAGTCCTTGATGGCTGTTGACCTTGAGATCTACATACTCTGGCAAAGTGACCAAGCTTATGGCATTTATAGCATTCCACTTTTGATTTATCAAAAGATGGTTTGCCTTCTGTCTTGGCTTGAAAGTTGGCCCTACCAGTTCTTTTCAGAAATCTTTTGGCTCTCATGGTTAGCATTGCATGTTGCCACTTTAAATCCATCTCTTCAAGATAATCTGGATGAATTTGTTCCAAGTCTTCAACATTTAGAGCAAATAATCCATCATTGGCAACAAAAGCCTCATAGTGAGTTTCAGCAGAATTGCCATCACCACCTGAAAAAGAATCACAGTTATTAGATTTTTCAGAAGACAGAAGAGCAGTGTTGTGATTATAAGAAAAGGATTTCTTTTTAGCATCAATCTCAGTCTCAAACACTCTTAAACTGTTATACAGATCATCCGATTCTATCTCATCAAGAGTGTCTTTTGTTCTCCATTGTGCAGCATAGACTGTCCATTCTTCTCCAAGAGATCTGAGAAATTTTCTGTTGACTTCATCTTGATCCAGATTGACCTTTGCACTTTCCAGTTCACTTATCAGTTTGTTAAACCTGTCAAAGATTTGAGTAAGGTTTTCATTCTTGCCACCAGAAAAGTTTTCATACTGCTTTTTCAAGAGGTCCTTTTGATTTCTCTTGGTACTGGCATTACCAGCAAACCTCTTCTCTAAGGCATTCCAAAGAGAGTGAGCAGTATAAAACTTTTTAAACTGATGTTAATAAGCATTAGGAATGGCTATTTGTAATAGTGTAAGTGCTTTCACTTCATTCATTCTAGCCTTCCTTTCAAGTTCAGTTTTTGGAGGAGTTTTGACTGGTTTCCCCTCATCATCAAGTTCTGGAAAAACTACAGGAGGAAATTCAACAGCTTCCCATATGGCATAATCAATGAATTGAATATGCTGTTGAATCCTGAGTTTCCACATCTCAAACTCAGTGGGCTTGAGCATAGGCACTTTGAGTCCTTGCCCAGATCCACTGCTGCTATTTTCAAATTCCATTGTAAAAGATTAAAAATTTAAAAGAAAGTTTTTGACTTTGAAAAACAAAGAGTAACCTGTTTTGAAAAACCTAATTTGAACAACCTGGTTTGACAAACCTGGCTCTGATACCACTTGTCAGGATCTAAAATATGAATTACTAAGACTAACTGATTTGAATTTATCAGAGTATAAATCAATAATCTTGCTTTGAATCAAAGTTTAATCAAGAAGTTTGTGGAATAACACTTAATTATTTTGACAAAAACTTTCAGAATCAATAATAAATAAACACACAGGAATTAATCAAGACTGTTTGTATTGCTGAATTCATCAATTACAATCACCTCTAATCTGTTTGATTAGACGAAGAACACAAACTGTTCTTAGGGTTTTACAACCTTAGAGGCTTATGAAAACTTAATCAATAAAGCAATTACAGACTCAAAATATGCAGAAACTCCTCTATATAATAGAACGACCTATTCTCTGTATTTATATTGCTTCTTGATATGTTTCCTTGACGAACTATGACTTCTTTGATAGTAGATATGCTGGAATCTTCATGTAGATATCTTTTCCTGAAAATCAGCACTTTCTGTTTCTGAAACTGTTGAGCAGCTTGAATCTCTTGACAGCATGAACTGAGCAGCTTGAGTAGTTTTGCTCTGGCAGCTTGAACTTTTATACTGGCAGCTCGAGTTTCTTCAACTAGCAGCATGAACTTTGGATTTACAAGTAAAATCTACTAACAGTCTGAGAAGTCTAAACTAACAGCTTGAATGTACTTAAACTATTTCCCAACACATTTTATCTATGCTCGACCCTGCTAGTACCCCGTGGTAACTAACACTCCTCAACTAATTGACCTAAGAACCCTTACTCACACAAACTAAAGTGGTTTGCTCCTTGGGTAGGTCTTCCAGCTCTGGTTTAGACCATAGGAACGGTATATATATATGCCTAATCACACATATTGGACATCATCGGAGTCAGCATGATATCTTGAAGGATATAGCTGTTAAGCTCATGGGGTATTCCAGAAGACGGACGAGAGTTGAATGAAATATCTTGGGAAGTTTGAGAGACTGTATGAGAGAACTTCAATAGAAAGTCTGATATTAGATTTGAAAATAAATCAGACTATAATGAAAGAATTAGCTTGTATGGGAGAAACTTGATGTATGAGAGAATCAGAATATGTGGGATAAATCATAATATTTGAGAGAATCTCAGGAAGAATGAGATCAAGATCATCACGAAGAATAGATTAATTAATCTTGGTGGAAATTTATTCAATCAGAGAATCAGATTATTCTAACAAAACCTTTTAAAGTGTGCATTAGAGTATTCAGAATGCTTACACACTTTTCGTTAAGATGTCATCTTCAAAGCGCATCTGAAACTCCCCCTGTTTGGAGTGGTTCATGAGACAGACTGGAGATATATCAACTTTCTCCTCCTCGACAGTCTTTTCATGTGTGGAAAATCCTTGAGCCATGATTAGAGCAAAAAGGTGGATCTTCTAGATTGGAAACCGGAAAAACTCAGAAACTTCACAAGTTCGGATGTATCCGAGGTTGGTAACTTGGAGAAACATGGATAAAAAATGGGTTTTTGACGTTGAAACTTCAGCTTTTCTAATCTAGAAATTGTAGATCTCGTTTCTAGCTTTTTTTGTCGTATGGTAGGCCGTCTAACGATGTTCCAGTCAAAAGTTATGGTCTCTGGAAGCACTGAATGTCAAAAGTTTGGACAGACCTGGACCCGACATTCGGGTGATCCGAATTCAGATGGGTCCGAATTTTAGTGAGGACGTAGATCTCATTTCAAGCTTCGTTTTGACGTATTGTAGGCCGTCTAACGATGTTCAAGTCAAAAGTTATGCCCTCTGGAAGCACTGAATGTCAAAAGTTTAGATAGACCTGGACCCGAAATCCGGATGATCCGAATTCGGATGTGTCAGATTACAAAGAGAGAATTTGAACACTCAATCTCTAGGAACTTTCACACATTCAAAACACACACTCTAGGTGGAGGCTCCTTTTTTCTTCTTTTCAAACCCTAGGAGAACAATATCATTTATACGTAAACTTACTTTGGGGGTTGGTCCAAACACTCCCCTTAAAGTCTTGGAAATTAAGATTTCCCCCAAAGTAAACTATTCCTAATTATAAATTGAACCTAGACTTTTATTATATTTAATTATACACTATTTTAGGGCTAACAATCTCCCCTTTAGTGTATAATTAAATATTTACAATCAAGCGCAATTACACAAGCTTCAATTACAAGAAATAAAATTTCTAACAAGGGTGTAAGGTTTGCTCTCTATGGATCATATCTTGACGCGTCACCTGCCAACGAGTGCGGAATCCTCGTTAGCGGCTTGACGGATAGAGCACGCACACCGAAACACGGAGACTAGCACAGTGATAGATGAACAACGGATCGTCCCTACACGATGATTCTCTCCACACGAAACTCTCTGAATGCTTGCAAGTTCGAGATCCCCTTTCGCTTAATCACTCTGAAATTCTGCAAAAGTCCCATAGTTAATCGAATTAACCTTTAATTATAACACCCGGTTCGACTTTGTCTAGGACAAATTCGAACTTGGCCCAAGGCCTTTTCGGACTTGTCCTCTAATCACATTCAAAGCTTGTCTGTAATCAAATTCAAACCTTGTTTTCAAACTTATGTTTGAACTTATCTTTGAACTTTATGTTTGAACTTATTTTTTGAACTTTATGCTTGAACTTATTGTAACGCATTACCCTAAGTTGAAACATACAAACAATTAATATCAAACACACCTAATCAAACATATATCAAACACTTGTATCTATACTTAGACTGCTATCGTCACACAGGGTGCACTAACAGACTCCCCCTTGACGATAGCTTCTAACTATTTACATTTTGTCTAAGCACTAGAGCTATATAAGCTACTACCTACATATAAGCCTATATCAATACATACTCTAACTGTCTTTTGGAATTTCTTAGCCTCAGATCTCCAGCCTTCATGAAAGATGATAGGATGATCGTTTTAGCTTTCGTAGGTCATCCTTAGATAGGTTTATTAGGTGCAACGGATCATACACTCGCAAAATTACTTTGTCTTCTGTATCCTCCATTACTGCTTCAGCTGTATCATTATCTATGTACCACCACTTCATGTTTCTGAGAACGTCTTGTGGCATAGACTTCAGTGGCACCTTCTTCAAAGATCTAACGGGTTTGTAAACCATTTTAGCCCGTGGTCTTCCCGTGTGAGGATCTATTCTAGACTCATCCTCACCTCTTTTGCCCGACCTCGGCTTGAGTCTTTCGAACTTTCCGGTTCTACCCTCTTTTCTGATTATCTTTGCCATAACTTCAGCATAAGGGTCGTCACTGATGTTGATCAACTCTTTCCAGGCTAACTCCTTCACTTCTGCTTCTAACTATTTACATTTTGTCTAAGCACTAGAGCTATATAAGCTACTACCTACATATAAGCCTATATGAATACATACTCTAACTGTCTTTTGGAATTTCTTAGCCTCAGATCTCCAGCCTTCATGAAAGATGATAGGATGATCGTTTTAGCTTTCGTAGGTCATCCTTAGATAGGTTTATTAGGTGCAACGGATCATACACTCGCAAAATTACTTTGTCTTCTGTATCCTCCATTACTGCTTCAGCTGTATCATTATCTATGTACCACCACTTCATGTTTCTGAGAACGTCTTGTGGCATAGACTTCAGTGGCACCTTCTTCAAAGATCTAACGGGTTTGTAAACCATTTTAGCCCGTGGTCTTCCCGTGTGAGGATCTATTCTAGACTCATCCTCACCTCTTTTGCCCGACCTCGGCTTGAGTCTTTCGAACTTTCCGGTTCTACCCTCTTTTCTGATTATCTTTGCCATAACTTCAGCATAAGGGTCGTCACTGATGTTGATCAACTCTTTCCAGGCTAACTCCTTCACTTCTACCTTCGGTAGTGTGTTAAACACTCTGAGCGTTCGCCTTAGGTATTGGAGTCCGTCTATTCTCTTTAATATAAATAGCTGCAGATCCCGGTCAAAGAACTAGCTAATAATTCCACCTGAGAGGTTTTTCGGAACCTGGCACTCTTATCCTCCTTTTCATCTTTGGCTCTGCCTTCTTCTCTTCCTTACGGAACCACAGATTTAACAGTTCAGCCCTGGTTGGTTCTTTCTAAGCTTCCTCCAGTTCTGAATCTTCTACGGAGGCCAACTTAATCTTGTCAATATCAATCACATTTTGATTGTTTTGCACATATTGCTCAGTGATAGGTTGTGAATGAATGATTACTTCGTCAACATTGTCATCTTCATCTTCCACAACCTCCTCATCAGATTTCCAATCAATTATGTCTTCAGGTACAAACTCCCCTTCCTCCAAATCTTCAACATCATCTTCAAAATCAAATACTATTTCTTCCTCTTCAATATCCATCAGAGCCTCGATCATTTCGCTCTCGATAGACTTTGAAGTTTCTCCTTCAGCTCCTTCCATAGCAGCAGACTGACCTGGCTCCCCCTAAATTGTTGTATGCTGAGCAGTTGGAAAATCTGCTAGCTCACTTTCTTCTCTAGACTTGGGATCATCGCCGTCATCATCATCTCTTCTTGTAACTTCAGTTTCTTTGCAGCTTGTCTCCCTCTGAGCTTGAAGATTTTTCATTAACTGCTTGATGAGGGACTTCATTGTCTTAATCTCAGAAGCTTGATCAGTAACAGTTGTTTTCAGTTCAGCATTCTCCTGATCAATTCTGGAGTTATGCGCTTGAAGTTCGTTGACTGCTTTGGTAAGCTGGAAGATGTGGACTGTTTGGAAATATACGTTGCTCCTTAGCTCTGTAAATCGCTGGTTTTCAGTGAATGTGAATGATGTAGATGGAATGGATGTAATTGGTGATGGCGTGATGGATGGTTGAACAGCGGGAGTCTCAGGCTCTTGAGCAGAAGCGGATGAAGCTCCCTGCATAAACTGATATCGCTTCGCCCTCTTCCTAGGGACGAGAGGAGTTGGATCTTCTGCCACAAAATCAGAATCATCATTATCTGATTCTCTAGCCATTCTCTTTCCTTCCTCTCTTTCACTGACCACGATTCTGGATCCATATCTGTCGATTCTGACAACCGGATCAAGATCCTCTATCTCTGCAACTTCTTCTGATATCGACTCAGACTCTGAAGTGGTCATCGCTTGACCCTCTACCTCAGCTTCTCTTTGATCCTGGACCTCGAATCCCATTTCCTCATCCTCGGGAGGTTGATATTCGTCAATGTCTCTCATAAGATCATTAAGATTAACTGGCGGTTCCAAGATGTTATCAATTAGCTCAGCGGCAATATCTTCTTGTGCCTGAGTACCATGTGCCCAAATTTCCTCTAGAGTCTCTACTCGGGGATCCACTTCTGGGGCCACGCCTGAAGGGCCCGAAGCATCCAACGATGGACCTGCTGCCGATGACTATTGTACTCTTCTTGTTAAAGGCCTGGATGCCTGAGTTTGACATGCTGGAGCTCTTTTTCTCCTTCTTGGTTGAGGAGGAGGTCGTTGCTGTTGTTGTGGCTGTTGTTACTGTTGCTGCACTGGCTGCGGCTGAGGCCCTTCTCCAGCCCAGTTCTCCCCATCTGGGGCCACAAAATCTGGATCTACCACTGCACCAAAGAGAGGTGCATCCAGTGGTCTGACCTACTCAGCCCTACGGGCATTGTGCGACTGGCAGTCAGCAAAAATGCGTTTATCTATAACTGCCACACTTTGAATATCTAGAAGCTGTGGCAGATATGGCAAAACAATTTCGAATCAGCATCATCACAAAGTGCGGATACATTAAAAATCTTTCGCGCGGTGGAGCAGTTATCTGATGCACAAACTCCGCAAAGAACATCTCTGAATAGCTGAAGCTCTTATTATAGACCAAGGCAATCATGGCCGACTGCATCTTGGAAACAATATAATCGAATCCCACTTTTTTCGGTGCAAAGCACACCATAATTACGTGCGCCAAGTACCTCCACTGGCCTATCAATCCACTTTTCATATAAGAAGCTTTGGCAATAGCCAATCCATAACCCATGCGCAGGAAGGCCGCTTGCCTTATGTTCAACGAGAAATCAATTGGCCCTGCCTCCTGTTCTACAGACCCCAGCTGCAAAATTCGACGGAGCATATCCGGAGAGAAAGCTATCTGCTGCCCACCGACTCTTGTCCTCAAAACAGTCGGTGTCACTGTACAATCAACCTGTAAATGCTCCCAGAATTGCCTAACATTAGGCAATATCATGTGCACGTTGTGAGATAGTGCATACGAAACCCTGGAGTGTGCCAGAAACTCCACCATATTTCTAAAGGCTTGAGCTTCGGGAAGCTCCCTATCTGGCGAGATGACCATGTTATGCTTTTGGAAAAATGCCCTTTCACCCATAACTGCACATTAAACAACAACGTATATTAGAAGTGAAAAATAAAAAAGAAACTTGCTTAATTTCGAATTTGTTTTAATATGAACTTATGTAAGTCCAAAATCCAACACAATCGAATTTCTACAAGGTTAAAGTTAAAATTATGCAAACATTTCGAATTTAATAATAGATTCGAAGGACATGTCCGAATTTGACTGAATTCGAGTTTATTGACACATTCGAATTTCCTGACAAATTCGAACATGATGAACATGTTCGAATTTGGTCACTTTCGAACACAAATCCATGATTTAAACCCTATTTGACTTAGAAATTAGAATCATCAAGTCCTATTAGGTTCTAATCGAAGATGTATTTAATTTATTTGAAGTTTCACCGGTAAAAACTTGTGTTTTTGAATCACAAAGCTTAAACCCCAAAAACCTCAAATTTGGTCGATTTTTGCTATAATTGAGTCCTAGACTACTTAAAACTTGTATAATACTTATGTTTATACCTAGATTTGTAAGTAGATTCGAACCCAACCGGACAAAACTTCGAGAAATAGTGTAAAATTCGAAATCGGTAAACTCGAAGGTAAGTTCGAAATCGCACGTAGACAAGTTTGAAATAACAAAATCGAAGGTAAGTGATAATGAATGAGTCAATGTTGACCTTTATATACTAACCACCTTCGAAATTGTCATTAAATTCGAATTACTGACTGATTTGAAAATCAATTCGAGTTTGTCTTAAATTCGAACAGAATTTGAAAATTTTGAATAAAATTCAACTTTTTCAACTTTTTCGTGTAACGGAACAAACTTTGCAAAATTATTCAAACTAAGCGATAGATTTTCATGCAATGGTTGTCCATCCAACTAAAAATGCATCCTTAGTAACTTTGACTTTTTCCCTACTTAGAATAAAATAAAGTAAAATAAAATTAAAATTAAAATAAAATAAAAAATAAAAATATAAAATAAAAATAAAAAAATATAAAAAAATTTTAAATAAAAGTTAAACTTAAGATACTGAAAAATACTTTGAAAATTTACATCCTATACTAACAGAATATTTTTGGAGAGAAAGTCAAAGAAAGGTTCAATCAGATAGTTGTGTCAGATACGCACTTTCAGTATTACACTCTCACACTTAGGAATTTTTGATTTCTTGATTGTTTGTCGTGACATACACCTCTAGGCGATTGTTGGTATTATTTTCCAATTTAACATGTTACACTTTAAAATATCCCTTGCCCTTTTTATTTATCAAGAAACTACCTTACGTGTCTCATACTTAGACATACTTTTATGATCAAGGCATACACACAATGATTATAACTTTTCGGTATTGCAAATTTTCTTTAAAAGGCGAACGTTGGACACATTTTTGTATTTACATACAACAGAGTGTCTTAGTTTGTCTTAAAGTTTATTTAAAGCTAGCAAGACAGTGGTGACAGGTCTGTACTGACGTACAACAAAGCGACTTATCTTGCTAACTCGAGTCATACCAGAGGCAACAGGTCTGTACTTACGTAAAACAAAGTTACTTGTTTTGACTCTCACTTCTCTTCATGATTTTTCTATTTTTTTTCTTCTTTAAGATGTATCTGATGTGGCTATACATCCCCTAGAAAATTTGCATAGCTCATTAAGAATCAATGTCTGTATGTCTCTAACATAAAAATTAAGACCCTTTGGTCATACATCTAAGTTAGTTACACATATGGCTTTTTCTTGAAAATTTTATTAGCTTTGAGATTTCCTTTGTGTATTATGCCTACCAACACATCAAACTAGAAAATGTATATTACTTAGAGTTTAAGGTGCATTATGTGTGAAAGATTAACACTTAGAGATTGTATCGACTGTGCTAATTTTCGTCACTTTGAACCTATGTATGTAAGACTTAACTCATTTTCTAATATTCTCTTTTTTTTTTTTTAGCTTTTTATGGTTTTCTCTCTTTTTTTTTGTTTTTCATAAATAAGAATAAGTTAATAAAATAACCTACTATCTTACTATAAAAGGAAAGTAGTTCTACTTAGCTACTAAACTTATTATAAAAAGAAAGAAAAAACTTACTGCTATAAAAAGAAATTCTACTAAGGTCAAGCTACTCTGGATTACACATGCCATTTAGTTGAACTAACAACTCAAAACGTGACTTATCAAAAGCTTTTGTAAATAAATCAGCATTGTTATCTTCCAATGCCACATTTACCAGCTTTATTAAATTCTTTTCAGCACAATCACGTATAAAATGGTGTCTTATGTCTATGTGCTTTGTTTTACTGTGTTTAACTGGATTATTTGTTATAGCAATAGTAGACTGATTATCTATCCTAATAGGAGTATGAGTATTAGTCAAACCGTAATCCCGCAATTGTTGTTGTATCCACAAAACCTGTGAACAGCAACTACCAGCAGCAACATATTCGCCTCGCACGTTGACACGGCTACCGAAGTCTGTTTCTTGCATTGCCAGGAAACGAGCCTCCCACCAAGGAACTGACAACCTCCAGTTGTTGACTTGCGATTCAAGCTGCACCCTCCATAGTCTGAATCTGTGAAAGCTTCCAATTCTAGATCACCATCCGCGTGATACCAAAGTCCCAGCTTTGGTTTCGACTTGAGGAATCTCAGAATCCGCTTCACAGCTTTCATGTGCATCTCTTTTGGATTAGCTTGAAAGCTAGCACAAATACACACAGCAAACATTATGTCATGTCTAGAAGCAGTTAAATACATGAGTGACCCAATCATGGCCCGATATAACGTCGGATCCACATCGGTATCACTTTCTGTACCCGGTCCGAGATTGTGATTCACTTGAATCGACGTGCTAAAGTGAGCTGTCAGTTTGGTTCCTTCCATCCCTAAGCGCTCTAGAATGTCGTAGACATACTTCGTCTGATGGATAAACATACCTTCCTTCCTCTGCTCAACTTGTAAACCCAGAAAGAAGTTTAACTCATCCATAGCACTCATCTCAAACTTAGACTTCATCACCTTATCAAAGTCTTTGCACATCTGCTCGTCTGATGACCCAAAAATGATGTCATCGATGTACACTTGTACCAAGATAAAGTGTTCACCCTTCCTCTTCACAAACAATGTGCTATCAATTATCCCTCTTTCAAACTCGTTGTCCAAAAGATGAGTAGATAGTGTTTCATACCACGCCCTTCGTGCTTGATGTAGTCCATACAAAGCCTTATCTAAACAATACACTATGTCTGGATACTATGGATCTGTAAACCCGGGCGGTTGTTCAACGTACACCAGTTCCTTCACTTTGCCATACAGGAATGCACTTTTTACATCCAACTGATAGACTTTAAATCCTTTGAAGGATGCAAAGGCGAGAAACAAACGAATTGCCTCAAGCCTTGTCACTGGCGCAAATGCTTCGTTGTAATCGATTCCTTCCTCATGGTTGAAACCCTTTACGACAAGTCTTGCCTTGTTGCGAGTCACTATACCCCGATCATCTCTCTTGCACTTAAAAACCCACTTGGTTCCTGTTGCAACTTCTCCTCGAGGTAATGGAACTAACTCCCACATTTCAAGTTTCTTGAATTGTGCCAGTTCTTCCTGCATCGCTTCAACCCAAGAGTTGTCTTTCAGTGCCATTTGCACATTCTTCGGCACTACTTGGGAGATAAAACACGAATAGAGGCAGGTGTGAAAGGCCTCAGAGTCATTGATCATCGACAACAACACTGTGTTGTTATTCAAACTACTCCTAGTCCTCACACCAACATTTGGATTTCCTATGATACTCTCAACTGGATGATCCTTATTAATACTCGATGTTTCTATCTCATCGACCCTTAGATTATCTCCTAAGTTTGATCCTATCTCACCTAACGGGGGAACGACGTCAGACTCTAAATTTTCTTCCTCACGAACACTGTCTTCGGAATTAGAATTTGTTGTCTGATTTTTGTATGTAGGTAACTCAAAATCATTCTCTGCTGGAGATCTCTCTTCTGTCGTTGTAGGCTCGAAAGTTGATGGAAAAGTCGTCCTCGGAAAACTTTGAGCGTCATCATTCAGATTTAATGACGATAAGTCCTGTTCGATTGTACCTGCATTTCCATCCAAAGGAATGTTAAATGATTCAAACAGTTTGTCATAATAAAAAATCCATTCCGGACAAGTTTGGGGTTCATGTGTATAACTTGTTAAATCAATATTAAACACAATCTCTACTGTACCTTTCGATTTGTTAAAAACCCTTTTATTTGGTGAGTTCGGCACATAACCTAGGAAATAACCTTCGTCAGGCTTTTCACCAAACTTCGGTTGATGTTTGTTTTTATTAACGTACATGGTACTCCAAATGGTTCGAAGCCAGTTAAATTTGGTGGCCTTTTATTCAAAACTTCATAACAGGTTATGTTCAGTGATTTGACAGTAAGGACCTGATTTAAAACATGACACGCGGTATTCACTGCCTCACCCCAAAACATGGTAGGAAGCTTTGAATCCGAGAGCATGGTCCTTGCTGCCTCAATCAAAGTCCTGTTTTTCCGTTCTGCCATCCCATTTTGCTGTGGCTCATAAGGTGCACTAAATTGATGCACTATGCCTTTTGATAGACAATATACACCAATTACTGTGTTTTTGAATTTTGTCCCATTATCACCACTTTTTACCCTCGTCCCATAGGAGTTTTCGACTTGGTCTATGAACCCGATCAACTTCACAGTTGTCTCGTCCTTCGTACCTAAAAAGAAAACCCATGAAAATCATGAGTAATCATCAGTGATAACTAAACAGTGCCATGCGTCTGTGCCATAAAACGGATTCTGTCTCTGAAGCTTTTGATAGAAGACATATTGGTCCCATCGAAGATTCCGGTTTGTTCATGTCTAGCATGTACAAGTCATTCTTCCTTGGGGCCCTCATCAATATCCACTCTTCAGGTACTTTAAATCCCGGTTTTAGCACTAATGCCTCAGTGTCGGTCAAAACCACTGAGTTCTTCTTATCACAAATTTGAGATACACTAATGAGATTGTGAACAAGTTTATCAACATGGTAAACTTGATCAAGTTTGATCGTCCCATTAGTGACCACTCCAGTACCGGTGATATTTCCTCCTTTATTTCCAGCGAATGATACAGATCCCCTATTCCATCCCTTGAAGTCTGTGAGTAGACTTCTATCCCCAGTCATGTGCCTAGAGCAACCACTGTCGACGAACCACTTGTTGTTTGGACCTGTAGTTATCTCCTGCACATGAAAGAAAAGAGGTTAGATATCACGGGGAACCCAAGCCATAACTGACTTGGTAATACCATTCTCGTCCACATACTTGAACGCTTTCAAATACCCATCTCTCCTTTCAGGTGACTTGGTTGTTTGATTTAGAGCCTGTTGTGGTGCTGAGTGATTTAAGTTCACTCTCGGCCTTTGTGTAGGTATTTGCTGTGGAGCCCTTGAATAATTTCGATTATATGGCATTTCCGAGTGATATCTCGGGGCTCTACCTGGTGTCTAATGTCTTGCAGGAGTGTGTGACCTCACCGAAGTGTAAGCTCTTCTGGGTGTAGTACTCCTATAATTTTGTTAAGGTCCTGACCTAGTTTGTTTAGGTATTCTATTTGGTGAATTAGTCCTAACCACATCATTGGGTCGACCTGACACAGGTGTTTGTTTCACAGCAGTCTTAGGTGTGGCTTGCACAATTTTCTCGGTGTTTTGAGAACCACTTGTGCTTGCTATACTTGAAGAAGGTTTATGTTGTTCTGGCTTTCCATTTTTAGGTGTAGAGTCTACCTTCCTATGTGGACAACTAAAAGCAACATGTCCCTTTTCATGACATTTTGTCAATAGACTTCTTATGCGTGCCCTTTGACTTAGGTGTCTCACTGGTGTCTTGTTCTTTCTTCTCAGATATAGTGACTGTTTCTTCGTGTTGATTATTAAAGTCAATTCTGGCTTCTCTTACAGTCTTATCACTAGAAGATGGCACAAATTTGACCTTCTTAATCTTGACATTGTTACTAGTCACCCTAGCTTCTTTATCCTTAACAGTTTCAGATATAGGTTCAGATGCTACCTCTGAGTCAACTGATTTATCAGTTTTCTCCTGAGGCTGAGGCACATAGTTATCATTGAATGATGTAGGACTTTCATTATACCCTAAACCTACAGGTTTCTTAGACTGACGCTATGCATCTAAGATCTTTCCTAGGTTCAGTGAAGAGTTCCTAAACTTTTCCAGTTTACTATTCACCTCTGCAACCTTCACCTTCACCTTAGCCTCATCTAGCTCTACCTCTTTAATCTTAAGCTCATTGGTCAATGACTCAACATGTTCATACATTAGTTCTATTCTAACACACTGCTCACTCAGCTTGTCTTTTAGAACTATGACATCTTGTGCATCTGCCTTAAGCTTATTTCTAAGATCTTCTTTTATATCTAAGAGGCTAGCGTTGTCTGATTTTAAGGATTCATTTAAAGCAGTTAGATTTGTATGTGATTCAAGCACTAAATTTAATCTATCATTAGTACTAGCCCATAAAGCACATAAATCGCAGAATATAGAGGAGTTCAGAATTACCTTTGCGTGAGCTGAATCCACGTTTGCCATTTGTGCAGCAAACTCTAGAATCGTCTGACTGTCTGACTTCTTTACTAGCACTGGACTGGTATTATTCTGATTTCTGTCCTCAGCCTCTTCCTCTGCTCCGACACTTCCAGTCTCTGTTACCTCAGCCATGAAGGCTCTAGCGTTAGACTCTGGATATGTACTCCAGTCATATGTTCCATCGAGCTGTCTATCAGATGTGACATTGGTTAACAGACCATCTATGTTTGCCTGATTACTTGAACTACCCGACTGATATCTCCCTTGAGACTGATTCTGGTACTAGTTCTGGTTCTGGTAGTTCTCAACTTTAGGTCTTTGACACTCTCTAGCAAAATGTCCTAAACCTTGGCAGTTGTAGCACTTAACTTTGGATTTATCAAACCCAATTTTATTGTTGCTGACATTTAGATTTCTGCCCGTCCTCTTGATGAATCTCTTGACTCGCTGAGTCACCATGGCTAGTTGCCACTGCAGATCCATCTCTTCTAAATCATCAGGGTCCACCTGATCATAATCTTCATCCCATAGCGCAGGATCGTTGATTTTCCCTTGAACGCAATTTCCATAAGCGGCCACAAATGAAGCCAAAATATTTAGATGGTCTTCAGCTGATTTTGCGCTCATCGGCATCTTTGAGTATCCATGAGATGTAGAAGCAGACGTAGTTGACTTTTCTTCCGGTCTGGAGTACCCTAAGAAAGCCCGGCTCCTTGAGTCATCTACTTCAACCGGAGTCGATGTTTCACCCGTAAAGAATGTTGTAGCCGTCTTTAATTCATTTGATACTGAAGGTTTGGACTTCGCAAAATACATATCCGAATCCTGTACTTGGGCATAATCCCTTTCCTTCTTCAGCAATTCAAAATTATAGGCCCTCAGCGTTCCTATGACTTTTTCTAGAGTTAGAGTATCAAACTTGTCTTCATCATGTTTTATCAACGCCACATACATCTCCCATTTGGCTGGTAAAGCATATAGAATTTTTACGATCTTCTCTAACTCACTATAGTCGACATCGTGGTTGTCTAACTCAGTCAACAAATGATAGAACCTAGTAATGGTCTCCTCCAGCTTTTCGTTTTTCAAAGCCTTGAAAATAGCGAACTGCTGCTTGAGCATTTCCATTCTACCTTTCCTAACCCTCGGATTACCTTCACACCTTTTCTCCAAAGCGTCCCACAACTCTTTTGATGTTTGTTGATTGCGAAATGTGTGCAGGATATCCTGAGGTAAAGCCATTCTAATAATCGAGAATGCTCGGTTCTCTGGCTCATATAACTTCTTATCATCATCCTTCATCTTTTGATATGAAAAGACTCGTTGACGTCCCTCAACTTCTGTCGTAGGTGGAATGTATCCCTCTTCGATACAAATCCACATTCTCATATCATTGAATCTAGCGAAGTCGGCGAACCTATCCTTCCACCAATAATAATCCTCCAATTTCATCAACTTAGGTGGACAATTTGCCTTTCCGACCTCATGGTACATTTCAATAAACCTTTGTAAACTTGTCATTGTTTCAAAATTTTTTTGAATTAGAACTTAATTAATTTGATTTGAAATTAATTTAAATTATCCCTTTCGAACTTGTGTTGGTTCGAATTTGGTTAATTTTTAAATTTGTTTGAAATCAAATTCGAAATTAAGTTTGAATTCAACTAAAATCGAAATAAGGACAAATTCGAAGGTATGACTAAATTCGAAATCCTAAATTTGAATTTAATGAAAATTCGAAACTGAGCAAATTCGAAGTCAGCAAACTCGAATCAAACCCTAAAGAACTTCGAAAGGAGCGTATTTTAGAGACAAAGTCGAATTTTGAGTAAACCCAAATACCCCCTTGATGTTCGAGCGCCGCAAGTTCGAAAAACGGCTAACAATTCAATTTTGTTCAAGGTTTCAGTTTAAACCAATATTTTTAAGAGTAAAAATATTGATTTCCTACCAAAAATTGAACTAATGCAAACTATTTTCCATTATGTTTCTTGTATAGCTCGAAAATCTATCCAAAAAGGTAATTTGACCGTCCAAAACGTCAAGAAACCACAGATATTTCTAGTGAACACGAAGAACACCAGGAACACCCTAATGGCTCTGATACCACTTGTAAGGTCTGCTCTCTACGGATCTTATCTTGACTCGACACCTGCCAACGAGTGCGGTATCCTCGTTAGCGGCTTGACGGATAAACCACGCACATCGAAACATGGAGACTAGCACGGTGATAGACGAACAACGGATCGTCCCTACACGATGATTCTCTCCACACGAAACTCTCTGAATACTTGCAAATTCGAGATCGCCCTTTTGCTTAATCACTCTGAAATTCTGCAAAAGTCCCATAATTAATCGAATTAACCCTTAATTATAACACCCGGTTCGACTTTGTCAGGACAAATTCGAACTTGGCCAAAGGCCTTTTCGAACTTTTCCTCTAATCAAATTCGAATCTTGTCTCTAATCAAATTCGAACCTTGTCTTCAAACTTATGTTTGAACTTATCTTTGAACTTTATTTTTGAACTTTATGTTTGAACTTATTGTAACGCATTACCCTAAGTTCAAACATACGAGCAATCAATATCAAACACACCTAATCAAACATATATCAAACACTTGTTAATATTCAATAGCAAGTAAATTGACTTACTTGACGGATAGACCACGCACACCGAAACATGGAGACTAGCACGGTGATAGACGAACAACGGATCGTCCCTACACGATGATTCTCTCCACACGAAACTCTCTGAATGCTTGCAAATTCGAGATCGCCCTTTTGGTTAATCACTCGGAAATTCTGCAAAAGTCCCATAATTAATCGAATTAACCCTTAATTATAACACCCGGTTCAACTTTGTCTAGGACAAATTCGAACTTGGCCCAAGGCCTTTTTGAACTTTTCCTCTAATCAAATTCGAACCTTGTCTCTAATCAAATTCGAACCTTGTCTTCAAACTTATGTTTGAACTTATCTTTGAACTTTATGTTTGAACTTATATTTTAAACTTTATGTTTGAACTTATTGTAACGCATAACCCTAACTTCAAACATACAAGTAATCAATATCAAACACACCTAATCAAACATATATCAAACACTTGTTAATATTCAATAGCATGTAAATTGACTTACACAAAATGCTATCTATACTTAGACTGCTATCGTCAGACAGAATGCACTAACACAGTGTTCTATCGGTATAACGATGCAAATGCCAACCCAAGATAGGAGGAGAGGATGCAACAGGGCTTGCTTCTTTCTTAACTGACTCCTGTTGGGAGAGGTTAGAGTGGCTGTGTTGGGTAGGTAGGCTGGCTGATATTTTTCTAGCTAAGGAATTTCTCCTTTGCTGGAGTATGTGGTGGGACAAGTGAGGGGTTGTTGTGTTGGACTGGACAGGAGACTGGGCTAGAAACAAGGGGTGTAACCTGTTCCCTGATCTCAGACGGCACAGCGCCACCAACCACCATGGCTTCTAGTTCAACAAATGAACCTGGGAGATCAGCCTGCTCCCCCTCAGGCATAGAGACTGGGGCTACATACTTGGTTTTTCTGGCCTTCTTGGCGACAGGCCCTGCTGCTATGGACTTCACGACATGTTTTGCCCATGATACAACAACTTTGGATTTTTCCTTGGGAGCAGGAATTGGATCCACCTACTGTGGAGAAGGTCCTTCCACTAAACAAAGCAGCCCCATCATAGGTGTTGTAAGAGGAGGCTCTTCATCAGAAACTGGAGCATGAAACTCTTTGTTTCGAATCAAAGGAAACATTATTTACTTCAGAAATCATTGGGAGTTGTATAGAGTGTCATGACAGACATGATTGAATATGAGACTTAAGAATCTGGGATACCTTATAGATGGGGAACGTTGGTCCTATTCCACAAAGGCTCTCAGATTGCCAAAGATCCATTTGGCCATATTCAGTGTAGTCCCATCCGCAAACTGCAAAGCCACCTGAACTTCATCACCACTGAGCTATTCAAACGAACCAACTTTGCAAATTAAACTCATCACCACAGAGGCAAAGAGAAAGTTATAGGTTGGTGTTAGCTCCTTCCTGCACAGTGTGGCTCCAAAACTTGGTGCTAATACACCACGACATCTTAGCAAGTTACCCATTTACTGATATTTCGGATGTGGTTTATGATAAGACTCTATTAATGCGTGTTTTCAATAGTTTTTAAAGACTCATATATGCACATATACTTTGTAAGTATCATACTTTTACCTCATATTTGTGTTTCAGGGTCCTGAAGTCATTTCAAAGCACCACAAGAAAATTCAGCGCAAATCGAGCAGGTCGGTGAGTAGGGCTACGCCCATGTCTACGCCCCCCCTATGCTCCAAAATAGTAAATTTCGAGTTCAAGATCAGTTCCAGCGTAGGCTGGCCGTACCCCGGGCGCAGGGCTATGCCCCTGCGGTTCAAAAATCCTGCAGACGTGTTTTTGAGCCCAAAATCCTAATTTTCACATAAATATAGATCGTTGGCAATCGTTTTTAGGGTCCCGGAGTGTTGAAAACAGCAGCGATGACCTGCTGGAGTTGATTCACGATCCAATTACGGAGATGGTGGATTGCACCCATTCTAGCCTATGATGATGTCTCCAACCATTCTCGGTGAAGAGCGCACGATGAGCGGCTAAACACCATAGCCATTTGCGAAGGATCTACGACTAAGTTTTACCCTTTTGAATCTTTGCTTATGTATTGATGTATTTGGATATTAATATTATGTGCGATGAAAATGATATACATTTGGTTATTATTATGAGTAAATGGTTTGATTGGTAAAAGCTAGATAGTTCATAGTGATATTATTAGTTGTGTCGAGTCCATTAGTTTAGGGATTTAGACAAGGAATGAATGTTGCATGCGCTATGCCGAGATTTATTAGTTTAATTATTTACGAGTAATATGATTAAGTAATTGGTTATGTCTATGTGATCGTTACATGAGATTCAATTGGATAATAACTTATTTCGTAGTGATTCCGCGAATGGTTGTCTTTTAAATTACTTGTTAATCAATTCGTTAGTTTCTTGCCGTTGTCTTAGTTTTAATTTATTCGTAAATTATTCCAAACAAATCACACAATTCACAATTTAATCTTTTTTAATAAACTAAAGAAACTAGCTAATTTACCCTAATAAACTTACACGCTCCTTGCGGATTCGACCCTTACTTCTATCGCTAAAAGTTAGATTTAAGGTTATTTCTACGGGCCACAACGACGGCTCGTCAGATTTTGGCGCCGTTGCCGGGGAGTGGTAATGTTAGTTAGGGCTAGAAGTTAGTTTTGGCCTTAGTTTTAAGTTTTAAGTTTTAAGTACTTGAATTTAATTTGATTTTAGTCGTTAATTATTATTATTAAAAATCACATAAAGATTAAAAATTCAAAAAGGTAATCATAGTCCTCTACTTTACCATCAAAAAGATAATTAGTTTAATTAGGTAATTTAATTTAATTTTTTAATAGTTTATGCGCACTCTTCGATCGACCAAAGGATTGCCGCTACGATTCAATCCTAAATCGAAAACGTAGCTAAATCTAAACGAAAGACTGTCAGGATTCAAAAACAAGGATTAATAACGTAGAATTCAAACAAACAAGAGTAAGAAATTCCCACTTTAGAAATTCCAAATTTATAAGGTCATCCGATTTCGCCAAGAAATCGTAAACAAGAAGAACCTGAGCGCGTAGTTGTTACGATGGGAGAAAACGCGAGATGTACGTTTGACTCACATTACCGCCCTGGTGATGTGCCCGACCCGTCTCCTATCCGTTACCCTGAAAATGAGAACGAACACGAAGTTCATCCTCAATTATTCCAAATCCTTCCCATATTTAGAGGTATGCCTAGTGAGGAACCCTACGAGCATTTAGCTAAGTTTACGGCTATATGCAAAGCAAATCACGTTCAAGGTATAATCACCGACAGTTTAAAACTTCGACTATTCCATTTTTCTTTAAAGGAGAAAGCCAAGAATTGGTTTGTGTCGCTACCCACAAATAGCATCACAACATGGAATCAAATGAAACAAAAATTTCTCATTAAGTATTACCCCATAAGTAAAATCACTGAGAAACGAAAAGAGATCACTAGTTTTAAACAAAAATCTGGTAAGCAATTTTACGAGGCATTTGATCAGATCAGTGAATTGCTAAGAGCTTGTCTACACCAGGAAGTTCAAAAATAGATGCTCGTCAAAACTTTCGTTGATGGTGTGAGTCAAGAAAGCCGGAACATGATCACCGCCACTATTGGTGGTACGTTCTTAGCAAAAGATGATGATGAGGCTTGGGAATTACTGAATCAACTCAGTAAAGGTCTCAAAGTTCAAGTCAGTTCTGAGAATAATATTGGAGTTGTGGTGATGGGTATAGACAATGCCTGGAAACATGAAGTAAAAAGTGAAATCTTAGAACTCGGAAAGAAGATAGATCAAATGATAAAGGGTTTTAGCCAGAACCTCATTGCCTCAGTTAATTTTTTAATATGCGGAGATCCATCTCATCATTCTGAAAAATGACTTCAAGTGCAACCCACTAAAGAATATGCTAATGAAGTATATGGTTTTAGAGCTCATCGGGAGAGGGATAACCCATTTTCGGAAACCTATAATCCGGGATGTAGAAATAATCCAATTTTTCGATAGAAAAATGGTCATCCTACCGATCATCAATCTAAATCAAGGTATGAACACCACGAAGAGAATATCAATATGGTTCAACTTCTACTGCTAAGGATGAGCGATATTACAATCCGAACCAACGTGATCAACCTCACTTTCATGTGGAGTCGAATAGGAGTTCTTCACAATTTTCAGAGTTCACAGAATTCATGAAGCAACAATCGTCTTTTAACGAGATGCTGAGTCGCCAAATGGGTCAGATAGCCGAATTGCTCACAAGACGAGAGGAGGGGAAGCTTCCGAGTAACACTGTTCTGAACCCTTCACACGCACACGATAAAGAGAAGAAACATGAGGTAAATGATGTATCCAAGGTGACTACCCTAAGAAGTGGTTGAGAAGTGGATAATAACATCAAAATGCCAAAAGAACAAGAAGGGAAGAAGAAGACACCGACACTGAGGTCGTGTATGAAGAGATAGCGGATCCAAAGAAAAACGAAGGTTCTAAGAAAGTTACTTTCAAGAAACCGATTAAGGCAAATATTCCAACTCCCAATGTTGGGGAGGTGGTTAAGGATCAGGACACCACGGCTCCTCCTCCTTACCCCGCTGCTCTGGAAAATCCAAATTCTTCTATATATGGCAAGAAAATGTTCACAACCTGAGGATTTGTGGGACTTATTCAATCAAGTCAAGATCAATATCCCATTGGTCAAGGCTATTCAACAAGTACCCTCTTACGCCAAATTTCTAAAGATCTCTGCATGCAGAATAGAAAATTTAAGGTCTCGCTTCCCACGCAGATCAATTTAACTGAGCAAGTGAGTGCAGTGATCTCTAATTCCTTGCCACCAAAGATGAAAGATCCTGGATCACCTTTGATTTCAGTGACAATTGGCAATGTGCAAATTAAATGGTCATTACTTGACCTTGGAGCCAGTGTAAATATTTTACCTAGGAATTTGTTTGACAAGCATGATCTAGGCCAGTTACAAACCACAAACATTATTATACAATTGGCAGATCGTTCAACGAATTATCCAACGTGTATCTTTTCAGACGTTATAGTGAAAGTAGAAGATTTTTACTATCCAGTTAGTCTTGGATACAGAGAGTTCTTTTGGAGAAAACCAGCCAGCCATTATCTTAGGCAGACCGTTCTTAGCTACAATTATTGCTAAAATAGATTTTAGAACAGGGGCTGGAGATATTGCCTTTGGAAATCGTAAGCTGTGATTAAATGTGTTCAATGATTCCACCACTGCTTCAATCGATTCAGAATGCTACATGATAGATGTGGTGGATGAGCTTGTGCAGCAACATGGTTCACTACTCAATGCCAAGGACCACAATGACTTATTCTTTGCTGAGCATGACTCTGCTAAGCTGAACTCTCATACATGCAATGAAGTGAGGCAGTCATGGAATCCACACTGAAACCTAAAAACCCACCGTGGACCCTTAAGACTGAAAAGCTGCCAATTATTTTGTCTTTATCTGCAAGGCCTTCCATAGAACAATCACTTATTCTAGAATTTAAAACCTTGCCCGTTCATTTGAAATATGCCTTTTAGGTCATGACGACACTCATCCTGTTATTATTTCATCAGATCTAGTCGAGGCACAAGAAAATTCCTACTACAAGTGTTAGTAAAATATAAAGAGGTAGTAGGTTGGACTGAGAATATTGTTGCCGACCACCTATCCAGACTCCCAATTCTCCCATTAGACTTAACATATTACATTAGGGACTCCTTCCATGATGTACAATTAATATCAATTTTTAAAATACCCTGGTCTCCATTAGACACAGATTAATGTTATGGGCTACCAATAATATGCTAGTCTCTAAACTAATCAGGTTAAAAGATCCCAAACATAGTTAGGCTAGTATAGGAGCCTATGTCTGGCTGAAGACGTAAAACTTAGCGCTTCCTGGGAGGCAACCCAGAAATTTTGTGGGTGTGTTTCTGGAAACCCTCACGAGACAACACTCGTCCACTCGGGATACCGAGGGGTTTAAAGGCTTGTTTCACGTGCTAGGGGCAACCGTGATTCCCTACGAAAAGGCGGATTAGTTTTAATTTTTCTTTGTTTTAGTTAAAGGTTAGTGTCACCAACTAAGTTGGGGAGGATTTCTAACCCAATTTTAGTTGTTTCTAGATTTAAGTGTAGTTTTATTTAGTTTCATTTATCCCAAATAAGCAAAGAGTGTTTTATTAAAAATGTGATTATGTTCACTGTCTGCTTATTATAAGTGTGTTTATGTGACGAGGACGTCACAATGGTCTAAGTTGGGAAGGGTAGGTTCTATGAAATGTTTAATGAGCCTCAACAAAATTTTTTTATATTAGACTGAAATTTGACCATATGGGCAGAGTGCTACGACATATCATGAACAGCAGAACTGGGCATATTGAGAGGGGGTTCGACATCATGAGGATTTTAAAGCTCGTAGTTTTATTTCAATTGTATTCATTGGTCCTCCTCCTCATTACTAGTGATCAGGCACCATCGTTCCTTGCTCTTCACATTTATCATATTTAGATTTGCTTGTTTTGGTTAGAATTTAATTTTTGTTTTTTTATTTCAGTAGTAAAGTGTGTTTTATTTTCATTTGCAGAATCCTGTTAAATGTGAATGCTTAGTGTCAATGCAGTCTTTTGAATTTCCCCAATGGTTCTTGTTTTTCCGATCAGTCCGTGGAAAATGATGATACATAGAAAAATGTACCTAGAATTAGTTAGTGTTAGTAAAGAATTCTAGAATTATGTTAAGAGCAGTATTAATAACTAACATCTTAATGTATGTTGAGTTCAAGTAAGTTAAGATACATGATGAGTCTATAATTTATATTGTTTCAGAGTCGTTTTATGATCATTTTAAGCACCGATACTTCGTAAAATCCATATTATTACTCTACGTTTTTGTTTCAGAGCCAAGGTATTAAAAAGAAGTAACTCGAGAGAATTCAGAGCAAACCGAGCGGAAGGGGGCGCAGGCCGGCGCCACCCTGCGCTCCACAAAGAGTCACAACTGTCCAGATACGTTCCAGCGCATGCCAGCTAAACCCTAGCCGCATCCAGGCGCAGGGGAGCGCAGGCCTGCGCTAGAGCGACGCAAAAATGCGTTTTACAGCTTGTGGAACTCTAATCTCGACCTCCCTATAAATACAAGTCAAGGGGCTGCCTTGGAGAGAGTCCCGACGTGTGTGAAAGTATGCCAAAGCCCTGCTGGAGTGGATCTATGATACGAGAACGAAGACGGTGGTTCACAAGCTACGCCATGATTCAGATCTACATTGTTGAAGAGCATACGATGAGTGGCTAATCCCATTAGCCGTTTGCGGAGGATCTACGGCTAAGTTTACTCTACTTTAATTTCTCATGCTTTGATGTATTTGTATTGTTTGAGATCTATTATGTGTATGCAAATGATAAGCATTGGGCTATGATTATGATTGTATGTTTTGATTGGTAAAAGCAATATAGTTTACGTGGTACTATTATTTGTGCGGAGTCCATTAGCTTAGGGATTAAGACAAGTATTAATATTGCATACGCTATGCCGAGAGTTACTGGTTAAAACATGTTTGATTAATTTGGTCGCGCAATTGATTATGCCTATGTGATCGTTGCATGAATTATAGTGAGTAATACATATGCCATGGTGATCCCGTGAAAGGTTATTCGTCTTTTGATCGCTTATCTACTACGTTAGTTATTTTGCCAATAATTTTAGTTACAGAGCGATAGCAAATCATTACTCTAAACAAATCATTCAAATCCACAAATTCACAATTTAAGTGCTTTCAATAAACTTATAAGGCAAATAACCTAACCCTAATTATGACCACACTCCCTGTGGATTCGACTCTTACTTCTCTAGCTAAATAGTGGATTTAAGGACTAAATCGGCGGGTCACAACGACGGCCCGTCAGACTTTTTGGCGCCGTTGCCGGGGAGTGTAACGATAGTCAAGGTTAAAGTTAGTCTGTTGCCTTACTTTTAGGTTATTAAGTTTAAGTTCCTTTCTTTGGTTATTTTTATTCTTTATTTTATTATTAGAGAAAAAAAATCAAATACAAAATTAAAAAATTAAAAAAGGTAATTGTAGTCCTGTACTTTACCACCAAAAATATAATTAGTTTAGTTAAGTATTTAATTTTTATTAGTATTTTATTAGTGTATGCTCACACGTTGATCGACTAGAGGATTGCCGCTACAATTCGAACCTGAGATCGAAAAAGTAGCGAGATCGAACCGAAAGACTGTCAGGATTCAAAATCAACAATTAATTACAGAGAATTTAAACGCACAAGAGTATGAAATTCCTGATTTAGAAATTCCCAATTCAGAGATTCCTGATTTAGAAAGCCCCCCGATATCGCCTTGAAATCGTGATCAAGAAAAACCCGAGTGCATATCTGCTAGAATGAGTGATCAACCAAGGCGTACGGTTGAGTCGCATTACCGCCCAGGTGATGTGCCTGACCTGTCTCCAATTCGTTATCCCGAAAACGAGAACGAGCCCGAAGTTCGTCCTCAATTATTCTATATTCTTCCAATCTTTCGAGGGATGCCAAGCGAGGAACCCTACGAACATCTAGCTGTGTTCATAGCTATTTATAAAGCCAACCATGTTCGAGGTATAACAACTGATGATTTAAAACTTCTATTATTTCCTTTCTCGTTAAAAGAGAAAGCAAAGAATTGGTTCGTATCCTTACCAACCAATAGTATTACAACATGGGATCGAATGAAACGAGAATTTCTTAATGAATATTACCCCATTAGTACAACAACCGAGAATAGAAAGGAAATCACCAGATTTAGATAAAAACCAGGCGAACAATTCTACGAAGCGTTCGATCGTATGAACGAATTATTGAGAGCTTGTCCACACCACGAGGTACCCAAATGGATGCTTATCAAAACATTTTTTGATGGTGTGAGTCAGGAGAGTCGTAATATGATTATAGCTGCCACAGGAGGCACATTTTTAGGTAAAGAAGACGACGAAGCTTTGGAGTTGCTTAGTGAACTCGGTAAAGGTATTTAAGTCCAAGCTAATTCAGAAAATAGCATAGGTGTTCAAGTTATGGGCATAGATAATGCCTGAAACGTGAAGTTAAAAGTGAGATTTCAAAATTAGGAAAGAAAATGGATCAGTAGATGAAGGGTCTTTCAAACCCTAGTGCATCAAATAATTGTGTTACATGCGGAGATCCATCGCATCATTCTGACGCATGTCCTCAAGTGCAATCCACTTAGGAATTCACTAATGAAGTTTACGGATTTAAAGCTCACCGAGAGAGGGATAACCCATTTTCGGAAACATACAATCCAGGGTGGAGAAACTATCCCAACTTTCGATGGAAAAATGATCAGCCTACCGATCGTCAATCCAAACTGAGATATGAACCACCAAAGAGAGAATATCAGTATGGTTCAAATTCAGCAGCTAAGGATGAGCGATATTATAAGTCAAATCATCGTGATCAACCACAATTTCAAGTGGAAATAAATATGACTTCTGCGCAATTCGCAGAGTTTGCAGAATTTAAGAAACAACAATCAGCTATTAGTACTAAGACCATGGAGATGTTAACTCGCCAGATGGGTCAGATAGCTGAATCGCTTAATAGGCGTGAGGAGGGGAAGCTTCCTAGCAATACTGTTCCCAATCCTTCACATGCTCGTCATCATAAGAAAGATAAGAAACATGAGGTTAACGAAGATAATGAAGTAACTACGATAACCACATTCAGGAGTTGAAGAGAGATAGACAATAAATTTGAGATGCCTAAAGAAAAAGAGGCCGAAGAAGATACCGACACTGAAGTCGCGTATGAGGAGAAAGAGGATCCAAAGAAGAAGGAGTTTCCTAAAAAGTTTATTTTCAAGAGCCAATTAAAGCAGATATTCCAACGCTCAAAGTTGGGGAGGCGGATAAGAGTCAGGACACGTCAATTCCTCCTCCTTATCCTGCTGCTTTAGAAAATTCAAAAATCTTCTCCTTACGGCAAAAGAGGCCCACAACCAGAGGTTCTTTGGGACTTATTCAATCACGTTAAGATCAATATTCCTCTGATAAAGACCATTCAACGGGTTCCATCTTATGCCAAATTTTTGAAAGAAATTTGCATTCAGAAAAGAAAGTATAAGGTCTCGCTCCTAAAGCAGATCAATCTAACTGAACAGTTGAGTGTAGTAGTTTCTATTTCTATACCTCCTAAGCTGAAAGATCTTGGATCACCATTGATTCCAGTTACTATAGGCAATGTGCAGATTAAGAAGGCACTGCTTGATGTTGGAGCTAGTGATAATATTTTGCCTGGAAACTTGTTTGACAAACATGATCTAGGTTAGTTACAAACAACTGATATTATCTTACAACTGGCAGATCGGTCAACCAAGTGTCCAAGAGGTATTTTATCAGATGTCATAGTAAAAGTTGAAGATTTTTACTATCCAGTTGATTTCCTAGTATTGGACACTGAAAGTTCAATAGGAGATAATCAACCGGCTATTATCCTAGGCAGACCTTTCTTAGCCACGATTAATGCATAAATTAATTGTAGGACAGGAGAAGTGGATGTTGTATTCAATTACTGTAATTCAGAGTTATTTAGGCGGATAATTTATAATTAAGTTGAATTATGAGCAATTATTATGTATTTGGGATATTTAAAAGTTTGACGCTATTTTAAGAAGTTACGAAGTTTGAGAATTAATAATTATTATTATGGAATATTATGAATTTAAAAAGCTATTAATGATAAATTTAAGAATAAATCAGTATTTTATGGAACCGGTTAAGTTGAGGGGTGAAATGTGCAAAATGATGAAAATGGGAATAAAAGGCTAAAGCCTTTCATTTTTTTATGGTTACTCTCTCTCTACACTTTCTCTCTCTAGAATTCTCTCTACATCTCTCTAAGATATCTCACAAACCGACCGGCCGATTATCGAGATTTATACGTCATCGGAAAGATCTCGAGGAGTACAACAATAATCTATGGTTGGATTTTTGATTTCGTATGGATTAAGGTAAGAATCGACTCTTTTAAGATTTTGTGTTTCGGTTTTGAAGAACATAAGTTCGAATCTGTCATTTTTATGCGATTTAAAGCCGATTTTGCTTGAGTTTTAGCTAGAATATGATAGTATATGTGTAATAGAATCAAACCTAGGTATAATACTTGATATATTCATGATTTTAGGCTTTGAAATGAAGGATTTAAGTTATAAAGATGAACAAACTCGAATATTTTGAATGAAACACAAAAAAATAACAAGAGTTATTCAAAGGACAAGGTGTGAACTTGAAATGGGTTCAAACTTAGTTGTAGTTCGAATTTGGACATAGACCCGAAATGGGGAAAAATATTGCAAAACTTACGAAACTTGGTTTTATGGATTTAAACGTTTTTTGACTCGAAATATTGTTGTAACTAATTTAACAGGTCCCTTTTGGTGTTGTTTAACCCAATGTGGGGTACTTGGTGGATCCGGTTGATAGTCCGAAGAGAAATAATATTGAAGTTTTATTTACGCACCCACTGTGAGTACAGTAGATTTTGCATGTTTATATCTGTTTTATGTTAAGCTTTGCCTGCTGAGACCTGTTGCTTCAATTATTTGTTTGGAATTCTACTAACTTGCGTAGATTTAGATGCACATTACTACTTGTTGCATGTCCTTTCGATTGTTGTGCATCTATTGATGGACCAATGGGTCGCATCGATTACTCTGATGTTACTGTGCTATATGACCTGGAGCTGATACCTCCCAGGACCGGTAGGCAGTATGTCATCCCCGATCGTACGTTTGTCTCAGATGGTATGTTTAAATGCCGAGCTTTGGGCTCGAAGGGGCTGCGGCTCTGGTCCGTACTTAGTGTACGAATAGGGTATCCGATGTTGGTCATCTGTGTTATCCTTGGGCTTCATAAAAATTGATAAAATGCGTAATCTTTGTATTCACTAGGCATCCGCTTATTCCCCTCAGTTGTTTTTATTTTTACAGGAAAGGGTAAATCAGTTGCCGGACCTTCTAGTTAGGTCGTGTGAATATTTGGAAGATTACATACTACTTAATCGGTAATTGTGATTTGGGACAATGTTGTAATATGTTTGGGATGAATGCAATAAAGTTGAGTTTGTAGACTTATTATTGGAACCTTATAGCACCGTAGGGTGTTTGAAATAGTTGTAATATTTTATTTATGTATTTTAATGCTTCCGCAATTGTTTAAGTATTCAGATCATTATGTAATCAATTATGTGGTGTATAATCCTGGGTGCATTTGTAATTGGGTTTATTGTGGCAAGGGTGTCACACGAGATGGTATCAGAGCTGTAGTTTGAGATTCAAGTGTCCGTGAGGTCTTGATCTCAAACATTAAGTGATGACATGTAGTGGTTTAAGTAATGATCTGAACTAAGATAGGTTATGATCTAGTAATTATAGGAGATTGACTATCATACGGGACAAATGGGTGGCGTCTTTAAATTATGACATGTTACTAAACAAGTTATATGTTTATATTTCAGAACATGTCTGGAGGAGGAATGACACCTGAAGAAACAAGGAATATGATGCTAGCCTTGATGGCTGAGCAGAAACAGATGATCCAGGATCAGTTTCGGGCTCGAGATGAGGCCGAAGCTAAACGAAGAGAAGATAAGAGGAAGAATAAGGAAAGAGAGAAAAGCAATGACAAACAAGATGACAATACTGGGTCATCTAATAAGCCTAGAAGTTGTCGGTTTAAGGATTTTAAGGGAAATGGAGCAGTCGAGTTTAATGGACTCGGTGATGCTGTTGCTGCTCTGGAATGGATAACAGCCACAGAACGGACATTCCGAATCAGTGATTGTGCTGAGAAGGACATGGTCCGGTTCGCTACTGCTATGTTCACCAAAGACGCAGTAATGTGGTGGAATTCAATGGTGAATGCCTTAACAATGGAGAAGGTTTTTAGAATGACATGGGCTGAGTTTACTGAAATTTTCACTTAGCAATACTGCCCGGCCGATGAACGTCGAAGACTAGAAGCTAAGTTCATGACACTAATTCAGGGGACTAAGTCTGTGTCCCAATATGCGGTAGAGTTCACGAGGCTAAGTTTATTCGCGGCTCATCAGGTTGATACAGAAGAAAGAAAAGTTGCCCGATTTGAGGTTGGTCTTGATTTGGAAATCCGAAGGGTGATGAGCAACGTACGTTACCCCACGTTTGCTAGTCTGCTGGAAGCTGCCAGAAATGTAGAACAGATCCTGATTATGTCAGGAAATGTGATGGGGTCTGTTGTTGCTGCTTCAACTAACCCAACTCAACCTTCACCGCCGAAACGTCAACGTGAAGGAGGCTACTCTGGTTCTGCACGATCATCACAGTACTCGCCACAACAGTCTTATCGTCGGCAGTCTAGTTCTCCTGGTCATGCTCGTGCATGTTTTTGCTGTGGAGAATTGGGCCACTACCAAAGTGAATGCCCACGAAGATCGGATGCCTGCTATAAATGTGGTGTGTGGGGGCACTATAGCAGGGATTGCCGAAAGAATGCTCCTACAGCTGCTGCTCCATCGTCGACTCGCTCATTTGGAGGATCAAGTGGTGGTTTAGTCAACCGCCGGAACCAGCCAAAAAGGGGACAGACTAGTGCATTTCAGATTACCGCGAAGGAAGCTAGCGAAAACCCGGAGGTGGATGCGGGTATGTTTATAAGTTATATCTTTGCTTGCAATAGTGGTGTTTAATTCTAATATCAATAGGCCTTTTGTGTCTACTGTTTTGAACAACGACTAGTCATGATGCTGACATAGAAGTTACTAGCAACACTTTAGCCGAATTAGATTACATATATCGTAGTTGCACCTTAGAAAATTGAAGATGTAGTCCTCAAATTTGGATCTTACTCCGATAGCATTTAGTGAATGTAACGTGATAGATGTAGAAGATGTCGACGTTATAAATAAGAATGACAAATGTCAAAAAGGACTGATGTTTGTTAAAATTGAGGAGAAATGGGCTATTTTAGAAGAGCACTTTAAGCTTCTACGTGTAATTTCATCGAAGTTTTATGATTTCGAAGATAACATGAACTTAAGTATTAGGAAAAGTTGTTACTAATATAGGTAAGATGATGATTATGAATAAGAATACTCTAGTATCTGAATAGGCATTAGATGAATAACCAAAATGGATTTTGAAGCTTTGAATTGGAAAAGATGTTTTAAATATCGTGAGAATTTTTATGTAATTAGAATCAAGGAAATTGTTTCAATATTGATATATATACGAACATGATATGAAGAAACTAAGTCTAGAAATTTTGGAAAAAGCATATGAGGGTATAATAATACAAGACTGGTGTTCATATGATATGAGATTTAGAATATACAATGTGAGATATAAGTAAGATATGTACGTGATTTGTAATCAATTAAAAAGGAACTAAAATGCTACATGAGGATAGAATACTTGTTGATATGGTAATTAATCAATAAGAAGGTTAAAGAGACTTTGGACAATCATGAAATTTGCTTATACAGTAAAGAAAGGTCTAATACTACGATTCGGAATCTAAGAAGGATTCGGAGGTGGTTATAAGTTTTGTTTAATTCTGGTGCCGATCAATTAAATTGTAACTACTGCATTTGTGCAATCAAGGTTAGTCTTTTGGTCTAAGTTGACGGTTGTGATTGATGTTGAAATTTCTTAATAACACATTAGTTAAAATAGATCATGTGTATCATGATTGTACTTTAGAGATCGAAGAAGAAGGTTTACATGTTGATTTGATCCCTGGAGTTTTTCCTAATAACTTATTGTTCGTATCGGTATGCATATAACGAAATATAAGTAAGATGCGGCACAAACATGAATACGAGTAAAACTTACCAGCAACCGATAGAAGATCAAAATGAATGGATAATTTCACATTGAAATATGTGACGAGATAATGTATTTTGGATTCAAGTATAAATTGAAAAGATCAATTGATTAGATAGAGAATCGTATAACTTTAGTCATCATGGTAAAGTAAAGAAAACCATGTTTAAAAGTTTTGCACGGGAGAAAATGTAGAAGCCCTACATGTTGGAAAGAAAATTGAAGGAACTCTGATTGTTATGACCGTGTTATCACAAATGTGCTACTATGATAATAGCCATTAACTGGTCAGTTATAATAACAAACGATTAAGTATAGTTGAAAACATCATCGATAAGGGTTGAAACTGGTTTTGTAAAAAGGAGACGAGTTGACACAAAAATATGTTGGCACATTTAGAGTAATGAAAAAGTTGGAATTAGTTGTGATAATTGGAATTACCTATGGAAATATCAAAATAACACTTGATATTTCATGTAGAAATCTTTATGAAATCTTCACAACTGGTAATGAAGATTAGGCTGATTATAATGAATTAGAAATCATAAAGGGTTTGTATATGTTGAAAAGTCGGAATATATTATGAATATTGTAGTAATGAAGAATAAGAAACAAAATGGTGCTGGTACGTTGGAAGCATCATAAGGGAGCCAAACATACATGGGAGACAAAAGCTGATATGTTAAGGAAGTATCCGCAGCTGTTTGAAGTCAAATAACTTCGAGGACGAAGTTAGAGCGTGGTGGAGCCCATGTTGTAACATCCTCAAATTCAATTACTGTAATTCGGAGTTATTTAGGCGGATAATTTATAATTAAGTTGAATTATGAGCAATTATTATGTATTTGGGATATTTAAAAGTTTGACGCTATTTTAAGAAGTTACGAAGTTTGAGAATTAATAATTATTATTATGGAATATTATGAATTTAAAAAGCTATTAATGATAATTTAAGAATAAATCAGTATTTTATGGAACCGTTTAAGTTGAGGGGTGAAATGTGCAAAATGATGAAAATGGGAATAAAAGGCTAAAGCCTTTCATTTTTTATGGTTACTCTCTCTCTCTACACTTTCTCTCTCTAGAATTCTCTCTACATCTCTCTAAGATATCTCACAAACCGACCGGCCGATTATCGAGATTTATACGTCATCCGAAAGATCTCGAGGAGTACAACAACAATCTACGGTTGGATTTTTGATTTCGTACGGATTAAGGTAAGAATCGACTCTTTTAAGATTTTGTGTTTCGGTTTTGAAGAACATAAGTTCGAATCTGTCATTTTTATGCGATTTAAAGCCGATTTTGCTTGAGTTTTAGCTAGAATATGATAGTATATGTGTAATAGAATCAAACCTAGGTATAATACTTGATATATTCATGATTTTAGGCTTTGAAATGAAGGATTTAAGTTGTAAAGATGAACAAACTCGAATATTTTGAATGAAACACAAAAAATAACAAGAGTTATTCAAAGGACAAGGTGTGAACTTGAAATGGGTTCAAACTAGTTGTAGTTCGAATTTGGACATAGACCCGAAATGGGGAAAAATATTGCAAAACTTACGAAACTTGGTTTTATGGATTTAAACGGTTTTTTACTCGAAATATTGTTGTAACTAATTTAACAGGTCCCTTGTGGTGTTGTTTAACCCACAGTGGGGTACTTGGTGGATCCAGTTTATAGTCCGAAGAGAAATAATATTGAAGTTTTATTTACGCACCCACTGTGAGTACAGTAGATTTCGCATGTTTATATCTGTTATATGTTAAGCTTTGCCTGCTGAGACCTGTTGCTTCAATTATT
Organism: Centrapalus pauciflorus; assembly: GCA_020465985.1. NCBI lineage: Eukaryota > Viridiplantae > Streptophyta > Magnoliopsida > Asterales > Asteraceae > Centrapalus > Centrapalus pauciflorus. The sequence continues at coordinate 744,509 of JAANYP010007010.1, read as the reverse complement.
TGTTCGGAATTCTACTAACTTGCGTAGATTTAGATACACATTCCTACTTGTTGCATGTCCTTTCGGTTGTTGTGCATCTATTGATGGACCAATGGGTCGCATTGATTACTCTGATGTTACTGTGCTATATGACCTGGAGCTGATCCCTCCCAGGCCCGGTAGGCAGTATGTCATCCCCGATCGTACGTTTGTCTCAGATGGTATGTTTAAATGCCGAGCTTTGGGCTTGAAGGGGCTGCGGCTCTGGTCCCTACTTAGTGTACGAAGAGGGTATCCGATGTTGGTCATCTGTGTTATCCTTGGGCTTCATAAAAATTTATAAAATGCGTAATCTTCGTATTCACTAAGCATCCGCTTATTCCCCTCAGTTGTTTTTATTTTTACAGGAAAGGGTAAATCAGCTGCCGGACCTTCTAGTTAGGTCGTGTGAAGATTTGGAAGATTACATACTACTTAATCGGTAATTGTGATTTGGGACAATGTTGTAATATGTTTGGGATGAATGTAATAGAGTTGAGTTTGTAGACTTAGTATTGGAACCTTATAGCACCGTAGGGTGTTTGAAATAGTTGTAATATTTTATTTATGTATTTTAATGCTTCCGCAATTGTTTAAGTATTCAGATCATTATGTAATCAATTATGTGGTGTATAATCCTGGGTGCATTTGTAATTGGGTTTATTGTGGCAAGGGTGTCACAGATATTGCCTTCGGTAATAGGAAATTAAGACTGAATGTGTTTAATGCTTCAAGTGTCTCTGCTATTCGTTCAGAATGTTATCTTATAGACATGGGGGACGAACTTGCGCAGCAGCATAGTTCGTTAATCAACACCAAAGATGCTACTGAGTTATTCTTTGCTGAGAATGAGTTAGCCAAAATAAATCCTACTGAGTGTGATAAGCTGGAAGTAGTCATGGAATCCACATTAGAATCAAAACAACCATCGTGGACCCATAGGCCTGAAAAATTACCTACTGATTTACCTCAGTCAGCCAAACCTTCAATAGAGCAACCACCTGTTTTAAAATTGAAGGAGCTGCCGTCTCATCTAAAATATGCTTTTTCTAAGTCACAATGACACTTTACCTGTCATAATTTCATCAGATCTGACTGAAGAGCAAGAAAAAGCTCTACTGCAAGTATTAGTCTAATATATAGAAGCAGGAGGGCGGACGATAGCTGATTTAAAAGGAATCAGTCCAACTTTGTGTATGCACCGAATCATTACTGATCCAGAAGCTAAACCAGATCGTGATGCACAAAGGAGATTGAATCCTAATTTGAGAGAGGTAGTTAAGCAGGAAGTATTAAAATGGTTAGCCGCTGGAATTATATATCCGATATCTGATAGTAAGTGGGTAAGTCCAACCTAAACTGTACCCAAGAAATCGGGAATTACATTAATTAATACTGAAGAAGGAGAGAAGATAATTACTCGCCCTGTAACTGAGTGCAGAGTTTGTATAGATTACAGAAAACTTAATGCTGCTACTTCAAAAGATCATTTTCCGCTACCATTTATAGATCAAATAGTGGAAAATTAGCAGGACAGAAGTTTTACTGTTTCCTCGATGGATATTCTGGTTATAATCAAATTTCACTCTATCCTGAGGATCAAGAGAAAACTACATTTACTTCTCCCTATGGCACTTTTGCCTACCGAAGGATGTCGTTTGGACTATGTAATGCACCCGCCACATTCCAGCGCTGTATGATGGCTATCTTTTCAGATATGGTGGGTGGTTCTCTTGAAATATTTATGGACGATTTCTCCATATTTAATAAAACATTTGAAGATTGTCTGGGACATTTAGAAAAGGTCCTAAAGAGATGCACTGAAACCCACTTAGTTCTAAGTTGGGAGAAAAGCCATATTATGGTAAAAGAAGGGGTAGTCCTAGGTCACATTGTGTCCGAGAGAGGAATGGAGGTAGATAAAGCAAAAGTTCAATTAATTTCCTCACTTCCACCCCCTACCAACGTTAAAGGAATAAGATCATTCCTAGGCCACGCTGGATTTTATTGGTGATTCATTAATGATTTCAGTGAGATCTTAAGGCTGTTATGCAATCTTCTTTCAAAAGATGCCAATTTTAGTTTTGATGATGCTTGTATGAAAGCATTTGAAAAGCTTAAATCATAATTAACTAAAACGCCAATTCTACAATCTCCAGATTGGTCTCATCCTTTTGAGATCATGTGCGATGCAAGTGACTATGCAGTTTGGTGCTGTTTTAGGACAAAGATTTGAGAAAAGGACAGTGGTCATTTACCACGCAAGTAAAACCTTTAGCAGTAGTGTTTGCCCTAGATAAATTCAGATCATATATTTGGGGGGCAAAAGTAATTGTGTACTCAGACCACAGTGCTTTAAGACATTTATTGGCAAAGAAAGATGCCAAGCCTCGATTGATTCGGTGGATCCTTCTATTGCAAGAATTTAACCTAGAAATTAAAGATAAAAAAGACACAGAAAATGTTGTTGCCGATCATTTATCAATGCTTCAGTTAATCCCAACAAACTTAACTTATCAAATCAAGGACTCCTTCCCTGATGAACAATTATTATCTGTATCTAAAATTCGCTTGTTTTCATATCCAGTTAACTATTTCTTAATAGGAAGAAATCCAGAGCACTGGAACTCACATAATAGAAAATATTTCTATGCTCAAGCAAGGCAATACATTTGGGATGAGCGTGATCTATTTAAAATAAAAGCAGATCAAATTATAAGACGATGTGTCCCGAACTCGAAACACGAGGATATTCTTAAACACTGCCATGCATATGCATGCGGTGGCCATTTCTGCACAAAGAAAACTGGCCACCGGATATTGCAGTCTGGGTTTTTCTGGCCCACAATATTTAAGGATGCCTACGAGTTTGTTAAAGGGTGCATAAGATGCCAGCAAACTGGTGGCATCGCAAAAAGAGATAAAATGCTTATGACCCCGATATTAATTGTCGAAATATTTGATGTATGGGGCATTGATTTTATGTGTAAGGTCTACCTAACACAGATCTATCTAGACGCGGAACCGTCAACGAGTGCGGAATCCTCGTTAACGGGTAGACGGTAACAACTCTCACTAGAAACACGGAGACTATCAACGAGCTGTACGAACTACACAAGAACGCACCTACTAGAAGATTCTCTCCGAAACAATGCTAACACTGATGATAAACTCGAAATCGCTCTTTGCTTAATCTCTCTCGAATTCTGCAAAAAGTCTCATAATTATGCAAGTCTATCCCTAATTATAGAGGCTAATTCGAGTCTGCCATGGGCCAAACTCGAATCAGGCCCAAGGCCCATTCGAGTTTGTCCCCACTGACACTCTCGAATCTGCCTACTGAGGAACATTTGAATCTACCTAGGATCGCATTCGAATCTAACATAGATTCGAATGCCAATCCTTATAGAATTCGAATCTGACTAACTTGTATTTGATATTTAGGTTTTTAACTTATGTTTGATTTTATCTTTGATCTTTATGTTTGAACTTCTTGTAATACGTTACATCAAGTTCAAACATACAATCAACGATAAATATCAAACATATATAAACATATATATCAAACACTTGCTCAACCACACTGTTGGATCACTTAGACTGCTATCGTCACACAGGGTGTACCAACAGACTCCCCCTTGACGATAGCTTCTAACAATTCGAACATTTGATTAAGTACTTTGTTTATTATTTATTCAAACTGCTGCCAGCATACAAACCCTTTTCAACACACACTTTAACTACATTCTCATACTTTCTAGCCTCACCATCCATATGAGTGTCGCTTGAGATCTTATGAGCATATAGTATTTGAAGGTCATTTCTAGAAAGGTTTACCAGGTGAAGAGGATCATAGACTCTAAGAATCACCTTTTCTTCAAAATCTTCAATCACGGCTTCTCCCGTTTCACTCTCCACATACCAGCAGTTTAAGTTTTTCATGACGTTCTGTGGCATTGGCTTGAGCGGCACCTTTCTCAGACATCTTACTGGTCTGTATTGTATCTTCATCCATGGACGCCCAGTCAGAGGATCAATTCGAGAATGATCCATTACTCGTTTTCCTATCCTCGGATTAAGACGTTCAAACTTCCTCGACCTTCCTTCTTTCCTTATGATTTTGGCAATTATTTCTGCGTAAGGGTGGTTGCCGATATTGATTAGTTCTTTCCAAGCTAACGCCTTTATCTCAATCTTTGGCAATGAGTTGAATACTTTCAGAGATCTTCTGAGGTACTGGAGACCATCTTTTCTTTTGATTATGAATAGCTGCAGTTCCCGATCAAAGAACCAGCTTAATATACTTCCTGACAGCTTTTCAGTACCCGGCACCCTCATCTTCTTCTTCAACTCTAACTCCTTCTGCTCTGCCCTGAACCATAGCTTTCTTTTCTCTTCATTGGTCAGCTCTCTGGCAGGCTCTTTTATTGATGAATCAACATTTAAAGCAGCATTGACTACTTCTATGTTAACCACATCATTTCCTTCTATCACATACGTATCAGTGATTGGATTTTGCTGAACGATGATCTCATTGGCTTCATCATCTTTGTCAGCACAAACCTCATCATCTGACTTCCAATCCGTTATATCTTCAGGAACAAATTCTCCCTCTTCTAATTTCTCCATATCATCCTCAAAATCAAAGCCCAAGTCCATCGGGTCATCGTCGAGATCCATAAGCGCATCAATCATCTCATTTATCTCAGACTCTGTAGGTCTGGATGAACTGGCCTCTCCTTCTTTAGCTCCTGATTGACTCAGCTCCCCCTAAGTCTTAGCATCCTGAGCAGTAGAAAAATCTACTGGCTCATTCTGTCTTTGAGTGGCGGGATCATTGCCATGGTCATCTTCATCATTATCATCCCTCGGCCGCTCCACTTGATCACGGCAGGATGTCTCCCCCTGAGCCTTTATATTTTTCATTAATTGCTCAACCAGGGAGCGCATCGATCTTAGTTCAGCTGCTTGATTAGCGACAAAAGTTTTCAGCTCCAAATTCTCTTCCTGTACTTTGTCCACAATCTTTTCCAGGTCGGCATTTTCATTATCCAGATTTGCATTATGCTTCTAAATCTCACCGATAGCCGTTGTTAGGCCTAAGATCTGGATCTGTTGGAAGTCAACTCTATCTTTTAGTTGCAAAAACCTTTGATTTTCTGCGTATTTGGATGAGGTGGATGGGATGGATTGTATTGTATTGGAGTCGGAATGATGGGTGATGGGATGTACGGTTCAGCATGTGGTGGTGATGGTGGTATGGTGGATTGAGTAGGTGGAGGTTGGACTGTTTCAGGCTGTGCTACTGAAGCGGAAGTAGCTCCTTGCATAAAACGATGACGCTTAGCCCTTTGCCTCGTCACTAATGGAGCGACCTCTTCTTCTTCAAAATCAGAGTCATCAGACTCTCGTGATGATCGCCGCCTTGAAGCTTCTTCATTCACTACCAATCTCGACCCGTAAGTTCCTATCTAAACGGTTGGTTCTGCTGTAACAGATTCTGGCACTTCAACTTCTATTTCTTCCATATCTTCGGAATCAGTGGCTGAAGACGACACGTCATTACCTGTTGGCTCCGGTTCATATTCATCAATTTCCTTAAGAATATCATCTGCTCTTTCCGGAGGATCTAGCAATTCTCCAACTAACGCTGCTGATATTTCTTCATTGGCATGTGGACCCGCTTCCCATATCTCATGCAGTGTTGGACATAACTGATCGGATATCGGAATAGGTTCTGCCGGTGTAGTTGATGGTCCAGCCTATTGTGCTTCTTGATGTTGACTGGTAGAAGGCCTACTTGCTTGAGTTTGACTCGCGGTAGCTCTTTGGCGTCTCCTCTGTTGCTGAGGATGCGGTTTTTGTCGTTGTTGTTGTTGTGGCTGTCTAAGTTGAACTTCCACTTCACCTGCCTAATTGGCATTATCCGGTGCTTCAAAGTTCCTGTCTATTACAGCTCCAAACAACGGTCGCTCGACCGGAACTGCCAACCTTCCTCTATGGGAGGAGCAATCAGCAAAAATCCTTTTGTCAATAACTGCTACACTTTGAATCTCATTTTGCTGCGGCAAATTCGGCAAGAAGTGCCTGTTGAGCATCATCACAAATCGTGGGTACAGCAACAATCTTTCGCGTTCAGCCGCAGTGATTTGATGAACAAATTCTAAGAAAAACATTTCAGAAAAGCTGAAGCGCCGATTATAAACCAAAGTGATCATCCTGGATTGGATCTTCGAGACAATATAATCAAAACCCGCTTTCTTGGCCGCAAAACAAACCATGAATACATGCGCCAGAAATCTCCACTGACCTATGAGTCCACTCTTCATATAAGATGTTTTAGTAACATCCAAGCTATAACCCGTCCTCAGAAAAGCAGCCTGCCTAATACTTAACGGAAAGTCTATAGGACCATTTATTCTTCCTGAGATCCCAGCTGAAGAACCTGACGTAGTATATCAGCAGAAAACACTAACGGCTGTCCTGCTATCCTTGTCCTTAGCACAGTTGGGGTGACGATACAATCAACTTGCAGATGTTCGTAAAACTGCCGTACATATGGAATCACGATTTGGATGTTATGGGACAATGCAAACGCAATCCTAGACTCCACTAGGAAATCCATCATCTGACGGAAACCCTGCGCCTCAGGGATATGATGGTCGGGGGGAATGACCATATTATGCTTAGGCACGTATACTCGATCAGCCATGTCTGCACAATAGATAAAATATTAGAATTATTGAAAATGCATAAACTTGTTTAAATTCAAATTTGTTTTATCTTGAACTTGTTTAAGTACAAAATCCAACACATATGAATTTCTACAAGTTTAATTAAATTTAAATTGAATAATTCAAATAAATTGACAAATTCGAACACACAGATTCGAAGCACCCCTTTTTCGAGTTTGATGTCACACTCGAATCTCATGCCCTTCTCGAGTTTACTGACAAACTCGAGACTGGTCAGGAACAGATTCGAACTCGTCGGCCCACATCATCACCAAACTCTATGATTTTAACCATTTTGAACTTAGAAAATCACATTCATTAGTCCTACTAGGTTTTAATCACATATATTTGCATTTAATTTGACTCTTTACGGGTCCAAACTTTGTAATTTTGAAAAACACAATTTCGACCAATAAACCTTCAAAAATTGGTGATTTTGGCTTAAATGGTGTATAAAACTACTTGAATCTTGTACAACCCAGTTGTTTATACCTAGATGTATCAGTAGAGTCGAACACACAAGCAAGAAACTCGACAAATAGTGGTTTTTAGTGAAAACGGTAAACTCGAGCAAATAGATTCGAGATCGTTGGATAGATTCGAAGGAACAGATTCGAAAACAGATAGAGTAACGACGATTACTGTTAACCTATTTATAACACCTACCTTCGAGTCTAATGACGGATTCGAAACTACTGACAGATTCGAGATCAGCCAATTTCGAGTTTGACCTAAACTCGAATTACCCCTGAAACTTTGAAAAATTTCGAAAATTTTTAAATAAATTCAACTTTTTCAACCTTTTTCACTTATTGTGTAACGGAATAAACTATGCCAAATCTTTTACCCTAAGCACAAGATTTTCACGCAATGTTTATTTTATTCAACTTATGAATGCACTCTCAGTAATTTTTGACATTTTTCCTAAGTAAAAATAAAAATAAAAAAAAGTAAAAAATAAAATTTTAAAATTTTGACCAAAAATTTAACTTAGACTTAAACTACACTTATTAAAATTTACAACTTATACTAAACACTTAACAAAATATTTTTGATGAGTATAGTCAAAGAAAGGTTCAATCAGATTGCGGTGTCAGATACGTACTTTCAGTACTTAAACTTTCACACTTAGGAATTTTTGATTCCTTCGATTGTTTGTTGTGAAATACTCATTTAGCCGATTGTTGGTATTTACCCCTTTAAACATGCTACATTTCGGAATATCCCTTGGCATTTTTATTTATCATGAAATTATATTACGTGACTCAGACATAGACATACTTTTATGATCAAGGCATACATACAATGATTCTAACTTGTTGGTATGCGCAAATTTTCTTTAAAAGACAAACATCGGACACAGGTCTGTATTTTTATACAACAAAGTGTCTTAGTTTGACTTAAGGTTTATTTTTAAAGTTAGCAAAACAGCGGTGACAGGTCTGTACCGACGTACAACAAAGCGACTTATCTTGCTAACCCGAATCAAAACAGAGGCAACAGGTCTGTACTTACGTACAACAGAGTTACATGTTGTTGACTCTCAATTTTGTATGATTTTTCTATTCTTTCCATTTTAAGATGTATTTGATGTTGCTATACATCTCCAGAAAGTTTGCATACCTCATTTAGACTCAAAATTTGTATGTCTTCTACATAAAAATCAAGACCGATTGGTCATACATCTAAGTTAGGGACACGTTTGACTTTTTCTTGATTATTTTATTAGCCTTGGGACTCCCTATATGTATTATGCCTACCAACACATCAAACTAAAATAAAGTATAACACTTAGAATTTTAAGTGCATTATGTGTGAAAGCCTAAACACTTAGAGTTTGTAACGACTGTGCTAATTTTCATCACTTTGAACCTATGCATCTAAGACTTAACTCTTTTTCTGATATTCTCTTTTTTTTGAATTTTTATGGTTTTCTCTCTTTTTTCTTTTGTTTTTCATTAGAATTAGCAATAAAAGAAGATAACCTACTAACTTACTAAAAATAGAAACTATCCTAATTTAGCAAACTTACAATAAAAATAAAGAAATACTACAGCTATAAAAGGAAATAAACTTCTACTAAGGTCAAATTACTCTGGGTTGCGCATTCCATTTAGTTGAATAAAATTTTCAAACCGTGACTTATCAAAAGCTGTGGTAAATAAATCAGCATTATTATCATCCGTTGCCACTTTTACCAATTTGATTAAGTTATTTTCAGCACAATCACGAATAAAATGATGCCTTATGTCTATGTGGTTTGTTTTATTGTGTTTAACTGGATTATTTGTTATAGCAATTGTAGATTGGTTATCTATCCTAAAGGGAGTTTGAGTGTAAGCCAAACCGTAATCCCGCAATTGTTGTTGTATCCACAGAACCTGTGAGCAGCAACTACCAGCAGCAACATACTCGGCCTCACACGTTGACACGGCTACCGACGTTTGTTTCTTGCATTGCCAGGAAACCAGTCTCCCTCCTAGGAATTGAAAACCTCCAGTTGTTGACTTACGCGTCAAGCTGCATCCTCCGTAGTCAGAATCCGTGAACGCCTCCAACTCTATATCTCCCTCCGCGTGATACCAAAGTCCCAGCTTCGGTTTCGACTTGAGGTATCGTAGAATCCGTTCACAGCTTTCATGTGCATCTCCTTCGGATTAGCTTGAAACCTAGCACAAATACACACAGCAAACATGATGTCAGGTCTTGAAGCAGTTAAATACATAAGTGATCCAATCATGGCCCGATATAACGTCAGATCCACATCGGTATCACTTTCAATACCCGGTCCGAGATTGTGATTCACTTGAATCGGCATGCTGAAATTGGCAGTCAGTTTCATTCCTTCCATCCAGAAGCGTTCCAATATATCATAGACATACTTCGTCTGATGGATAAACATACCATCCTTCTTTTGGTCAACTTGCAACCCCAAAAAGAAATTTAACTCTCCAATTGCACTCATCTCGAATTTCGACTTCATCACCTTCTCGAAATCTTTGCACATTTGTTCGTCTGATGATCCAAAAATGATATCATCTACGTACACTACCAAGATGAAGTGTTCTCCCTTTCTTTTAACGAACAGGGTACTATCTATCCTACCCCTTTCAAACCCGTTCTCTAATAAATGGTTGGATAAAGTCTCGTACCACGCCCTTGGTGCTTGATGCAATCCATATAAAGCCTTATCTAAACGATATACTCTATCAGGATATTGTGGATCTGTAAATCCGGGCGGCTGTTCTACGTACACCAGCTCCTTCACTTTTCCATATAGAAAAGCACTCTTAACATCTAGTCTATATACCTTAAAGCCCTTGAAGGAAGCAAAAGCCAGAAATAACCTAATGGCTTCCAGCCTAGCTACTGGTGCAAACACCTCATTGTAATCGATTCCCTCCTCTTGGTTGAAACTCTTTACAACTAACCTAGCCTTGTTGCGAGTGACTATACCCCGATCGTCTCTTTTGCACTTAAAAACCCATTTGGTTCCTATTGCAATTTCCCCACGATGTAATGGAACTAACTCCCACACTTCTAGTTTCTTAAACTGCGAGAGTTCTTCCTGCATCGCTTCAACCCAAGAGTTATCTTTTAGTGCCATTTGCACATTCTTAGGCTCTACTTACGAGATGAAACAAGAATAGAGACAGGTATGATATTCCTCGGAGTCGTTTATCATCGATAACAACACAGTGTTGTTATTTAAACTACTCCTAGTCCTCACACCCTCGTTAGGATTTCCTATGATGCTTTCTATAGGATGGTTCTTGTTGATCCTAGAGGTCTCTATCTCGTCAACTCTAAGATTATCTCCTAAGTTAGATCCTATTTCACCTAATGAGGGAATATCCTTAGATTCCACATTCTCCTCCTCGTGGACATTTTCCTCATAGTTGGAATTTGTTGCCTGAGTCTGATTCTCAGTTGAAGGTGCCTCTGGATCAGTAACTTCTGGAGATCCATCTTCGGTCGAAGTAGGCTCGGATGTGGATTGAAATGTAGTCCTCGGAAAGGTATGACCTTCGTCATTCAGATGCAACGTCGCCATGTCCTTTTCGATTGTACCTGCATTTTCATCCAAAGGAATGTTAAATGACTCAAATAAGTTATCATAGTCAAATATCCATTCCGGACCTATTTGGGGTTCATGTGTATAACTTGTGACTTCAATGTTATACACAATCTCTACTGTACCATTTGATTTGTTAAAAACCCGATTGTTTGGTGAGTTCCGCACATAACCTAGGAAGTGTCCTTCGTCAGCCTTTTCACCAAACTTAGGTTGATGTTTTGTTCGCAGTAAAGTACATGGTACCCCAAACGGTTCGAAGCCAGTTAAATTAGGTGGTCGTTTATTCAAAATTTCATAACAGGTTTTGTTCAAAGATTTGACAGTTAGGACCCGGTTTAAAATATGACATGCGGTATTCACTGCCTCCCCCCAAAACATGGTAGGAAGCTTTGAATCCGAAAGCATAGTCCTAGCTGCCTCAATCAATGTCCTGTTTTTACGTTCGGCCACCCCATTTTGTTGAGGCTCATATGGTGCACTAAATTGATGCACTATGCCTTTTGAGAGGGAATATACACCAATTACAGTGTTTTTGAACTCAGTTCCATTATCCCTACGAAGCCTTTTAACCCGTGTTCCATAGGAATTCTCCACTTGGTCTAAGAACCCGATGAGCTTGGATGCCGTCTCGTCCTTTGTACCTAAAAAGAAAACCCAAGAAAATCATGAGTAATCGTCAGTGATAACCAAACAATACCAACTACCTCCTATACTCCTTTTGTTGATTGGTCCGAAGAGATCCATATCCAACAAATCGAATGTAGAGGTTATGGAATTCTGAGTCTTGGACTTGTGTGCCTTCTTATGTTGTTTGCCATTCTTCCATGGTAGACACTTGTCCTCGAACTGAAAACTCTTCATAGGCACACCTTGCACCAATCCATGCTTTGTTATATAGTTCATTTTTCTTAGGTGCAAGTGTGCCATGCGTCTGTGCCACAACACTGATTCCGTCTCCGAAGCTTTGGATAACAAACAGATTGGCCCCATCGAAATCTCCGGCTTGTTCATATCAAGCATGTACAAGTCATTCTTCCTTGGTTCCCGCATCAATATCCACTCTTCAGGAATTTTGAAACCCGGTTTTAGCACTAACGCTTCAGTGTCTGTGAACAACACTGAATTCTTCTTGTCACAGATTTGAGATACACTAATGAGATTGTGAACCAGTTTATCAACGTGATAAACTTGATCCAACTTGATCGTCCCATTAGTGACCACTCCGGTACCCGTGATGTTTCCTCCTTTATTTCCCGCGAATGATACAAATCCCCGATTCCCACCCTTGAAGTCTGTAAGGAGACTTCTTTCCCCTGTCATGTGCCTGGAGCATCCACTGTCGATGAACCATTTGTTGTTTGGACCTGTGGTAATCTCTTGCACATGAAAGAAAAATAGGTTAGTTATCACGGGGAACCCAAGCCATAACTGACTTGGTTATACCATTCTCGTCCACATACTTAAACTCTTTCAAATACCCATCTCGCGTTTCAGGTGACTTGGGTCGTTGAACAGGAGTTTGTTGTGGTGCCGAGTAATGTAAATTCACTCTCTGCCTTTGAGTAGGCATTTGTTGTGGAGCTCTAGAATAATTCCGATTATGTTGCATTTCAGATTGTGATCCCTGAGCTCTTACCGGTGTGTCATGCCTAATAGGAGTGTGTGACCTAACCGGAGTGTATGCTCTGCTAGGTGTTGTGCTCCTATATTGTTGTTGAGGTCCAGACCTGGATTGATTTACGACTCGATTCGGTGAATTAGTCCTAACCACTTCCTTTGGTCCAACCTTTACCGGTATTTGTTTCACAACTTGTTTTGGTGCGGCCTGCACAGTTTTCTCGGTACTCTGAGAACTACTAGTGCTCGCCACACTTGTTGAGGGCTTAACAGGTGTTGGCTCTCCTGTCTTAGGTGTAACATCAGTTTTCCTAAGCGGACAGTTAGAAGCAACATGCTCCTTTTCATGACATCTAAAGCAGGACATCTTGTCAATGGACTTCTTGTGTGTGCCTTTTGTCTTAGGTGTCTCATTTGTGTCCTGGTCTTTTTGAACATCTATTGCGACTGGTTCCTCGTCCTGATCATTAAAATCAATTTTATGTTTTCCAGCAGGTGTTTCACTGGAGGAAGATACAAATTTGACTTTCTTAACCTTGACGGTTGTATCAGTCACCTTAGGTGTATTTTCTTTTACCGGCTCAGATATAGGTGCAGGTATGTCCTCTAAGTCTACTGATTTATTAGTTTTCTCCTGAGGTTGAGGCACATAGTTTGCGTTAAAAGGAGGAGGAATCTCATGAAATCCTAGACCTACAGACTTTTTAGATTGGCGGTGAGCATCTAAAACTTTGCCTAGGTTCAGACTTGAATTCCTAAACTTTTCTAGCTTACTATTGGCCTCTGCTACCTTCACCTTAGTTTCGGCTAGCTCTATGTCTTTGTTCTTAAAATCTTTGGTCAAAGCCACTACATGCACATACATCAGTTCTAATCTAACGCACTGCTCACTCAGCTTGTCTTTAAGAACTATGACATCTTGTGCATCAGCTTTAAGCTTATCCTTAAGATCTTGTTTAATGTCATTCAGGCTAGCGTTATCCGATTTTAAAGACTCATTTTGAGCAGATATGTTCTTATGTGAGTCTAATACTAGATTTAATCTATCGTTAGAAGTAACACATAACACACATAATTCATGAAAAAGAGAGTAGTTCAGACTAACCTTTGTGTTATCGGATTCCACGTTGGCCATTTGAGCGACAAACTCCAGAAGCGTCTGATCATTCGTCTTCTCCACCCACATTTGACTGTTGTCCCTTGTGGTCTGCTCTTCCCCTTCACATCCATTCTCTGTGACTTCAGCCATGAAGGCTCTAGCATTCGATTCTGGATGTGAGCTCCAGTCATAGGTACCATCCAGCTGTCTGTCTGATGTGACATTTGATAATAAACCAGCTAGATTGGCTTGACCGGTAGATGAACTTGGAAGGTATCTCTGTTGAGACTGATTCTGAAACTGTCCATGATGCTGTTGCTGCCCTTGGTAATTATGTACCTTCGGTCGCTGTCATTCTCTGGCGAAGTGTCTCAGACCTTGACAATTGTAGCATTTGACTTTGGACTTATCAAATCCAATCCCCTTATTATTCATCGTCAAATTCCTCCCAGTCCGTTTGATGAATCTTTTAACCCGTTGGGTTACCATGGCCAGTTGCCATTTAAGATCCATTTTCTCAAGATCGTCAGGGTCTACCTGATCATAGTCTTCATCCCAGAGAGCAGGATCGTTTATTTTCCCCTGAATGCAGTTGCCATATGCGGCCACAAATGACGCAAGCAAGTTCAAATGCTCTTCGGCCGATTTAGCACTCATGGGCATTTTCGAGTAGCCCTGAGATGTTGATGTCTGTGATGCTTGAGGTTGCTGTTCTTCAGATCTTCCCAACCCTAAGAACACTCTATTCAGTGTGTCATCAGTCTCCGCTGGTGACGACGTTTCTCCGGTGAAAAACGCTGTAGCAGTCTTCAGATCAGCTGCGGCTGAAGGTTTTGTGGATTTTCCAAAATACATGGCTGGATTTTGGACTTGTTCATAATCCGTTTCGGCCTTCAGTAGCTCGAAATGATATGCCCGCAACGTTCGCACGATATCCTCCAATGATTGGGTATAATACTTGTCTTCATTAAGCTTAATCATCGCCACATACATCGCCCACTTGGTTGGTAAGGCATCAAGAAGCTTATTGTTCTTTTCGGTGTCATTATACTCAATCCCATGACTTTCAAGCTCCGTTAACAGATGATAAAAGCGAGTGATGGTGTCATCTAGCTGTTCATCCTTCAACGCCTTGAAAATAGCAAACTGTTGTTTCAATAACTCCATGCGCTTCCTTCGAACCCTAGGATTACCCTCACACCTCTTTTCTAGCGACTCCCAAAGTTCCTTAGATGTCTTTTGAGTCTGAAATGTGTGTAGTATATCCTGAGGCAAAGCCATTCGAATAATCGAGAAAGCTCTGTTCTCGGCTTCATACAGTTTCTTATCATCCTCCTTCATCATCTGATATGATAAGACTCTCTGACGGCCTTCAACTTCAGAAATAGGTGGAATGTATCCTTCGTCAATACATACCCACATGCGCATGTCATTGAAACGCACAAAATCGGCAAACCGATCTTTCCACCAATAGTAATCTTCGAGTTTCATCAGCTTAGGCGGAGTATTTGCCTTCCCGACCTCATGATCCATTTCTAGAAACTTTTGAAGATTTGACATCGTTTCAAAAGTAATTGAATTGTAACTTAATTAATTTAATTCGAAACTAAGTTAAGCTAATTCTTTCGAATCTTGGTAGATTCGAATATAATTTAGTTTAAATCTTTTTGGGATTAAATTCGATTAAGTTTTGAAATTCAATGAAATTCGAAATTGATGACAGATTCGAAAGTCTCGAAACTCGAAGGTAAAGACAAACTCGAAGACTCAGTAGATTCGAAGCCCTATTCGACTATAGACTAAACTCGAAGCAAACTCGAATGACAGCAAACTCGAGATCCTAATCGACTTTAGCACAAACTCGAATTAGATTCGAAACACTCTGTATCAAAACTCGAAAAGAGCGGATTTGGTTAGACTCGAGACTAAGTAAAACCCTAATGACTCCTAATAGATTCGAGCGCCGCAAACTCGAAAAACGGCTAACACTTCGATTTCTTTACGTTTAGCAGATTAAATCAATATTTTTACAACGAAAAATATTGATTTCGATCAAAAACGTGAAAAACACGAAGTATTTCCCGGATGACAATTTGCTAAGCTCGAAAACCACGAAAAACACGAATTTGAGAGAAAAACCGTCCAAAAGCGTCAAGAAACCTAGCATGTATCTAGATGAACACTAAGAACACCAAGAACACCCCGTAGTCTCCGATACCACTTGTAAAGTCTACCTAACACAGATCTATCTAGACGCGGAACCATCAACGAGTGCGGAATCCTCGTTAACGGGTAGACGGTAACAACTCTCACTAGAAACACGGAGACTATCAACGAGCTGTACGAACTACACAAGAACGCACCTACTAGAAGATTCTCTCCGAAACAATGCTAACACTGATGATAAACTCGAAATCGCTCTTTGCTTAATCTCTCTCGAATTCTGTAAAAAGTCTCATAATTATTCGAGTCTATCCCTAATTATAGAGGCTAATTCGAGTCTGCCATGGGCCAAACTCGAATCAGGCCCAAGGCCCATTCGAGTTTGTTCCCACTGACACTCTCGAATCTGCCTACTGAGGAACATTCGAATCTACCTAGGATCACATTCGAATCTAACATAGATTCGAATTCCAATCCTTATAGAATTCGAATCTGACTAACTTGTATTTGATACTTATGTTTTTAACTTATGTTTGATTTTATCTTTGATCTTTATGTTTGAACTTCTTGTAATACGTTACATCAAGTTCAAACATACAATCAACAATAAATATCAAACATTTATAAACATATATATCAAACGCTTGCTCAACCACACTATTGGATCACTTAGACTGCTATCGTCACACAGGGTGTAGAAACATTATGGGACCTTTCCCAAAATCATTTGGATATGAATACATCTTAGTTGCAGTAGATTATGTTTCCAAATGGGTGGAAGCAAAAGCTACACGCACTAATGATAATCGGGTTGTGTGCAAGTTTGTTAAAAGAATTATCTTGGCATGACACGGTATTCAAAGGGCTATCATCAGTGACAGAAGGTCACATTTTAATAATCAGCATTTTGCTAAACTCCTTAAACAGTATGCATTTAACCATAGAATAGCAACGCCTGATGGTAAAGAGAGATCAAGAGAGATCTCTAATAGAGAGATCAAAAGAATCCTTGAAAAGACTGTCAAACCTGATCGTAAAGATTGGTCGCAAAAATTAGAGAATGCTGTATGGGCGTACAGAACCGCATTTAAAACACCAATCGGTATGTCCCCATACAGACTTATTTATGGTAAGCTTTGCCATCTCCCAGTGGAGTTAGAACACCGAGCTCTATGGGCAATCAAAAACACTAATTTTAACTTACATGATGCCTGTGTTGATAGGAAATTCCAATTAGATGAACTAGAAAATATTCGTAGAGAATCCTACGAAAGCGCAAGAATTTATAAAGAGAAAACTAAAGTTTTTCACGACAGAATGATTAAAAATAAAATATTTACTAAAGGAAATAAAGTCGGGTTGTTTGACGCAAGACTTAGACTATTTCCCGGTAAATTAAAAAGTAAATGGACAGGTTCCTATATTGTAACGAATACCTACCCACACAGCGTGGTAGAAATACAGGACCTAAAAGGTGTTGAGCCATTTAAGGTAAACGGACATAGACTTAAATTATATGTTCAATGGGCCACCAACGATATTCTAGTTTCTGAACTCATCAGACTACAAGATCCTACTCTCTTACCCGATCTTGGCTTCAGCCTTTCATCCACGCCACTCTTTCACCTTGCATTTTGGCAGTGTATTAAAGACTTTCAACATTCTCCTCAGATACTGTAACCCATCTCGTCTCTTTAGCACAAAAAGCTGTAGCTCTCTATCGAAAAACCAGCTTAGAATGCCTCCAGAGAACTTTCAGTGGACTAGGCAATCTCATCTTCTTCTTTACAGCTAACTTAGTCCTTTTTTCTTCCTTTCTAAACCACAACTTTCTTTTCTCTTCATTTGTGAGTTCCATTTTAGGCTCCTCACTTTCTGATTCAACATTAAGAGCATCCTTAAACGCATCGATGTCTATCAAATTCTCTTCAGCTATAGCGTATGTATCTGTGATATGATGTTGTTGAATGATGATCTCATTGGACTCATCTTCTTCATCAACCAAGACCTCTTCACTAGATTTCCAATCTTCAACGTCTTCTGGGACGAACTCCCCTTCTGCAAGGTCTTCTATTTCATCCTCAAAATCAAACATCACTTCTTCATCTTCAATTTCGGCCAAGGCTTCGATTAATTCCTGATCAATTATCTCTGTTGCCTTTGGAGCCTTGTCTTTTTCTTGAGATTCACCTACTCCCATAGCTGAAGAGCCAGGCTCCCTATGAACAATTGCTTGCTGAGCAGTCTTTTGAGAAAGATCTGCCAGCTCACTTTCTTTCTGCGTGCCAGGATCATCGCCTTCTTCATCATCTAACCTGACTCTTATCAATTCATCACCTTTGTAGTTGCTCTCCCCCTGAGCTTGGAGATCTTTCATTATCTGCTCAATTAGGGTCTGCATAGTCAAAATTTGAGAACGCTGAGTCGTTAAGTCTTCTTGCTGAGCAGTCATAGTCGTTTGAAGCTTTGTATTTTCTAACTCCGGTCTTGAATTGTGCTGTTGCAATTCTTTGACTGCTATTGAAAGTTGGTATATTTGGACTGTTTGGAAGTCCACTTTTCTCTTTAACTTAGTAAACCGCTGGTTTTTGGTGAATGGAGTCGAGGTGGATGGAACGGAGGCGGATGTAGATGGAGCTGCGGTTGATGCGGATGGAGCGGCAGTTGACACAGATGGAGAAGCAGAAGTGGATGGAGCTCCTTGCATGAATCGATGCCTCTTTGCTATATGCCTAGGAGCAACTGGAGCCGCTTCTTCTAAATCAAAATCTGAATATTCGGCCTCTTCATCACGGATTATGGGCCTTGTCATCTTCCGGCGGCTAACAACTACTCTAGATCCATATCTGCCTATGGTGACAGCCGGATCTTCAGCCTCTGTCTCCTCATAACTAGATTCGGATTCAGACTCGGAGGCGGTCTCTACGTGACCCTTAGCCTCAGTCTGTTCCCTAGCATCTTCTTCCTCAACATGAACCTCTTTGTCTACAAAATCGGCATCAGAAGGTTGATATTCATCTATCTCCTTGAAAATATCATGCACATCAGCTTGAGGTTCCAAAACGTCCTTAAGGAGTTGTTCAGCTATATCTTGCTCCGCAGCTGCTCTTTATGCCCAAATTTCCTCCAACGTTTGCTCCCTTTGGTCAAATTTTGGAGCCGAACTTGATGGCCCATCAGCTTCAGTTGATAACCCAACAACTTTAGTGGCTGGTTGGGAGCGGTGAACGGTTCTAGCAACCGGTGTTCTTCTTGCCGATGCTCTTTGTTGTTGCTGCTACTGCTGCTGTTGTTGGGGTGGGGCTTCACCAATCCAATTTTCGCCTTCCGGAGCAACAAAATCCGGATCTATCACTGCCCCAAACAACGGTGCCACTTGAGGCCTGACCTGCTCAGCCCTTCGAGCATTATGGGTCTGGTAGTCAGCAAAAATGCGCTTGTCGATTTAAGCAACACCACTTTGGTCGGGTAGTGGTGGTAGATTTGGCAAAAAGTGTATGATAATCATCATGATAAATCGGGGATACATCAAGAATCGTTCCCTTGCCGGAGCGGTGACCTGGTGGACGAACTCCCCAAAAAACATCTCCGAAAAACTAAGCCTCTTGTTGTATACCAGGGCAATCAGAGCAGATTGCAGCTTTGACACCATAGTGTCGAACCCTGCCTTCTTTGGTGCGAAGCACACCATTATAACATGGACGAGATACCTCCATTGTGCAATTAATTCACTTTTTACATATGATGCCTTCGTTATGTCTTGCACATAACCCATTCTCAAAAATGCCGCTTGCCTTATGGGTAAAGGGAAATCTATTGGGCCTGCTTCTTGCTCCTCGGTGCCCAACTACAGGTATTGCCTCAACATATTCACCGAAAACACAATTGGTTGACCGCCTACTCTTGTTCGTAACACAGTAGGGGTAACTGAGCAATCCACCTGAAGGTGCTCCCAAAACTGCCGCACATATGTCAGAGTTATTTGTAAATTATGCGTGAGTGCATACGCTACTCCGGATTGCATCAGGAATTCTATCTTCAGATGATAGGGCTAGGCCTTTAGCAATTGTAGATCCACAGCCATGACCATATTATGTTTATTATAAAAAGCACGGTCTCCCATATCTGCACACAAAATCAACAAACTAAAATTAGAAATTAAATTAAATTTGTTAAATTTGAATTTGCATAACTTCGAACTTGATTAAGTTCGAAGTCCAACACATTCGAATTTGGACAAATTCGAGATTATTAATGTGACACCCTTGCCACAATAACCTCCATTTACATAACACCCAGGATTAATCACCAACACACGATTACATAATGATCTGATAACTTAATTAAAGTGGGGAAGCATAACATACAAAATAAAATAATACAAATTTGTGTCCATCACACTACGGTGCTACATAGGTTACACGTCTAAGTCTACAAACTCAAAAGTATTACATCATCCCCAAATTTATTACAACAGTAATTCCATAAACCAAATACCAAGTTAAACAGTAGAAATCTTCAAATACTTCAACAAACGTCCTAGCTAGATGGTCCCGCTGCGGATTTCCCTTAACCTGTAAAAATGTAACAACTAAGGGGTAAGCGAATGCTTAGTGAATACAATATGATTGTACACAATCTACAAATATTTATGATGCCACCCAGAGTAACCGCGGTAACACATACCGTATACTCCACACGTACCCAAGGAACGCAAACCCGAGCCACATCCCCTTCGAGCTGACCCTCGGCATAAGAAAACCAACCATCTGAGGCAGACATTACATCGGGGATGATTTACTGTCTATCCTGACCACAGAGGTGTCAAACTCTTGGTCATATAGCACAGTAACATCAGAGTACAGATGCGACCACGCAGGCCCATCAATAGGATGCACAACAAATGAACGGACATGCAACAAGTATGATTGTGCATCAACATATACGCAAGTTAGTAGAGTGCCAATCGAATATGAAACAACATGCCTCAGCAGACAATGCAAACATAAAGCAGATACAGATATGTTAAAATCAAAGGTACTCACAGTGGGTGCGTTATTAAACTTTAAGCAATATTATTTCTCCTCGGAATTTCAACCGGATCCACAAAGTACCCCACTGTGGATTAAACAACACCACAAGGGACCTGTTTCATTTTCATAAGGAAAACATATCATCATTACATGCCCCTTAACAATTTGACATCAACTTGTATAAATATAAGCATTACAACATTCAGAACCAACATCCGAAACTCACATTTAAATCTCATCATTTAGTGTGTTATCAATCTCAAATAACCCTTCATTATATGCCTTAATATGGCACTAAAGATATCCCAAAAGTGTGATTATTTGACAATTAATTCGGGTCCTTTTAAACCCATCCGAATTACCCAAGATATGATAGAACTCGCCGAGTAGGCTAAGGGAACTCGCCGAGTTCCTGTCCGAATTTCGGACCCTTAACTGAATTTCGGACCCATCCGGATTGGGTTGACACATCCGAATTTGGGTCCATCCGAGTTCGGTCCTTTATTTGATTTCGGTCCTATCCAATATCGGGTTTCATCCGAATTCGGGTCCCAACCGAATCCGGATCCAACACTTATGAATTTTTGAAGATTTGTTCATATGTTCTTGAGAACACTCCGAGTTCACCCATGAACTTGCCGAGTTCACATGCAGGTTTGCAGGTCGCAGCTACGGGTTTTGCACTAAAATTTCTAAAAACTCAATTCTAGCAACATGCAATCCTTAATAATGTTATACTAACATATATTGAGTGTTTCTACATAATTTTCCACATCATTTACATCCAATTTCGTCCAGATTGGACCAAAAATGATCAAAAACTTCAAGAACACCAAACTTCATAAAAAGTCAGATTTCTTACCGATTAGGACGAATTAACCAACGATTCTTGTTTCCTAAGCTTTAGTAATCTTCCAAGAATGATTCCCAACTACTATAACAAACATGCATTACAAATTTTCAGATTTAAAAATCCGAATTTTGTTTCTTTATTCTTCAAAATAAAACCTCAAAACTCAAAATTATGTTCTTACCTTAATTTCCACTTGAATCTTGTAAATTTCCAGATATAAATCCACGAATTTATCTTCAGTTAATCGATTTTCAGTAGAATTTTAGGGAGAGATTGAGAGAGTTCTTGGGAGGTTGTATGTGAGAATGAACAAGAATGAAATATTTTCGACTTTTGACACTTTTAGCCCATCAACTTATCCAGTTCCATTAAATACTGATTTTCATCATAATTTTCTTCGTCATTAACTTTTTAACAAATATACTTAATAACTAAACTTTAAATTCTCAAATTTTTTAATTTATTAAAATAACAACCAACTTCCAAATATCCAGATACATAATCATTTTTCATAATTCAACTTAATTATACAAAAAAATTCATCTAATTATCCAATTACAATAATTTTAATCCAAGGATGTTACAATTAAAAAGCATTCGAACTTAACTAAATTCAAGGCATCCATTCGAAAGTGACTGACTTCGAACTTATAGATATTTCAACAAGTTCGAACTTGCTGACAAGTTTGAACCTGAAGAACAAATTCGAAGTCGGTCACTGTCAACTTAAAATTCATGATTTTAACCCCATTTGACTTAATTAATCGTGTAATCTAGTCCTATTAGGTTTCAATCTAAGTTATGTATCATTTAATTTTAAGTTTTATCTTTTTAAACTTGTGATTTAAAGTCATCTAGTTTTAAATGACATAAAACTCAAATATGGGCGATTTTTGCCACAATAATGTCCTAAACTAACACTTACTTAGTATTATGATGTTCACTATACTCAAGTATACGTGTTGTTAGATATTTAATTTCGATCATAGAGAGTTATTTTGTAATAATTATTGTCTTAGCATTTAACTTTGTATTTGTTTCCTTGTAACTTATTTCTATGTGTAATATGTATTCCCGTAAACTATCAGCACCTTTAATGTTTCTTTTATCAAACACAAGAAGAATCAATGCTCAATAATTGTGTAATGATGAAGAAGACAAAGAGAATGTTGGGAGAAATGACAAAATGGCGGCTGCACTATTCTTTGTATTTTTAACCGTCTTTTTGCTACAAAACCCTAGGAGTCTATTTCTAGGCTCATTTAATTGAGTATTACATATTGGCACATTTGGCCCCTTGACTTTTACATAAACATAAGACACAAAGGAAATAAATACAAGAGTAAATACTAAGATAATAATTATTACAAAACAACTCCCTATGATCGAAATAAAATGTCTAACAATCTCCCCCTTTTCGATCATTTAGGAGGTCCTGGAACTCTGGCATGGTCTGTTGATTCTCGGAGTCCAAGGATGACGTCGAAGCGTCTGGTCACTTGTCTCGTATGAAGCCGTTCGTTCAGGAAGTCTATGCCGCTGCGGGTATCCTGTATCTCCTTTGGTGAGCATCTTTGTTCAGGATCTGGTTGAGCGTCATAATCTTGTACTTTCTGTGTAAGAGCAGCTCGAACCAATCGGAGTGTACCATCGAAGTAACACGGAAGATCCTCAAAGCGCATGTACCTTTTATAGCCCTTGTAGTCGTCAAAAATGACACCCGGATCTCCAGAAAGTACAACTCTGTAAGCCGGGTGGTGGGCTAGAAGAAAGCTATCCTGTTCCGGTGCTCGTAGGGCCACCTTAACCATCGCGCTCTCGATAGCCATCTGGAAGTCTCTTAGGCACATAATGATCGAGCGTCGGTTCATTCTTCGTACTAGGGCACCTACATCAGTCATATGGGTCATGCGTTTCTTGATGCGATGTTTCAGGCAATTGTGCAGAAATTCAACGTCATCCACACTTATGAAGTCTAGGTCATATTCGAAGATGTCATCACCCGTGCCATCTTCTCTTTCTACTTGGTAGGAGGGATAGTAGACTTTGGCTCTTTTGCACATGGTTATGGTTCGGAGTTTCTTTATCTTCGATTTTGACACATTTGACCTTCTTTCCCGGAGCATCAGTTGGTAGTATTCGGCCTGTTCAGCTTTGGTAACGTTTGTAAGTTCCATAAGTAGGCGTCTGCTGAAGGATCCAGGCTTCTTTCTGAATACCAAGGATTAATCACCAACAAACAATTACATAATGGTCTGATAGCTTAAATTACAGTGCGGAAGCATAAAATACAAAATAAAATAATACAAATTTGTGTGCAACACACTACGGTGCTACATAGGTTATACGTCTAAGTCTACAAACTCAAAAGTATTACATCATCCCCAAATTTATTACAACAGTAATTCCATAAACCAAATACCAAGTTAAACAGTAGAAATCTTCAAATACTTCAACAAACGTCCTAGCTAGATGGTCCCGCGGCGGATTTTCCTTTTCCTGTAAAAATGTTACAACTGAAGGGGTAAGCGAATTGCTTAGTGAATACCAAATGATTTTACACATTCTACAAATCCTTATGATGCCACCCAGAGTAACCACGGTAACACATACCGTATACTCCACACGTACCCAAGGTACGCAAACCTGAGCCGCAGCTCCTTCGAGCTGACACTCGGCATAAAGAAACCAACCATCTGAGGCAGACATTACATCGGGGATGACTTACTGCCTATCCTGATCACAGAGGTGTCAAACTCTTGGTCATATAGCACAGTAACAACAGAGTACATATGCGACCACGCAGGTCCATCAATAGGATGCACAACAAATGAACAGACATGCAACAAGTATGAATGTGCATCAACATGTACGCAAGTTAGTAGAGTGCCAAACGAAAATCAAACAACAGGCCTCAGCAGGCAATGCAAACATAAAGCAGATGCAGACATGCTAAAATCAAAGGTACTCACAGTGGGTGCGTTCTTAAACTTCAAGATATTTTATTTCTCCTCGGGATTTCAACCGGATCCACAAAGTACCCCACTGTGGGTTAAACAACACCACAAGGGACCTGTTTCATTTCCATAAGGAAAAACATATCATCATTACATGTTCTTTAACAACTTAGCATCAATTTGTTCAAATAAAAGTATTACAACATTCGGAACCATCATCCGAAACTCACGTTTAATTCTCATCGTTTGAGGTGTTATTATTCCCAATTAACCCTTCATTATATGCCTTCATATAATACCAACAATATTCAAAAAATGTTATCAATTAACCATAAATTCGGGTCCTTAATAACCCATCCGAATTACGCAAGAAATGAATAGAACTCGCCGAGTTGGCTTAGTGAACTCGCCGAGTTCATGTCCGATGTTCGGACCCTCAACCGGATTTCGGATCCATCCGAATTCGGGTCCATCCGAGTTCGGTTCTAATTTGATTTCGGTCCAAATCTAATTTTGGTTCTCATCCGAATTCGGATCCATCACTTATGAATTTTTGAAGATTTGTTCAAGTGTTCTTGGGAACTCGCCGAGTTCCCTTATGAACTCGCCGAGTTCACTTGCAGATATGCAGGTCGCAACTTACGGATTTTACTCAAAAATTTCCAAAACTTAATTTTAACAACATGCAATCACTTATAATGTTTTATAAACATTACTGGGGTATTTCTACATCATGTTCCCCATCTAAAACATGCTAATCAGTCCAGATTTGACCAAAAACGAGTAAAAACCTCAAGAACACAAAAGTTCACCAAATCTCAGATTTATTACCTTTTTAGGACGAATCAAAGCACGATTCTTGTTTCCAATCCTTCAGAGATCTTCAATTGATGCTTTTCAACTTGAATTACATACATGCAATCAAAATTTCACAGATTTTAAATCTGAATTTTTGAATTTTAAAACCTCCAAATAAACCCCAAATTGAGATATAATGTTTCTTACCTTAATTCCTTT
Source organism: Centrapalus pauciflorus (assembly GCA_020465985.1). NCBI lineage: Eukaryota > Viridiplantae > Streptophyta > Magnoliopsida > Asterales > Asteraceae > Centrapalus > Centrapalus pauciflorus. Next base: position 718,940 of record JAANYP010007010.1, on the reverse strand, counting down.
GATTTCTTGTTAATTTCCAGATCAAACCCACGAATTTAGTTTCACAAATTCGAATTTTCAGTAGATTTTAGAGAGAGAGCTGAGAGAGTTTCTAGAGAGAAAGTGAAATGACCAAATGAAAGGCTCATAAGCCTTTTTATTCAAAACTTTCAGCTATTTGCGTAATTAGCCCCTCTACTTTTTCCGATTCCATTAAATACTGATTTCCATCTTAGTTTTATCATGATTAACATTTATAAATCATCATACTTATTAACTAATAGTTGAAATTCTTAATTTCTTAATTTCTTAAAATAACAACCAACTTTTAAATATCCAGATACGTAATCATTTTTCATAATCCAACTTAATTATATTCATTACGAAATTTAAACTAAATATCCTCAAATTACGATAATAAAATTTTAGGATGTTACAGCATGGGCTCCACCACGCTCAAACTTCGTCCTCGAAGTTATTTGTATTCGAACAGGTTTGTTTACTTATTCAACATATCGACTTTTATCTCCCAAGTATGGTTTACTCCTTTGTGATGCTTCCAACGTATCAATACTATTTTAATCTCTTTGATCCTTAACTTCCTTACTTTCATATCCATAATATACTCCGGCTTTTCAACATATATTAATCTTTATTGATTTCGAATTCGGTATAATCAGCCTAATCTTCTTTACTAGTTGTGAAGATTTCATAAAGCTTTCCACATGAAACACCAAGTGTTATTTCGATATTTCCTTAGATAATTCCAAATGAGATAACAGATTCCTAACTTTTCTGTTATTCTAAATGAACCAACACAGTTCAGTGCTAATTTTATCCCTTTTTCAAAACAAGTAGTACACCTCATCGATGATACTAACAAATATACTACATCGTTTCCCTCAAAACTGATTGGTTTAGGTGTCTCATCATTATAACTCTTCTTTCATATCACAGACTCAGCAATCAGAGTCCTTTCAATTTCATTCCAACATGTAGGCGTTCTACATTTCCTCACGTACAAAACTGTAAACGGTGTTTTCTTGATTTTAACATGATAACTAGTGTTATACGAAAATTCTATCAAAACAATTGATCTTTTCTGTTGGTACTTAAATCCAGAATATATGATCTCATTATATATTCCAATGTGAAAATAGTCCATTCATTTTGACCATCTGTCGGGGTTAGTAAGCTATACTCATAGCTATATGTGTTCCTAATCCCACTTGTAAAGCAAACCAGTAGTTGAAAATGAAACGACTCTTCTAATCAAACATAATCGATTCTAGAGTACCATAAAAATAATAACCTTACTCACGCAAATCTGTGCAAGTTTTTCCAATAATAACTTTCTCGAGTCGGTATATACATACCAATTTAACTCGAATGAGCCTCTATAATTAGGGATTAACTCGAATCACTAAGTGACTTTTTGCAGAATTCGAGAGAGATTAAGGAAAAGGCAATTTCGAGTTTATCAGTGTTTTTAGTGTTGTTTCGGAGAGAATCAATTCGTAGGTGCGTCCGTCGTCGTTCGTACAGCTTGTTGATAGTCTCCGTGTTCCGTGTGAGAGTTGCTTCCGTCAACCCGTTAACGAGGATTCCGCACTCGTTGATGGTCTCGCGTCTAGATAGATACGTAGTGGTAGACCTTACAAGTGGTATTAGAGCCATAAGGGGTGTTCTTCGTGTTCATCCTAGGTTTCTTGACGCTTTTGGACGGTTAATCTCTCCAGTTTTCGTATTTTCGTGTTGTTCGAGCTTATCAAATTGGGATACGGGAAATACTTTGGTGTTTTTCACGTTTTTGATAGAAATCAATATTTTTCTTTGTAAAAATACTGATTTAATCTGAAAAACGTTAAAAATTCCAAGTATTAGCCGTTTTTTGAGTTTGCGCTCGAATCTGTGAGGAGTGATTAGGGTTTTTCTTAGTCTCGAGTCTAACCAAAATCCGCTCCTTTCGAGTTTGATTAAGAAAGAATTCGAGTTTAATTGATTCGACTTTGCTTCGAGTTTGGACTATAGTCGAACAGGGATTCGAATTTGCTGGGTATTCGAGTTTGTCTTGACCTTCGAGTTTGGAGCCTTTCGAATCTGTCACATATTTCGAATTTAATTGAATTTCAGAACTTAAATCGAATTTAGTCCCAAATAGGTTTAAACTTAATTATATTCGAATTCACCTAAATTCGAAAGAATTAACTTAAATTAATTTCGAATTAAATTTATTAAGTTAAAATTCAATTTCTCTTGAAACAATGACAAATTTACAAAGGTTTCTGGAAATGGATCATGAGGTCGGGAAAGCCAATACTCCGCCTAAGCTGATGAAACTTGAAGACTATTATTGGTGGAAAGATCGGTTTGCCGATTTTGTGCGTTTCAACGACATGCGAATGTGGATATGTATCGACGAAGGATACATTCCACCTATCTCAGAAGTTGAAGGCCGTCAAAGAGTCTTATCATATCAAATGATGAAGGAGGATGATAAGAAACTATATGAAGCCGAGAACAGAGCATTCTCGATTATTCGAATGGCTTTGCCTCAGGATATACTACACACATTCCGCAATCAGAAGACTTCTAAGGAGCTTTGGGAGACGCTGGAAAAGAGGTGTGAGGGTAATCCGAGGGTTCGGAGAAAGCGTATGGAATTGTTGAAACAGCAGTTTGCGATTTTCAAGGCTTTAAAGGATGAAAAGTTGGATGATACCATCACCCGCTTTTATCATCTGCTGACAGAGCTTGAGACTCATGGCATTGAGTATAACGATACAGAAAAGAACAATAAGCTTCTTGATGCCCTACCAGCCAAATGGGCGATGTACGTGGCTATGATCAAGCTTGATGAAGATAAGTATTATACTCAATCGTTGGAGGATGTAGTGGGAACGCTGCGGGCTTATCATTTTGAGCTACTGAAGGCCGAAACCGATTATGAACAAGTCCAAAATCCAGCCATGTATTTTGGAAAATCAACAAAACCTTCAGCGGCACCTGATATGAAGACTGCTACAGCGTTTTTCACTAGAGAAACGTCGTCACCAGCAGAGACTGATGACACACTGAATAGAGCGTTCTTTGGGTTAGGAAGATCGGAGGAACAACAACCTCAGGCAACACCTGCATCAACATCTCAGGGATACTCTAAGATGCCGATGAGCGCTAAGTCGGCCGAAGAACATTTGAATCTATTGGCGTCATTTGTGGCTGCATATGGAAACTGCGTTCAAGGGAAAATAAACGATCCTGCACTCTGGGATGAAGATTATGATCAGTTAGACCCTGACGACCTTGAGGAGATGGATCTCAAATGGCAACTGGCCATGGTAACCCAATGGGTTAAACGATTCATCAAACGGACTGGGAGGAATCTGAATATAAATAATAAGGGGATTGGCTTCGATAAGTCAAAGATTAAATGCTACAAATGTCAAGGTTTGGGACACTTCGCAAGAGAGTGTCAGAGACCAAAGGTAGATCATTACCAAGGGCAGAATCAGCATCAAGGGCAGTTTCAGAACCAATCTCAACAGAGATACCTTCCGAATTCTTCATCCAGTCAAGCCAACATAGCTGGTCTGTTATCAAACGTAACATCAGATAGACAGCTGGATGGTACTTACGACTGGAGCTCACATCCAGAATCTAACGCTAGAGCCTTCATGGCTGAGGTCACTGAGAGTGGATGTGAAGGGGAAGAGCAGAACACAAGGGACAGCAGTCCAATGTGGGTGGAGAAGTCGAATGATCAGACGCTTCTGGAGTTTGCCACTCAAATGGCCAACGTGGAATCCGATCACACAAAGGAGATTACCACAGGTCCAAACAACAAATGGTTCGTCGACAGTGGATGCTCCAGGCACATGACAGGGGAAAGAAGTCTCCGTACAGACTTCAAGGGAGGGAATCGGGGATTTGTATCATTCGCGGGAAATAAAGGAGGAAACATCACGGGTACTGGAGTAGTCACTAATGGGACGATCAAGTAGGATCAAGTTTATCACGTTGATAAACTAGTTCACAATCTCATTAGTGTATCTCAAATCTGTGACAAGAAGAATTCAGTGATGTTCACTGACACTGAAGCGTTAGTACTAAAACCGGGGTTCAAGATTCCAGAAGATTGGATATTAATGCGGGCACCAAGGAAGAATGACTTGTACATGCTCGATATGAACAAGCCGGAATCTTCAATGGGACCGATCTGCTTACTGTCTAAAGCTTCGGAGACTGAATCAGTTTTGTGTCACAGACGCATGGCACACTTGCATCTAAGAAAAATGAACTATATAACGAAAAATGGGTTGGTGCAAGGTGTTTCTATGAAGAGTTTTCAGTTCGAGGATAAGTGTCTACCTTGCAAGAAGGGCAAACAACATAAGAAGGCACACAAGTCCAAGACTCAGAACTCCATAACCTCTATATTCGATTTGTTGCATATGGATCTCTTCGGACCAATCAACAAAAGGAGTATAGGAGGTAGTTGGTATTGTTTTGTTATCACTGACGATTACTCACGATTTTCTTGGGTTTTCTTTTTAGGTACAAAGGACGAGACGGCATCCAAGCTCATCGGGTTCTTAGACCAAGTGGAGAATTCCTATGGAACACGGGTTAAAAGGCTACGTAGTGATAATGGAACAGAATTTAAAAACACTATAGTTGGTGTATATTGCCGATCAAAGGGCATAGTGCATCAATTTAGTGCACCGTATGAGCCTCAACAAAATGGGGTGGCCAAAAGAAAGAACAGGACATTGATTGAGGCTGCAAGGACTATGCTTTTGGATTCAAAGCTTCCTACCATGTTTTGGGGGGAGGCAGTGAATACCGCGTGCCATATTTTAAACCGAGTCCTTACAGTCAAATCTTTGAACCAAACCTGTTATGAAATTTTGAATAAACGGCCACCTAATTTAATTGGCTTTGAACCGTTTGGGGTACCATGCACTCTATTGCGAACAAAGCATCAACCTAAGTTTGGTGAAAAGGCTGACGAAGGATACTTCCTAGGTTATTTGCCGAACTCACCAAACAAACGGGTTTTAACAAAACAAATGGTACAGTGGAGATTGTCTATAACATTGAAATCACAAGTTATACACATGAACCCCAAACAGGTCCGGAATGGATATTTGACTATGATAAATTGTTTGAGTCATTTAACATTCCTTTGGATGAAAATACAGGTACGATCGAAAAGGACATGGCGACGTTGAATCTGAATGACGAAGGTCATACCTTTCCGAGGACTACATTTCAATCCACATCCGAGCCTACTTCGACTGAAGATGGATCTCCAGAAGTCACTGATCAAGAAGCACCTACAACTGGGAATCAAACTCAGACAACAAATTCCAACTCTGAGGAAACTGTCCACGAGGAGGAAAATGTAGAATCTGAGGTTGTTCCCCCATTAGGTGAAATAGGATCTAAATTAGGAGATAATCTAAGAGTTGACGAGATAGAGACCTCTAGGATCAACAAGAACCATCCTATAGAAAGCGTCATAGGAAATCCTAATGAGGGTGTGAGGACTAGGAGTAGTTTAAATAACAACCCTGTGTTGTTGTCGATGATAAATGACTCCGAGGCCTTTCATACCTGCCTTTATTCTTGTTTCATCTCGCAAGTAAAGCCGAAAAATGTGCAAATGGCACTAAAGGATAACTCCTGGGTTGAAGCGATGCAGGAAGAACTCTCTCAGTTTAGGAAACTAGAAGTGTGGGAGTTAGTTCCATTACCACGAGGGGAAATTGCCATAGGAGCCAAATGGGTTTTTAAGTGCAAAAGAGACGATCGGGGTATTGTCACTCGCAACAAGGCTAGGTTAGTTGTAAAGGGTTTCAACCAAGAGGAGGGAATCGATTACAATGAGGTGTTTGCGCCAGTAGCAAGGCTGGAAGCCATTAGGTTGTTTCTGGCTTTTGCTTCCTTCAAGGGTTATAAGGTATATCAATTAGACGTTAAGAGTGATTTCCTCTATGGGAAAGTGAAGGAACTGGTGTATGTAGAACAGCCGCCCGGATTTACAGATCCAAAATATCCAGACAGAGTATATCGATTAGATATGGCTCTGTATGGATTGCATCAAGCACCAAGGGCGTGGTACGAGACTTTATCCAACCATTTGTTAGAGAACGGGTTTGAAAGGGGTAGGATAGATAGTACGTTGTTCGTTAAGGGAAAGGGAGAACACTTCATCTTGGTACAAGTGTACGTCGATGATATCATCTTTGGATCATCAGACGAGCAAATGTGCAAAGATTTTGAGAAGGTAATGAAGTCGAAATTCGAGATGAGTGCAATGGGTGAATTGAATTTCTTCTTGGGGTTGCAAGTTGACCAGAAGAAGGAAGGAATGTTTATCCATCAGACGAAGTATGTCTACGACATATTAGACCGCTTCAGGATGGAAGGGACGAAACTGACAGCCCATTTCAGCACGCCGATTTAAGTGAATCACAATCTCGGACCGGGTACTGAAAGTGATACCGATGTGGATCCGACATTATATCGGGCCATGATTGGATCACTTATGTATTTAACTGCTTCAAGACCTGACATCATGTTTGCTGTGTGTATTTGTGCTAAGTTTTAAGCTAATCCGAAGGAAATGCACATGAAAGCTGTGATGCGGATTCTACGATACCTCAAGTCGAAACCGAAGCTGGGACTTTGGTATCACGCGGAGGGAGATCTAGAGTTGGAGGCGTTCACGGATTCTGACTACGGAGGATGCAGCTTGACGCGCAAGTCAACAACTGGAGGTTGTCAATTCCTAGGAGAGAGACTGGTTTCCTGGCTATGCAAGAAACAGACGTCGGTAGCCATATCAATGTGTGAGGCCGAGTATGTTGCTGCTGGTAGTTGCTGCTCACAGGTTCCGTGGATACAACAACAATTGCGGGATTACGGTTTGGCTTACACTCAAACTCCCATTAGGATAGATAACCAATCTACAATTGCTATAACAAATAATCCAGTTAAACACAGTAATACAAAGCACATAGACATAAGGCATCCTTTTATTCGTGATTGTGCTGAAAAGAACTTAATCAAATTGGTAAAAGTGGCAACGGACGATAATAATGCTGATTTATTTACCAAAGCTTTTGATAAGTCACGGTTTGAATATTTGATTCAACTAAATGGAATGCGCAACCCAGAGTAAATTGACCTTAGTAGAAGTTTTATTTCCTTTTATAGCTGTAGTCTTTCTTTCTTTTTATAGTAAGTTTGCCAAATTAGGATAGTTTCTATTTTTAGTAAGTTAGTAGGTTATATTCTTTTATTGTTATTTCTTATGAAAAACAAAAGAAAAAAGAGAGAAAACCATAAAAAAAATTCCAAAAAAATAGAATATCAGAAAAAGAGTTAAGTCTTAGATGCATAGGTACAAATTGATGAAAATTAGCACAGTCGTTACAAACTCTAAGTATTTAGGCTTTCACACATAATGCACCTAAAATTCTAAGTGTTATACTTTATTTTAGCTTGATGTGTTGGTAGGCATAATACATATAGGGAGTCTCAAGGCTAATAAAATATTCAAGAAAAAGTCAAACGTGTCACTAACTTAGATGTATGACCAATCGGTCTTAATTTTTATGTACAAGACATACAAACTTTGAGTCTAAATGAGGTATGCAAACTTGCTGGGGATGTATAGAAACATCAAATACATCTAAAAATAGAAAGCATAGAAAATTATAAGGAATTGAGAGTCAAAAACATGTAACTCTGTTGTACGTAAGTACAGACCTGTTGCCTCTGTTTTGATTCGGGTTAGCAAGATAAGTCGCTTTGTTGTACGTCGGTACAGACCTGTCACCGCTGTCTTGCTAGCTTTAAAAAATAAACCTTAAGTCAAACTAAGACACTTTGTTGTATGAAAATACAGACATGTGTCTGATGTTTGTCTTTTAAAGAAAGTTTGCAAATACCAAAAAGTTAGAATCATTGTCTGTATGGCTTGATCATAAAAGTATGTCTATGTCTGAGTCACGTAAGAAAATTTCATGATAAATAAAAATGCCAAGGGACATTCCGAAGTGTAGCATGTTTAAAGGGGTAAATACCAACAATCGGCTAAACGGGTATGTCACGCCAAACAATCAAAGGAATCAAAAATTCCTAAGTGTGAAAGCTTAAGTAATGAAAGTGAGTATCTGACACCGTTGTCTGATTGAATCTTTCTTGGACTATGCTCATCAAAAATAATTTGTTAAGTGTTTAGCATAGGTTGTAAATTTTAATAAGTGTAGTTTAAGTCAAAATTTTAAAATTTTATGTTTACTTTTACTTATTTTTATTTTATTTTATTTTATTTTATTTTATTTTATTTTATTTTATTTTTAATTTACTTAGGAAAAAGGTCAAAAATTACTAAGAGTGCATTCATAGTTGAATAAAATAAACATTGCGTGAAAATCTTGTGCTTAGGGTAAAAGATTTGGCATAGTTTATTCCGTTACACAATAAGGTTGAAAAGGTTGAAAAAGTTGAATTTATTTCAATACTTTCGAAATTTTTAAAGTTTCAGGGGGGGTAATTCGAGTTTAGGTTAAACTCGAATTTGGATGGCCTCGAATCTGTAAGTAGATTCGAAAGTGGCTTTAGACTCGAAGGTAGGTGGTATAAATAGGTTAACAGTAATGGTCATTAATTCATCTATTTTCGAATTTGTTCCCTCGAGTTTGTCTGGCGATTTCGAATCTATTCTCTCGAGTTTGCCGATTTCACAAAACCAACTATTTGTCGAGTTTCTTTCTGTGTGGGTTCGATACTACTCATAAATCTAGGTATAACTAAGCGTGTTGTACAAAATTTAGGTAGTCTTATCCTCCATTTAGGCCAAAATCATCAGATTTTGAAGTTTTATTGGTAGAAAGTTGGTTTTTCAAAATTACAAACTTTTAACCGGTAAAAAGTCAAATTGATTACAAATATCATTGATTAGAACCTAGTAGGACTAAAAGATGTGATTTTCTGAGTCTAAAATGGTTAAAATCATGGATATTTGTAAGGATGGTGGCCGACTCATTCGAATCTGTTCGTGGCTTGATTCGAGTTTGTCATTAAACTCGAATGGCCATTAAACTCGAATTTGTCATCAAACTCGAATATATGTTCATTCGAATCTGATTGTTCGAGTTTGTCATTTTATTTAAATTACTTAATTTAAATTTTTAACTTAAACATGTAGAAATTCATATGTGTTGGATTTTGTGCTTACACAAGTTCAAAATAAAACAAATTTGAATTTAAACAAGTTTATTCATTTTTAATAATTCTAATATTTTATCTATTGTGCAGACATGGCGGACAGAGTGTTTGTTCCTAAGCATAATATGGTCATTCCCCCTGACCATAATATCCCGGAAGCATATGCTTTCCACCAGATGGTGGATTTCCTGGTGGAGTCCAGGATCTCCTTCGCACTATCCCATAACATCCAAATCGTTATTCCCTATGTGCGGCAATTTTATGAACATTTGCAAGTCGATTGTACTGTCACCCCAACAGTACTAAGGACAAGGATAGCTGGACAACCGTTGGTATTTTCTGCTGATATGTTACGTCAAGTTCTGCAGTTGGGAACTCAGGAGCAAGAGAATGGGCCTATAGATTTCACTTTAAGTATTAGGCAGGGTGCCTTTGTAAGGATGGGATATAGTTTGGATGTTACTAAGACATCCTATATGAAGAGTGGGCTCATTGGGCAATGGCGATATCTGGCCCACGTTTTCATGGTATGCTTCGCAGCGAAGAAAGCGGGATTTGATTATATTGTATCGAAGATCCAATCAGGGATTATCGCATTGGTTTATAATCGGCGTTTCAGTTTTTCAGAGATGTTTTTCTCCGAGTTCGTCATGATGCTCATCAGGCATTTTCTGCCAAATCTGCCGCAGCTGAACGACATTCAGAGCATTGCAGTCATAGATAAGAGAATCTTTGCCGATTGCTCCGCTGCCCGAGGAAGTTTAGCTGTCCTGATAGAGACACCTTTATTTGGTGCTATAATCTATCCGAATTTTGTGGCCCCTCAAGATGCCAACTGGGCAGGGGCAGTGGAAATTCCGCAGAGACAGCCACAGCAACAACAGCAACAACCGCGCCCTCCACAACAGAGGAGACGCCAAAGACCTTCTGCGAGTCAAATTCAGGCAAAGAGGCCTTCCACTAGTCAAGTTCAAGAGCCACAAGAGGCTGGACCTTCAAGTACACCAGCAGTATCTATTCCGACATCTGATCAGTTATGTCAAACACTGCATGAGATTTGGGAAGCTGGTCCAAATGCCAATGAAGAAATAACAGCAGCGTTAGTTGGAGAAGTGCTAGTGCCTCCGGAAGGAGAAGATGATGTCCTTAGGGAAGTTGATGAATATCAACCTGAGCAAATAGGTAATGACGTGTCATCTTCAGCTACTGAATCTGAAGATATGGATGATATAGAAGTTGAAGTTCCAGAGTCTGTCACTATAGAACCATCCATCCAGATAGGAACTTATGGATCGCGATTAGTGGTGTCTGAAGAAGCTTCACGGCGACGAGCATCTCGGGAGTCTGATGACTCTGGTTTTGAGGAAGAAGAAGTTGCTCCATTATTGACAAGACAAAGGGCTAAACGTCATCGTTTTATGCAGGGAGCTACCTCAGCTTCTGCTGCACAGCCTGAAATATCTCAACCTCCACCTACTCAATCTACCATTCCACCATCACCACCACCTGTTGAACCGTACATCCCATCACCAATCATACCAACCCCAATACAATCCATTCCATCAACCTCTCAGAGATTTTCTGAGCCGAAGAGCAGAGTTGACTTCCAGCATATTCAAATATTTGGGTTGACAACGGCTCTCAGCGAAATACAAAAGCATAATGCCCAACTGGATATCGAGAATGCCGAGCTGAAGAAGGTTGTGGGCAAGGTACAGGAAGAGAACATGGAGCTGAAAACATTTGTTGCTGATCAAGCAGCCGAAATAAGATCGATGCGCTCCCTGATTGAGCAATTAATGCAAAATCTAAAGGCTCAGGGGGAGACAAGCTGCAGGGATCAAATAGAGCTGCCCAGGGATGAAGATAAGGATGGTGATAATGACGACAATGATCCCAGCGCGCAAAGAGATGAGCCAGTAGATTTTTCCGCTGCTCAGCATGCTGAAATTCAGGGGGAGCCAGGTCAATCGGGAACTGAAGGTGGTGAGGCAAGTTCATCAAAAGCCACAGAATGTGAAGTTCGTGAGATAATTGAAGCATTGATGGACATTGATGAAGATCCTCTAGAGCTTGAATTCGATTTTGAAAATGATATAGAAGATCTAGAAGAAGGAGAGTTTGTTCCAGATGATATTGCTGATTGGAAGTCAGATGAGGAGGTTGTGATACAAAAAATGTTGCATCATCGGCCTCAAATAAAATTGAGACTTTTCCGTTGCCTAGGCCCAAAACCAAAGCAACGGTCAAAAAGGTCTCAAAAAGACAAAAACCAAAGGCAATTTCAGCGCCTAAGGTTCCAAAGCCCAATAAATCCAATCTTCAATGGATTCCAAAGGGTTATGCATCCGGACCACACACAAATGCTAAATGGGTTCCTAAAACTGTACACGTGCCATATAAATCTGGAACTCCTAACAAAAAGGGACCCATATTGAGGTGGGTACCCAAAGTTGTGTGATCTTTATGCAGATGGTTCTTGGTTCCTTATGATCAAGACCCGTTCTTCAATGAAATGTCTTCTAGTTACCATAGACTAGGACCCATTCTTTTTCTTGTCGGTTGTGCTTAAACCGACACGTTTGGCTTCTGTGCACACAGCCCAGGACCCGGTCTTAACTAATCATGTTTTCTGAACATCTCAGTTGAGAACACGGTTTGATTGTCAATTAAAAATGGATGTGTTTGAATGCATATAGATTTTCATTGTACAGATTTATTTGCTTTTCAGGCTGAGTCCATTTGGTATATGGATTCGGGTTGCTCCAAGCATATGACGGGAAGGAGAGAATTGATGTCCAACGTAGTTGAACAGTATTGCGGAACGGTAAAATTCGGAAACAACCATATGGCTCACATCAAAGGATACGGGGACTTAGTTCTACATAATCTGGTCATCAAGGACGTTGACTATGTTGAGGGGTTATCACATAATCTTTTTAGCATAGGACAGCTCTGCGACAAAGGACTAGAGGTAACTTTTAGAGCTAAGAACTGCAGTGTAAAGAGTATGGATGGAAAAGAAATCCTAACAGGTTCCCGAAACTCTAACCTCTACACCATTGACGTAGCCAAGCTAATAGTGAAGGATAACATTTGCTTATTATCAAAAGCCTCTTCAGAAGACTCTTGGTCGTGGCATCGAAGATTATCCCATTTGAACTTTGACAATATCAATAAGTTGGCTGCGAAACAATTGGTTAAAGGTCTTCCTGAATTGCGCTTTGAAAAGGACCATCTGTGTGGAGCTTGTGAGAAAAGAAAGATGAAACGATCATCTCACAAACCAAAGCCCGAACCATCAACAACAAGAGTATTGGAGTTACTTCACATGGATTTATAAGGACCGATGCGTACTCAAAGCATAAACGGGAAACTATATGTGTTGGTTATGGTTGATGACTATTCACGATATACCTGGGTCAGGTTCTTGCGTTCCAAGGATGAGACAGCTCAAGAAATCATAGATTTTATCAAGAGTATCGAGACCCAACAGCAGCTGTCAGTGCAATCAGTCAGATCAGATAACAGCGAGTTCAAGAACTCGGCAGTTGAGGGCTTCTTTCGATCCAAAGGTATTCATCATCAATACTCTGCTGCTCGAACACCTCAACAAAATGGGGTCGTGGAAAGGCGTAACCGTACGCTTGTGAATGCAGCCCGTACAATGCTCACATACTCGAAGTTACCTCCGTTCTTATGGGCCGAAGCCGTATCAACAGCCTGCTATACACAAAATCGCTCCATTATCCATAAGCGCTTTAACAAAACTCCTTACCAACTCTTTTTGAATAAAGTACCATTTATCAAGTACTTACGCGTATTTGGTTGCAGGTGCTATGTGCTGAACGACAAAAACAACCGCGGGAAGTTTAACGAAAAGGCGGATGAAGCAATCTTCATTGGATACTCATCCAACTCGAAGGCCTATCACGCATTCAATACCCGAACCAGAACAGTCAATGAAAGTGTGCATGTCACATTTGATGTGTTGGCTGAACTGGCACCCGAAGTTGATCGATCAGGACCTCGCATTACTCAAATTCCTAGAGACTCTTCTAATAACCCCATTTCTTTCTTCTTCTGATTTGGTTAATTTGTTTGAACCTTTTTATGTTGAATTTTTCGGTCCTAACGCTAGTGTGTATAATGTTGTCAATAATGTAGGTAATCCTTCCAGTTCAACTGCACCACAAAGTTTCTCCGCTCCATCTTCATCAACATACCCTCATCCATCTACATCATCCACCGACACATCCGCAGTTGAATCTACTCCTCTAATACCCTCACATATAATACCAACCATCCTTCCTTAACCTGAACACTCGGAAATCGAACCGGAACCAATGGTACCATCATTTGAAACCATTGATCATGAATCTTCATCCATCCCCACATTAACCACTGAGGTTCCATCCCGAGCACCCCTTCCACACGAGATTAAATGGACCCGAAGTCACCCAACAGATCAAATCATTGGTGATGTGTCAACAGGAGTCCAAACTCGTAGGGCGTCTGCTAATGAATGTCTCTTCGCATCCTTCCTTAGTATGATAGAGCCCGCTCGTGTGGATGAAGCCCTAACCGATCCAGATTGGATAGTTGCAATGCAAGAGGAACTCAACCAGTTTGAACAGCTAAGAGTATGGCGGTTAGTTCCCAAACCAAAAGACCGTACAGTGATCGGAACAAAGTGGATTTTTAAGAACAAACGAGATGAGAACGGAATTGTGATAAGGAATAAAGCAAGACTTGTTGCCAAGGGCTACCGACAACAAGACGGGATAGATTATGACGAGACCTTCGCTCCAGTTGCACAGATCAAAGCAATCAGAATCTTCTTGGCGTACGCGGCACACAAAGATTTCAAAAATGTGCAAGATGGACGTCAAGACTGCCTTTCTAAACGGTGAACTTAACGAGGAGGTGTATGTTAAACAACCACAAGGCTTTGTTGACGCACATAAACCTGACCATGTTTATGTGCTAGATAAAGCCCTCTATGGTTTAAAACAAGCACCTCGAGCATGGTATGATAGTCTTTCCAATTTCCTTATTTCTGCCGGATTCTGTAATGGTGTGGTGGACACAACACTGTTCACTAAAAGGGAAGGCCCACATATAATGCTAGTACAAATATATGTCGACGACATTATATTTGGATCTACTGACAGTAATTTTTGTAAGGATTTTTCAGTCCGAATGGAGTCCAGGTTCGAGATGAGTATGATGGGAGAAATGAACTTTTTCCTTGGATTACAAGTCAAACAACTTGTGGATGGGATTTTTGTGAACCGGTCAAAATATACTCTTGACATTCTCAAGAAGTATAAGTTAGACTCTTGCACGAGTATCGCAACTCCCATGGCCTCCAACTGTAAGTTAGACACCGATCCTTTTGGGAAAAGTGTCGATAATACCACTTACAGAGGGATGATAGGATCCTTACTACTTGACTGCTAGTAGGCCGGATATAATGTTTTCAACATGTCTTTGTGCTAGATTTCAGGCCGACCCAAAAGAATCACACCTAACTGCGGTAAAACGCATATTCCGTTATCTTAAGGGTACACCCGAACTTGGTCTATGGTATCCAAAGGGAACCGATTTCAATCTTACCGCTTTTTCAGATGCTGATTTTGCAGGTTGTAGAGTTGAAAGAAAAAGCACGTCGGGAGGAATACAGTTCTTGGGAGATAGACCGGTGAGTTGGTCCTCCAAAAAGCAGAATTGTGTTTCCACATCCACAGCTGAGGCTGAGTATGTAGCAGCTGCAAGCTGTTGCTCTCAAGTGCTGTGGATGAGAACACAATTACGCGATTATGGATTCTCACTCACCAATATCCGAATTTACTGTGATTCTCGAAGTGCAATTGTCATCTCTTGCAATCCCGTGCAGCACTCTCGAACGAAACACATAGATATCAGGTATCATTTTATTAAAGATCACGTAGAAAAGGGAACCATTGAGTTGTATTTTGTTGGCACGGAATATCACCTTGCGGATATATTTACTAAAGCTTTAGACGAACCTCATTTTCAGTTTTTAGTATCCCATATCGGCATGTTGAATCCGCCTTCCAATTAAATTATAGATATTATCTTAAATAATTCTATTTCAATCTCTCATGATTGAAATTCCTTTATTTTAGAAAATATCTGTTATTTAAATTTAAGGTTTGTGTCACAAAACTGAATCTTAAAACTTTCTTATCTGTGTACATTTTTAATAATTAATGATCCTGACAAATTGTTGTGTGAATTTTTCATCACGGAGTGGGACGCAAACATTATCCAGGTTTGTCTGTATCTTTAAGGCTAAACTTAAATAAAAAAAAGTTCACGAGCTTAATCTGAAAAAGAAAAAGAAAGGAACAGATATTTATTTGAGGGGGAATATAGTTAGGATATTAATTTTTATAATTGTTTATTTCTTTTTAATTTTTGTAGTTAAATTTCAAATTACAGGTTGACCATATTTAATTTAATTTTAAGCTTAATTTAATAGGTCAGAAAACCACAAAAAGATTTTAGTTTATTTTATTTTATCTTTAGCTTACTTTATTTTATCTTAACTTAAAAGATCAAAGAAAATAGCAAAAATATTTTATTTTATAGGTTCATGGAAAAATACAAAAAGATTTAGTAACAGTGGGCCAAATTTTTTATTAAAAATCTTGTTTTTGTTTATTTTATTAAAACCCATTTCTTTTAATTGTGTGTGTGTGTGTTAAATGAAATCCGGCGGCCCACTTGCTTCATTTGGGCGCGGATCCTATGACCCGGACCCGATCCATGCGCTATAAATAGGGTCGGTCAACCGGTCAAACCACTTTACTTCATCTTCTTCTCTCCCCCTCTCCGTCGACTTCCCACTGACCGGCCACCATTTTCACACACTCAAGCTTTTGGATTTCCATTTTTTTTCGTTTTTTCTTGCTTCATTCACCTTCGGCATCATCAGATAACATCTTTTTAACTTTATTTCAGCTTTTAACTTCATATTTTGTGTGTTTGATTTTCCATTTTTTCTTCTTTTTTATTTTCGGTTTATATACTTTTAGGTAGTTTAATGTATTAGTTTTACATAGTAGTAGTTAGATAAAATGTTTTTTACATGTTTTTAGACTAGGATCTGTAATTTCATGCATTTTTGTTAAATTTTAAATTGTTCACGTTCATAAATTGCATGAACTCATTAACTGCTGCATGCATCTTCGGACGTCCAAATTCGGACCAACACCCGAATTCGGATGTCCCACTTAGGCTAATTTTCAACTTTTTCAAAATAACTAAACTGAATTCGGACCACTGTAGATCCGAATTCGGACCACTGATGATCAGATGTCGGATCACTGTTGATCCGAATTCGGTCCTTCACATTTTTCAAAATTACATTTAAGCCTAAGTATTTCTGTACTGTTCATCCGAACTCGGATGGGATCCGAATTCTGTCCTCATCCGAATTTGTGTTCCATCCGGATTCGGTGTTTTGTCTTCATTGCATACATAACATTCCATCCGCACATCCATCCGAACTCCGACCAAAATCACAACCTCATCCGAATTCGGGCCAAATCCGGATCATCACTTACATCCATTTCGGTTCCCATCCGAATTCGGTCCTTCTTCATGAACCATCCGAATTCGGACCCCAACATCCCCTTTCATGCATCATCCGGATTTCAAGTTGATCCGAATTCGATGACACTGTTCATCCGAATTCGGACTATCCGAAATCCAACACTTAGCATTTTTAAAATTTTTTTTTTCATTTTTGCATTTTCTCTATAATTTAAAAAAAAATCAAAAAATATTTTCTTTTCGGTGCACCATTGATTAGAGTTAGGATTAGTGTTTGAGTGAAAAGGTCTTTTCTAACATCGGTCTCTTAACGATTGACTTTGGACTTTATTAGTAGAATTTTATTCTACTAACAAAGACCCGATGCTAAACAGATCAGGAAGTTTCTATTTCACACTTATCTAGACTTCACATCAATGCCTTATCATTTAAAGTCTATTTATTCTAACTTTGATGCACCTTTGCAGGATGATGGAACCGGCAGTTAACCTAACCATTCCCCATCCCCCCATCCAAAATAATAACGCACAACTCTCAGAACAATCTATCCTCCCCAACGCCGAGTTTGTCGAGTTTATTCCACACAACTGGCAGCTCGACGTCTCCATCCAAACCAAAGAACCCCAAACCCTGGCATTCGACGTCCTCATTCACCACCCCATCTATTACGCTTTATCCACCGCAATCGCTGTTCCCCAAATTTATCTGCAACAATTCTGGAACAGATTGCAGTATGTCCCTGACTCCGAACCCCATTTTACATCCACCATCGACTGTGTTCCAGTCAAAATCACCATACCCGCCATATGCCATATCCTTCATCTACCCGCTGAATTCTACCTACCATCCCGCGATCAGTTTGATCCCAACCCATCCATCCCCGAAACCCTAGCTGAAATCCAAACCCTGGGTTATGATGGCCCTCTCTCCAAACCCTCAGATTTCCGCACAAAAAATCTTCAATCTCACTGGCGGATCCTCTTTGATGTTATCAACAAGTGCTTCACCGCGAAGCACTCCGGCCACGACTCCGCATCGGCCCAGGTACTAGCCATGTTCACCGGCTTTGCCTTTGACCGACATGTAGATTATGCTGCTTTCCTCTACGAGGAATTAAGACGAGTCCATGTGGAGAGGGGAACCAAGAAAGGAAGAAAATACATACCTCTCCAACGGTTTCTGCAGCTCATCATCCAGTATGCCATGGACAATGATGACGATATCCACGAACGTCCTGAGGCAGACGTCTACCCCACTGTGGCAATTCAAAAGCTAACTCTGCCAAATGGGGCCCCTACAGTGCCAATAATGACAATTCCACTATCTCTGCTACTGAAGGCAAGGGAGTTGGAACGGGTTAGGGCGTACATTAAAGAGTTTTACCCGGATGAGTCTCAGTCAGAACCGACTGAGACTAGCCAATTCGAAGGTGAGGCCAATATGTGGGTCTAGGTGAGAGGGAGCTCAGGTGGAAGTTCAACAATCTGTGGGTCTAGGTGAGAGGGAGCATGTGGTTGTGAGCGAGGGAGCAGGTGGTGAGGTGGCAGAGACGGCGGACTCAGAACAAACCGTCTTTGTCGTGCGAGCAAGAGATATTCCATCCGAGGGTGAACTAAGCCCAATCAGCCGGACTTCCCGTCATAAGACCGTCAGTCCAACGGTCGATATCACCACCACCACCCACTTGGTTTCCCCTCAAAGGGAGTCCACTTCATTCCACGGGGATATCGCACATACACCATCGCCCTCTCATTCGGAGAGTGGCGATGTTGAAAGAGGTCACACTCCTCCCCACGTGACCGCACTTCCTTCATTCACAATTCCACCCCCCCATATCAACACAACGCACGATGCCTCCGTGGCATCCCCAAGAGCTGCCTCCGTGGCAGCTCCTCAAACTTCCGGATCTGAGCGTCCTACACAGGAACCAGAAATGACGGAAGGAAGACCGGGAGTGGCTCAATCACCGCCAATCACTTCCGGCCATCTCCCTATCAATTTGGAGATGTTAACGGCAGCTCTACGTGCTGCCGACGTGATTACCCGGGCTGACCTGGATGCCCAAAAGGAGGCTGCCGAGGAACGTCACACCGCCCTTCTCTCAATTATAAAGGGTAAGGGTGTCGCTTCCGAAGCTGGCCCTCCACCAGGATCTCATTCAGTTCAAAACCAGATCGCGGAGCTCTCGGACAAGATTGATGTGCTTACACGTCTAATCCTTCAAGTCCAGGAGCAGATTAATTCCAGAATGGACCGCCTAGAGTCTACAGTAATTGAACTCCAGTGCCGTCCTCAGGCAGAGGCTCCGAAAGGAAAACATGACAACCAGGACGACCCTGATCGTCATGAGGGGGAGAAAAGACAGAAAGTTCATTCTGAGGACCAAATGCTGCTCATAGGGGGAGCAGAGACCTAAGGGACAGAGTTTCAGGGGTCAGGGGAACAGATGCAGGAGGCTCAGGAATACTTAATGATAGAAGACGAGCCCATGTTTGAGGGTCCAGCTCCACTTGATCCGATGACAGCTATGGTAGAGTTCGAGGAAGCTCATGAGAAAGTTGAAATAATATTGGTATCTGATTCAGACTCCGATATTGACGACAGCGAACCCTTAATAATTCCAAAGCCTGAACCCGAATCTCCAACGAAAAAATCTTCATCCTTTTCCTTTGACTTCCTAAACTCACCACCACCAGCCCCTCAAGAAGAAATCCTTTCATCTATTCAAGCTCCCCAGTCACTCAAAGAATCTCATATTGTCCTAAGCCCTCCAAGATTCCCAAGCCATCCTCCAGTCCAACAAACCTAACAACCAGGTCCTTCAAACCAAAAGGGTCGATTGCTATGATGAAACTCCAGAAGGACCTGGTGTTTATAGGAAATTAGACATATTCTGGGTAGGTCAATATTCAAAAGGTGACGTCCAAAAATTTTGCCTCAAGAAGAAAAGGACAAACTTCGACAAGAACGGTGGGGGACTATCATAAAGATTCTTGAAGCTAAAAGGTCTGAAATCGAAGAACCCCCCGTTCAGGGCCTCAAAGAATTCCTACAGAAGTTTCCCCCGGAGCAGTTTCAGATACCGTACTTAGAAGAGAGATTCAAAATGGTATTCAGAAATAAGCCTGGATCCTTCAGCAGACGCCTACCTATGGAACTTACAAATGTAACCAAAGCTGAACAGGCCGAATACTATCAACTAATGCTCCAGGAAAGAAGGTCAAAGGTCTCAAAATCGAAGATAAAGAAACTCCAAACCATAACCATGTGCAAAAGAGCCAAAGTCTACTATCCTTCTTTTCATGTAGAACGAGAAGATGGCACGGCTGATGACATCTTCGAGAATGACCTAGACTTCATAAGTGCGGACGACGTTGAGTTTTTACACAACTGCTTAAAAAATCGCATCAAAAAAGGTCTGTCCCACATGACTGCTGTAGGTGCCCTAGTTCGAAGCATGAACCGCCGCTCGATCATTATGTGCCTCAGAGACTTCCAGATGGCGATCGAGAGCGCGTTGGTTAAAGTGGGCCTACGAGCACCAGAACAAGACAGCTTCCTCCTAGCCCATCATCCAGCCTACAGAGTTATACTCTCTGGAGACCCCGGTGTCATTTTTGTCAATTACAAGGGCTACAAAAGGTTCATGCGCTTTGAGGATCTCCCCTGTTACTCCGACGGTACTCTTAGATTGGTTAGAGCTGCGCTTACTCAGAAAGTTCAAGACTTTGATGCTCAACCAGATCCAGAACAAAGAGGCTCACCGAAGGAAATTCAGGACACCCTCAGCGGCATTGAACTCCTGAACGAAAGTCTTCATTTGAGACAAGTGACCAGACGCTTTGACGTCATCCTTGGACTCCGAGAATCAACAGATCATGCCAGAGTTCCAGGACCTCCTAAATGATTTAAAAGGGGGAGATTGTTAGACATTTAATTTCGATCATAGGGAGTTATTTTGTAATAATTATTGTCTTAGCATTTAACTTTGTATTTGTTTCCTTGTAACTTATTTCTATGTAAAAGTCTAGGGGGCAATTGTGTCAATGCCCCATAGATAATTAAATGGAGCTATAAAAGCTCTTAGGGTTACTTTATTGAAAGTCACAGTTGAACAAATTGAATATTACATTGTAGCTGCCACTTTCATTCTCTCTAACATTCATATTGTCTTCTTCATCATTTTCCAATTATTGAGAATTGTTTTTTCTTGGGATATGATAAAGAATCATCAAAGGTGCTCAAACATACGGGATTACATATTCTACACGTGTATGTTCGAAAAACGGTGGGAAAACCTCGAGGAATAGGAAGAAATTCGAATTGTCGGTAAATTCGAGAATAAGTTCGAGATCGCCAGAGTCAAGTTCGAGAAGGTAAATTCGAGGGTAGGTGTCTTAAATGATGTACTGTTGACCTATTTATATCAACTACATTCGAACTTAGCTTAAGTTCGAACTACCAGCTAGTTCGAAGGTAACTTCGAATTTGTCTGGATTTCGAACTTAAGTTAAAATTTTGAAAATTCTTGAATAAAATTCAACTTTTTCATGTAACGGGATTTTTCCAACTTTGCAAAGGCATTCACACTAAGCAACAATTTTCACGCAATATTTTAATTCTTCATCCAAAAATGCATCCTAGTAACTATGAACTTTTTCCTACTTAAAGTAATATAAAATAAAAATAAAAATAAAAATAAAAAAATAAAACAAAATAAAATAAAATAAAATAAAGTAAATTAAAATTAAAATTACTCAAAAGTGTTAGGATACATTTTAGTTGATGGAAGTCAAAGTAAAGGGTTTATCTTGTAAATAGTTAATAGTTGTGTAGATGTGTATAAATAGAAAGTTTGACTTTCTAAATAGAAAGAGATCTAATATTTCACGTTTTGCACACATAGTATTCAAAAACGGTTACTGACTTTTGGAAGATCATATCATCATTTTGTAATCGACATTTTGGGAATATAATCATTCGGTTAGTTTTGATTACTATTATTTTTCTTATTATTGAAGTGTTAATTCATTGATATAGAAACTGTAAATCACAATTGGTATCAGAGACTTTAGGGGTGAAATTTTGATTCTAAAATTGAATTTTACGAAATGATTAACTGGTCTTGATATTTTTTCGAAAAACCCTAAAATCACCAAGGGTTTTCAATCTGTTGATCTTACACTGTGAAATTTGGATCGAAGGTATAGGATCACTAGACGATTCAATTGAATATAAACTTGTTTTGATTCATCAAACACGGCAAAAGATCTAGAGATTTTTGTAAAATTTTGAAAACCTCAAAGTTTTTCATTGTTTCATTGCAAAAGTCAAGTATAGATCTATTTTTGGACAAAAGTGTTTCACAAAAAGTGTTTGTAATCAAAATCCTCACCTTCGATTTCAATTTGAGTGAAAATGGCCAAATTTTTCGAATTAATTTGAATTTCAGACTTGAATAATCTGAAAAGTTAAGAAACTCGAAATACACATAGTTTATGTGCAATTCGAGTTGGATAACTTTGTAAATCGAGTTGACAACAAGTGTCAATCAAGTTGGATCTAATTTGATTCGAGTTTACTTGATTAATCAATCGAGTTGCATCTTAGTTGATTCGAGTTGAATTGATTAATCAATCGAGTTGAATTTTAGTCAATTCGAGTTTCCTCTCAATTACATTTGAGTTTAACACTAGTAAAGTTGAATTTCATTCGAGTTTATTAAGAATTCGAATTTAATTCGAGTTTCACATTAGAGTGATTCGAGTTTCACTCTAACATTCGAGTCTCTCAAACTAATTCGAGTTTCACTAAGGCTGATTCGAGTTTTATACAAAACTCATTCGAGTTTTACATAGCCTTATTCGAGTTTCTCTAAGGCTAATTCGAGTTTTATACAAAACTCATTCGAGTTTTACATAGCCTTATTCGAGTTTCATCAAACATCATTCGAGTTTTAAAGAAAAATACTTCGAGTTTCACTCAATTTAATTCGAGTTTCATACAAACATTATTCGAGTTTTGCAACATATCATTCGAGTTTTGCAACATATCATTCGAGTTTTGCAACACGTTATTCGAGATTTACAAAACATCATTCAAATCTATTCAGTGTTTGATTCAAGGTGATTATTGCTACTAACAAGTTACTTTGTTATAGATTCAAGTTGATCATTTGATACTAATCTTTGTTTCAAAGGTTGATCAATTTTCAACTGTTGATCAACAATTTCAACTTCAATCAAAGTTCATCAGATCTAGGACAATTTCAAAAATATCAGTCAAAATGTCAAAGGACGCTCTAGCAATGGGATCAGAAACCAAACCCCCTATTCTTTACAGGGGAGAATACATCCAAAGGAGGGAACGGTTTCTAGAATTCATAAGCTTTCATGATCTGTCAGAAGAGATGCTGAAATCCTTAACAGAAGGACAAGCCACATTCATGGAAATAATCCCTGGAGTACCTACCGGTAATCCCCCGATTCCACCAAGGACAGTTGATGTTACCAACCTGACTGAGACTCAAAAGAAAAGAAAACTAGGGGATAAAACTGCCAGGAAATTACTACTGATCTCAATCCTAATTGATATTTACACATGCCTCACAAACACAAAAACTTCCAAATCTATATGGGATGAAGTGTGTAAACTGATGAGGGGATCTGACGGAGCTGCAACAAACAGAGCTAGAAACAGCCTGATGACATTTGAAAATTTTAGAGCTCGTGAAGGAGAACTACTAGAAAACACTTACCTAAGGTTTGTGAGTTTGGTAAGTGAAATGAAAAGAAATGGAGTGACAAAGTCCAATCTGGACATAAATGTCAAGTTCTTAAACGTTTTGAACCCTGAATGAGAGAAATATGCCTTGATTATCCAGCAGACAAAGGACATAGAAGAAATGGATTTTCATATGATATTTGAGAACCTCAATAACTACCAGGAGGTTGTGTTGAGGAAATTATCAGGCAAGAAAAAAGCCGAGAAAGAAACTGCTGACCCATTGGCTCTACTGGCAGAAAAGAAGTAGAAATATAAATTGAAAAAGGAGAAAAGAGCGGTAGTCAGCAGTACCTCTTCCGAATCAGAATCCTCCGATTCATCTGCAGATTCTGAGATTGAAGAAATAATTAAGCAGATAGCACTGCTAACCAAAGCGTTTCAAAAGAAGTTCTACAGAAAGCCAACCAACAATAAGATGCGCTACAAGACTGGCTCGAGAAAAATTGAGAAGAACGACAAATATGAAAAATCTGGAGAAAGCAGTGGAAGAAAGACTGACAAATATGACAAATCAGACAAGTCAGCGAAGAAAGATTCAGAGCAGAAATGTTATAACTGTGGAAAACCAGGTCATTTTGCCCGTGAATGTAGACTTCCAGTAGTCAAAAACTCTGACTACTATACAAAAAAGGCTCTCTTAGCCAAAGAAAAGGAGTCTGGAAAAGCTCTTATGGCGGATGTTGGTACACCTTGTGTGACGATAGCAGTCTAAGTATAGTTGGCATTTTGTGTAAGTCAAATTACATAATATTGAATATTGGCTAGTGTTTGACATATGTGATTTTGTGTGTTTGATATTTATTGTTTGTATGTTTGAACTTGGTATAACGTATTACAAGAAGTTCAAACATAAAGATCAAAGATATATTCAAACATAAGTTAAATCATATGTTCAAATAGAAGTGTGAAAGTAGAAATTCGAATTTGATATAAATTCGAATTTGTACATACTGGTAAATTCGAATTTGTCAAGTGGACAAACTCGAATGGGCCTTGGGCCTGATTCAAGTTTGTCCTAAGACAAACTCGAATTGGTCAGTATAAATAAGGATTAACTCGAATAATTATAGGACTTTTGCAGAATTTCGGAGTGTGATTAAGCAAAGGTGATCTCGAGTTTACTAGTATTCAGAGAGTGTTTTCGAAGAGAATCATCGTGTAGGTACGTTCGTAGTCGTTCGTATAACGCTGTGGTAGTCTCCGTGTTTCGTGCGTGTGATCTTACCGTCAAGCCGCTAACGAGGATTCCGCACTCGTTGGACGGTGTCGCGTCTAGATAGATCCATGAGTTTCAAGACCTTACAAGTGGTATCAAAGCCATTGGGGTGTTCTTGGTGTTCTTCGTGTTCATAAGCAACATCCTAGGTTTCTTGACATTTTGGACGGTTAATCTCACGATTTTTGAGGTTTTTCGAGCTTATCAAATCAGATTTCGGGAAATACTTTGTTGTAGTTCAAGTTTTTGACCAAAATCAGTATTTTTACTTGTAAAAACATTGATTTAATCTGAAAAACTTGAAAAAACTCGAAGTATTAGCCGTTTTCGAATTTGCGGCGCTCGAGTTTAGTAAGGGAGTATTAGGGTTTGCTCATTTCGAGTTTGACTGAAAATGCGCTCCTTTCGAGTTTCCTTAAAGTTTGCTTCGAATTTGGCCATTTCGAATTTGCTTGGGGTTTCGACTTTAAACTAAAGTCGAATTAGGGAATTCGAATTTAGTGGACCTTCGACTTTGACATTAATTTCGATTTTAGCTGGATTTCAAACTTATATTCGAATTTAATTCCAAACAGGTTTAAATTTAATTAGATTCGAATTTACCTATATTCGAAAGAATTAATTTAAATTAATTTCGAATTAAATTAATTAAGTTTGAATTCAAATATATTTGAAACAATGACAAGTCTGCAGAGGTTTATGGAGATGGATCACGAGGTTGGAAAGGCGAATTCACCACCGAAGTTAATGAAAATTGAGGATTATTACTGGTGGAAGGATAGGTTTGCCGACTTCACGAGGTTTAATGATATGCGAATGTGGCTTTGTATCGATGAATGATACATTCCACCTACAGCTGAGGTTGAAGGACGACAAAAGGTTGTGCCGTATTCAAAGATGAACGATGACGATAAAAAGCTGTATGAAGCCGAGAACCGTGCAATCGCTATCATTAGAATGGCGTTAGCTCAAGAGATCTTACACACTTTCCGTAACCAGAAGACAGCAAAAGAGCTGTGGGATGCGTTAGAGAAATGGTGTGCAGGTAACCCGAGGGTCAGAAAGAATCGAATGGAAATGCTCAAGCAGCAGTTCGCGATCTTCAAAGCCTTGAAGAACGAAAAGCCAGATGAGACTATTACACGATTTTACCATTTGCTAACTGAGTTAGACATCCACGACGTGGAGTATAGTGAAACAGAGAAGATTAACAAGATTCTGGATGCTTTACCAGCCAAATGGGAGATGTATGTGGTCTTAATAAAGCATGATGAAGATAAATTCTATACTCTTACTCTAGACAGTCTTATCGGAACGCTGAGGGCATATCACTTTGAGTTGCTGAAGAAGGAAACGGATTATGACCAAGTTCAAGATCCTGCTATGTACTTTGGGAAATCAAAACCTTCAGTGGCAACTGAATTGAAGACCGCTACAACATTCTTCTCGGGAGAGACATCGACACTGGCTGAAACAGAAGACTCAGTGAGTAGAGCTTTCTTAGGGTTTGCTAGACCAGAAGAAAAGCAGCATCAGGCTACCGTGGCATCTACGTCTCAAGGGTATTCAAAGATGCCTATGAGCGCAAAATCGGATGAAGACCATCTGAATATGTTGGCTTCATTCGTGGCAGATTACGGCAATTGCGTTCACGGCAAAATTAACGATCCTGCGTTTTGGGATGAGGATTAGGATTAGGTAGACCCTGATGATCTTGAAGAAATGGATCTGAAATGGCAACTGGTCATGGTAACTCAAAGAGTTAAAAGGTTCATCAAAAGGACGGGTAGAAACCTCAACGTTATTAAACAATAAGATTGGGTTCGATAAGTCCAAGGTTAAGTGTTACAACTGTCAGGGGTTAGGACACTTCGCTAGAGAGTGTCAGAGACCGAAAGTAGAGAACTACCAGGGACAGTTTCAGAATCAATCACAAGGGCGATATCTACCGAGTAGTTCAACCAGTCAGGCGAATATTGCTGGTCTGTTATCCAATGTCACATCAGACAGACAGCTAAATGGAACTTATGACTGGAGTACACATCCAGAATCGAATGCTAGAGCCTTTTTGGCTGATGTGACTGAGACTGGAAGTGATGGAGCAGAGGAGACGACAGGGGACATCAGTCAGAATGAAAACAGTCCGATGTGGGTAGAAAAGTCAGACGATCAGACGATTCTGGAGTTCGCCACATAGATGGCCAACGTGGAATCAGCCATGCCAAGGTAACTCTGAACTTTTCTATTTTTCATGATTTATGTGTTTTAAGTACTACGTCTAACGATAGGTTAAATATAGTACTAGAATCACATCAAACCATATCTGCTCAAAATGAATCATTAAAATTAGATAATGCTAGCCTAGTAGACATAAAGCAAGATCTTAGGGATAAGCTTAAGGCTGATGCACAGGATGTTATAGTACTAAAGGACAAACTGAGCGAACAATGTGTTAGGTTAGAACTAATGTACGAACATGTTGAGGCATTAACCAAGGAGCCTAAATCCAAAGAAGTAGAGCTAGCCGAGTCTATGGTAAAGGTAGCTGAGGTCAACAGTAAACTTGAAAAGTTTAGGAACTCATCTCTTAACCTAGGGAAAATCTTAGATACACAATGTCAGTCTAAGAAGCCTGTAGGTCTAGGATATCATGAGAGTCCTCCACCTTTCAACGATAACTATATACCTCAACCTCAGGAGAAAACTGAGAAATCAGTGTAATCAGAGGAAATATCGGAACCAGTGTCTGAAATTGCAAAGGAAAATGAAACTAAGGTGACTGCTAATAATATCAAGATTAAGAAGGTTAAATTTGTGTCATCCTCTAGTGATACACCTGTAGGACAACACAGAATTGACTTTAATGATCAGGAGGACGAACCAGTCGCTATAGTTGAAACAAAAGAACCAGACACTAGTGAGACACATAAGTCAAAGGGCACTCATAAAAAGTCAATTGACAAAATGTCTTGCTTTAGATGTCACGAAAAGGGGAATGTTGCGTCTAGCTGTCCACATAGGAAACTAGAAGTGTGGGAGTTAGTTCAGTTACCTCGAGGAGAAATAGCAATAGGAACCAAATGGGTTTTTAAGTGCAAAAGAGATGATCGGGGTATAGTCACTCGCAACAAAGCAAGACTGGTGGTAAAGAGTTTCAACCAAGAGGAAGGAATCGATTACAATGAAGTGTTCGCGCCAGTGGCAAGGTTGGAGGCAATTCGTTTGATTCTGGCTTTCGCTTCCTTGAAGGGTTTTAAAGTCTATCAGCTAGATGTTAAGAGAATTTTCCTCTATGGGAAAGTGAAGGAACTGGTGTATGTGGAACAGCCGCCCGGGTTTACAGATCCAAAATATCCAGACAGAGTATATCGGTTAGATAAGGCTTTGTATGGATTACATCAAGCACCGAAGGCGTGGTACGAGACTCTATCCAACCATCTTTTAGACAACGGGTTTGAAAGAGGGAGAATAGATAGTACGCTGTTCGTGAAGCGAAAAGGGGAACATTTCATCTTGGTACAAGTGTACGTCGATGATATCATCT
The DNA here is from genome assembly GCA_020465985.1 of Centrapalus pauciflorus. NCBI lineage: Eukaryota > Viridiplantae > Streptophyta > Magnoliopsida > Asterales > Asteraceae > Centrapalus > Centrapalus pauciflorus. Next base: position 690,591 of record JAANYP010007010.1, on the reverse strand, counting down.
TTGGATCATCAGACGAGCAGATGTGCAAAGATTTTGAGAAGGTGATGAAGTCGAAAACTGAGATGAGTTCAATGGGAGAGTTAAACTTCTTTCTGGGTTTGCAAGTCGAACAAAGGAAGGATGGCATGTTTATTCATCAGACGAAGTATGTCTACGACATATTAGAGCGCTTCAGGATGGAAGGAACAAAGCTGACAGCTCATTTCAGCACGCCGATTCAAGTAAATCACAATCTCGGACCGGGTACAGAAAGTGATACCGATGTGGATCCGACGTTATATCGGGCCATGATTGGGTCACTTATGTATTTAACTGCTTCAAGACCTAATATAATGTTTGCTGTATGTATTTGTGCTAGGTTTCAAGCTAATCCAAAGGAGATGCACATGAAAGCTGTGAAGCGGATTCTACGATACCTCAAGTCGAAACTGAAGCTGGGACTTTGGTATCACGCAGAGGGCGATCTGGAATTGGAGGCGTTCACGGATTCAGACTATGGAGGATGTAGCTTGACTCGCAAGTCAAGAACTGGATATTGTCAGTTCCTAGGAGGGAGGCTCGTTTCCTAGCAATGCAGGAAACAGACTTCGGTAGCCATGTCAACGTGCGAGGCCGAATATGTTGCTGCTGGTAGTTGCTGTTCACAGGTTCTGTGGATACAACAACAATTGCGGGATTATGATTTGACTTACACTCATACGCCTATTAGGATAGACAACCAGTCAACAATTGCAATAACTAATAATCCAGTTAAAGATAATAAAACCAAGCACATAGACATAAGACACCGTTTTATACGTGATTGTGCTGAAAAGAACTTAATCAAGCTGGTAAAAGTGGCAACGGATGATAATAATGCAGATTTATTTACCAAAGCTTTTGATAAGTCACGTTTTGAGTATTTAATTCAACTAAACGAAATGCGAAATCCAGAGTAAATTGACCTTAGTTGAGTTTATTTCCTTTTATAGCAGTAAATTTTCTTTCTTTTTATAGTAAGTTTAGTAGCTTAGGATAGTTTCCTTTTATAGAAAGTTAGTAGGTTATTTTATTTTCTTACTCCTCTTATGAAAAACAAAGGAAAAAAAAAGAGAAAACCATTAAAAAGTTCAAAAAAAAAAAAGAGAATATCAGAAAATGAGATAAGTCTTAGATGCATAGGTTCAAAGTGACGAAAATTAGCACAGTTAATACAAGCTCTAAGTGTTGAGCTTTCACACATAATACACCTAAAATTCTAAGTGTTATACATTATCTAGTTTGATATGTTGGTAGGCATAATGCATATAGGGAGTCTCAAGGCTAATAAAATATTCAAGAAAAAGTCAGACGTGTCACTAACTTAGATGTATGACCAATTGGTCTTAGTTTTTATGTTAGAGACATACAGACATTGATTCTAAATGAGGTATGCAAACTTTCTGGGGATGTATAGCAACATCAGATACATCTTAAAAAATGGAAAGAATAGAAAAATCATACTGAGTAAAGAGTCAAAACAAGTAACTCTGTTGTACGTAAGTACAGACCTATGGCCTCTGGTTTGACTCGAGTTAGCAAGATAAGTCTCTTTGTTGTACGTCGGTACAGACCTATCACCGCTCTCTTGCTAGCTTTAAAAATAAACCTTAAGACAAACTAAGACACTTTGTTGTATGTAAATACAGACCCGTGTCCGACGTTTCCCTTTTAAAGAAAGTTTGCAATACCAGAAAGTTATAATCATTGTGTGTATGCCTTGATCATAAAAGTATGTCTAAGTATGAGTCACGTAAGGTAATTTCTTGATAAATAAAAAGGCCAAGGGATATTCTGAAGTGTAACATGTTTAAAGGGAAAATAATACCAACAATCAGCTAGAAATGTATGTCACCACAAACAATCAAAGGAATCAAAAATTCCTAAGTGTGAAAGTTTGAATACTGAAAGTGCGTATTTGACACCGCTATCTGATTGAACCTTTCTTTGACTATACTCGTCAAAAATATTCTATTAAATGTTAAGTATAGGTTGTAAATTTTAAATTTAAGATAGATTAGTTAAAGTTTAAATTTTTGTTCAAAATTTTAATTTTACTTTATTTTATTAATTTATTTTATTTTATTTTTACTTCATTTTTATTTTTAAATTTTTAACTTTATTTAGGAAAAACGTCAAAGTTACTGAGGATGCATTCTTAGTTGAACACTGCGTGAAAATCTTGTGCTTAGGGTAAATGATTTTGCATAGTTTATTCTGTTACACGAAGAAGTTGGAAAAGTTGAAAAAGTTGAATTTAATTCAAAGATTTTCAAAATTTTCAAGTTAAATTCGAATTTAAACCAAAATCGAATGTATATTCGAATTTAGCAATAAATTCGAATTTGGCAGTAAAATCAAAGTAGGAAGCAAACTCGAAGGTGGTTAGTACAAATAGGTCAACAGTGACATTCATTATTCAACTACCTTCGACTTTAGTTCTTCGAGTTTATCCAGAGAGATTTCGAGTTTACTGCTTCGAGTTTGTCGTTTCGAGTTTTGCACTGTTAATCGAGTTTTTGTCCGATTGTGTTCAAGAATATTACCAAATCTAGGTATAATCAACATCATTGTACAAGATTTAGGATGTTTTTAGACTCAATTTGTGCCAAAATCGACCGATATTGAGGATTTAATGGTGTGAACTTTGTAATTCAAAATAACAAAGTTTGAACCGGTGAAACATCAATTAGTGACAAATATCTTCGATTAGAACCTATTAGGACTAATGGATGTAATTTTCTAAGTCTAAAATGGTTGAAATCTTGGAGTTTTGTTTTTTAACATACCGACATATTCGAGTTTGATCGTGGCTTCGAATTTGATCGTAGCTTCGAGTTTGTCACTAAACTCGAAGAAGCCAATAAACTCGAATGAGGGCTGTTTCGAATATGTTATTCAAATTTAACATTAAAATCGAAATATTTGCCTCAATGTTAAATCAAACTTGTAGAAATTCATATTTGTTGCATTTTGAACTTACATAAGTTCAAAATAAAACAAATTTGAATTTAAACAAGTTTATGTTTATATTGATCATCCTAATATTTTATATACTTTATTGTGCAGATATGGCGGATAGAGTGTTTGTTCAAAAGCACAATATGGTCATTTCTCCAGACCGTGAGCTGCCTGAAGCTCAGGCATCCCGCCAGATGGTGGACTTTTTTGCCGCCTCAAGGGTTTCTTATGCCCTTTCGCATAACGTCCAGATAGTGCTGCCGTATGTTCGGGAATTTTGGGACCATCTGTAGGTCGATTGTACTATTACTCCGACAGTGTTAAGGACCAGGATCGCTGGACAACCTCTCGTGTTTTCAGCAGATGTGTTACGCAGAGTCTTGCAGTTGGGTTCTGCCGAGCAAGAAAATGGGCCAATTGACTTCCCGCTGGAAGTTCGCCAAGCCGCATTCATAAGAATGAGGTATGGCCTTGATGTGACTAAGGCGTCATACATGAAAAGGGGTTTAATCGGGCAGTGGAGATATCTTGCACACGTCTTCATGGTGTGCTTCGCTCCGAAGAAAGCAGGTTTTGATTATATTGTGTCGAAGATTCAGTCGGCAATGATCGCGTTAGTTTACAATCAGAGGTTCAGTTACTCTGAAATGTTCTTTGCGGAGTTTGTTCACCAAATAACAGCTCCAACAAGAGAAAGATTTTTGTTGTATCCGAGGTTTGTGATGATGCTGATCTGACATTTCTTGCCAAACCTGCCGCAATTACCAGAGATACAAAGCGTAGCAGTGATCGACAAAAGGATTTTTGCTGATTGTCAAGCCCACAGGGGTGTTTTGGCTAGACCAGTGGAGGCACCGCTTTTTGGTGCTGTGGTGAATCCAGATTTTCAAGCCCCTGAAGGTGCAAACTGGGTCGGGGAAGTTCATGTACCGCAGCAGCCGCAACAACAACAGCAACAGCCTACGCCTCAATAACAACAAAGAAGGAGGCAGAGACCTTCAGCTAGACAGACTCAGGCTACTAGGCCTTCAACGAGCAGAGTGCAAGAACCAGAAGAAGCTGGTCCTTCAAGTGTAGCCCCTGTAACTGATCCATGGGTGGAGACATTGGAAGAAATATGGGCACAAGGGCCGCTTGCAAATGAGGAGATTACTTCTGAACTAGTTGGAGATATTCTGGAACCACCAGCTGGTGAAGATTATATTTTTCGCCAGATAGAGGATTATGTGCCAGAGCAAGAATGTCAAGCTGAGTCGATATCTGAATTTGAATCAGAAGAAGCAGAAGAGATTGAGATTGAGGAAGAGACAGAAGACCCGTCTATATAAATAAGCACATATGGATCCCGCATAATGGTGATAAATCAAGAGGCAGAGAAAAGAAGAGTGTCTAGGGCTTCGGAAGAGGATGATTCCGATTTCGAGATTAAGGATACTACACCTTTGGTGCCTAGGCATAGGGCCAAAAGGCATTGTTTTATGCAGGGAGCTTCATCGGCCTTTGCTTCTGAGCCAGAATTTCCAACCGCTCAGCCATCAGCTCAAACAGCCATTCCTCCACCACCGCCACCTATTCAAACATCCATTCCACCACCAATCATTCCGACACCCATCCAATCCATTCCATCCACCTCAGCCATCTTCACTGACAATCAACGGTTTTCTGAGCTCAGAAGCAAGGTTGATTTCCAACAAGTCCAAATATTTCAGCTCACTAAAGCCATCAGCGAGATACAAACGCATAATGCAAATATTGACAAAGAGAATGTAGAGTTGAAGACATTTGTTGGAAAGATTGAACAAGAGATTCTTGAGTTGAAGACGTTCGTTGCAGATCACGCTGCAGAAATCCGTGCGATGAGGTTCTTATTGAGCAATTAATGAAAAATCTAAAGGCTCAGGGGGAGACAAGTTGCAGGGATTCTGAGGAGCTGAGAAGGGGAGACGATGATGAAGGCAATGATCCCGATGCACCTAAAGACAGTGAGCCAGTAGATTTTTCTGATGCTCAACATGCTGAACTTCAGGGGGAGCCAAGTCAGACTGGTGTTGAAGGAGGGGAAGGAGGTGAAGCTGGTCCCTCAAAGACCTATGAAAGCGAAATGATAGACGCTTTGAGAGATATTGAGGAAGAAGTGATGGAATTTGATTTTGAAGAAGAGATAGAGGAGTTGGAGGAAGGAGAATTCATACCGGAGGATATAGTTGATTGGAGATCTGATGACGAAGTGATAGAGGATGAGGACGATAATGTCAATGAAGTGATTGTAAATTCACAGCCTATCACGGAGTTATATGTGCGAGATAATCAAAATGTGATTGATATATATGAGATCAAAATAGCCTCGGTCGAAGATTCTGAACATGAAGAAGCAGAAAAGGAGCCATCTAGGGCTGATTTGATGAATCTGTGGTTCAAGAAAGAAGAAAAGAAGACAGAGCCAAAGACGAAGATGAAGAAAAGAATGAGAGTTCCAGGCTCAGGAAATCTCTCAGGAGGAATTATAAGCTGGTTCTTTGACCGAGAACTGCAACTATTTATATTGAAAAGGAGATATGGTCTTCAATACCTGAGGCGTACGCTTAAAGTGTTTAACACATTGCCGAAGGTAGAAGTGAAGGAGTTAGCTTGGAAAGAATTGATCAACATTGGAGATGACCCTTATGCTGAAGTGATCGCAAAGATAATCAGAAGAGAGGGTAGATCTGGAAAATTTGAAAGACTCAAGTCGAGGTCAGGAAAGAGAGTTGAGGATGAGTCGAGGATAGATCCTCATACTGGAAAGCCGTGGACTAAAATGGTTTACAAACTCGTCAGATGCTTGAAGAAGGTGCCAATGAATTCGATGCCACAGAATGTTTTAAGCAACATGAAATGGTGGTATGTCGACAATGACACAGCTGAAGCAGTCATGGAAGATACAGAAGACAAAGTTATTTTGCGAATGTATGATCCATTACATCTTATAAACCTATCGAAGGACGACCTGAAGAAGCTGCATGATCAACCTATCTTCTTTCATGAAGGATGGAGGTCTGATGCCAGGAAGCACCAGAAGGTAGTAAAAGTATGTATAGATGCAGGACTATATGCAGGTAGCAGTCTATATGGTTCTAGTACTTAATAAAATATAAATAGTTAGAAGCTATCGTCAAGGGGGAGTCTGTTGGTACACCTTGTGTGACGATAGCAGTCTAAGTATAGTTGGCATTTTGTGTAAGTCAAATTACGTAATATTGAATAATGGCTAGTGTTTGACATATGTTATTTTGTGTGTTTGATATTTATTGTTTGTATGTTTGAACTTGGTATAACGTATTACAAGAAGTTCAAACAAAAAGATTAAAGATATATTCAAACATAAGTTAAATCATATGTTCCAATAGAAGTGTGAAAGTAGAAATTCGAATTTGATATAAATTCGAATTTGTACATACTGGTAAATTCGAATTTGTCAAGTGGACAAATTCGAATGGGCCTTGGGCCTGATTCGAATTTGTCCTAAGACAAACTCGAATTCGTCAGTATAATTAAGGATTAACTCGAATAATTAGTGGACTTTTGCAGAATTTCGGAGTGTGATTAAGCAAAGGCGATCTCGAGTTTACTAGTATTCAGAGAGTGTTTTCGGAGAGAATCATTGTGTAGGTACGTTTGTAGTCGTTCGTATAACGTCGTGGTAGTCTCCGTGTTTTGTGCGTGTGATCTTACCGTCAAGCCGCTAACGAGGATTCCGCACTCGTTGGACGGTGTCGCGTCTAGATAGATCCGTGAGTTTCAAGACCTTACAGCGGAGGATGACCACTGGCTCCAGTTATCTGAAGATGAAGATATTCTAGATGAGGATGCTCATATTTGTCTGAAATCAGAAACTCTCAATGAGTCAGAATTAAGTGAATCAGCCATGACAGCTGAGGATGAAGTATGGGTTGGTTTAATAGATGAAGAGGATGAAGAAAGACAAGAATCTGAGGAGGAAGAGACAGAAGAAGTTGTGTTGATGGCAACTGGAAAAACAGATATTGAGGACAATGAAGATTCAGAATCAGACAGATCAGATGGTTCAGACAAACCTGAGGTACATTCCAACTCTGAATTTGATATTGATGAATCTTGTGTGCTAGAAGAAAAATTAACTCATATGGCCTGTATGCTTAAAAAGTTTGAAAAATCATTAAAGGCTGAAAAGAAAAATGCTCATTCTTTGGAAAACAAACTTCGTAATGAACATAACTTAGTTTTAGATTTTTCCAAAGATAAAGCATTAGTCTTACGAGTAGTTTTAGATTTACAAGATAAAGAGAGAGAACTGCAAAGCAAAATACTAGATCCTAATCATAATATATCTGACCTACAAGAAAGACTGAGAATAGCAGAATTAGAAGCTTCAAATTTTTCTGTAAAATATCATGCTATTTTTGAATAACGAACTAAACTTTATGAGAAAATAAAGAAGATGGAAGATGAATTTATCAAAAGAGGGCAAATAGATCAAACCATTTATTTAAATCAACCGAAAGACACAGAATTTTATAATTCTAAATCTGGTATTGGTTGGGAAAATCCAAAGTATCTGACAAAGGCAATATCTAGTTCACCAACGTTATATGATGTCAGATACATGAACTTAGGATTAAAAATGGAGTTTATGTAAGTATCTGATGAAGTAGAATCTAGTGAAGCAACAAAAAGATTACGATCAGACAAAATGCAAAATTCTGTTCATTATAACAGAATAAATGAAGCAAACAATAATATTGATAATAAAGAAGAGTACATTCAAACATATTCTGAAAAGGATTTGTCTGAATCACCTACTCAATCTCAAAAGTTATACCTGCCATCTTCAATTCTAGAAAAGATAATTTCTGATCTAGACTTGAAAATTAAAAATTTTGAGATAGAATATAGATCTCTCAAGGCTGAACTAAAAACTATGGAACAAAAGTTACAAAATGAGTCTAAGAACAAAAAGTTGTCTGATCCACAATCTTCAACTTCTCTAGATTCTATCAATTCAGAAAAGGAATTTGATCTGTTTATGCACTCTGACTTTAATTCCTTAGAGGAAATGTTTGTTAAAATTGATGAATTTGTCAAACCTTTAAATAACAAACAATCAGATGATCAAAAAGAACCTGTTAAAATTCTACAAAGAATTTCTACAGATTCAATAAAATCATCTGAAAATTCACAAACATTACAACAAAAGAAGGAGAAAACAAAAGTTATTTTTAACACTCCTAGCTTTGAAAAAGGTGAATCATCTTCAACAAAGAACTCCATTGCACTTAGAGTCCAATCTTCAAAAGGTAAGATAAATTTGCAAAAGAAACAAGTGTCTAAGTCTACTAATTCTCTTGTTTCTTTTATTTCAGATATCATTGTGAAAGGTTCAAGAAAACAAGTTTGGAGAAAGAAGAAAAGAGAACAAAAAAACAAGAATATAAAACAAGAGTGGCGCGTGAAGAACAATATTGTTACAGATAGAAATAGCAACATTGAACACTCTGTCTGTAATAATAAATTTGTTAATAATTCATGTATAAAATTCTCTAGAACAGACTTAATTGCTTTGAACTCTAGTGCTTGTAATCCTCTAATTGTAAAATCTGATAAGCTGTCTGGAAACCAAAGAAAAAGGACCCATGTTCTAAACAGAATAAGGTTCCACAGAAAATTATTTCAAAAACAGTTCACCACGAATTGTACAAAAGTAAATACCTAAACGAACTGTTCAAATGTGGGTACCTAAATCAACATCAAATGTTAAGCAAAAAGCCATATCTGTTGAGAAAACAAATAATACTTTACATGATTTGCCTAAAACAAACGTACCCAACTACAAGTGGGTACCTCATGTGCTATTTCGTCTTATAGGTAAACCATGTTTGGAATCTTGACTCCGGATGTTCCAAGCATGTGACCGGACAAAGAGACATCCTGACGAACTTTGTAGAAAAGTTCTGTGGGACGGTCAGATTTGGAAATGATCAGTTTTGTCCGATCAGAGGATACAGGAGTCTCACATACGACAAAATTACCATTCAAAAAGTTTTCCACGTTGATGGTCTTGGACATAATTTGTTTAGCATTGGACAGTTGTGTGATAAAGGATTGGAAGTCAATTTCAAAGCTAATCGGTGCAGCATCAGATCCGGGGAAGGTAAAGAAATACTGGCAGGAAACAGGAAAACCAATTTGTACTCCATTGACTTAGCCTCTATTAATCTGAAGAAAGATGTTTGCCTACTGTCAAAAGCTACATCTAAAATAGCATGGCTATGGCATCGTCGCCTTTCACATCTGAACTTCAATGAATTAACCAACCTAGCGAAAGGAGGGTTAGTTAAAGGGCTGCCTACTCTCAAATTCAGAAAGGAGCAGTTGTGTGCCACATGTGAAAAAGGAAAGATGACAAGAGCTTCACACAAATCCAAATCCGAACACTCATCCACGAGAGCACTAGAATTATTACATATGGATTTGTGTGGACCAATGAAAGTATAAAGCATTAATAAGATACGATACATATTGGTGATAGTTGATGACTATTCACGATACACATGGGTTTTCTTCCTGAGGTCCAAATCAGATGCAACCGAAACTATCATAGACTTCATCCGGAAAATACAAGTGAAGTTGCAACTTACAATTCAATCAATCCGCTCAGATAACAGAACAGAATTCAAGAACAAATCGCTTGAATCATTTTTGAATTCTGTAGGAATCACACATCAGTTTTTAGCTGCTAGAACTCCACAACAGAACGGTGTCGTTGAAAGAAGAAATAGGACACTAGTGGAATCAGCTAGGAGGATGTTGGCATATTCAAATTTACCGTTATTCTTATGGGCCGAAGCAGTTGCAACAGCTTGTTTCACACAAAATCGTTCAATCATTAATAAAAGATTCGGAAAGACTCCTTATGAATTAATAAATAAACGAATACCTAATATTAAATTTTTCCATGTCTTTGGTTGCAGATGCCTTATTCTAAACGACAAAGACAATCTTGGAAAGTTTAATCAAAAGGCATATGAAGGTATTTTCATAGGATATTCAAAGGAATCGGTCGCTTTCCTTGTCTACAACAAGAGAACCAAGACAGTCAACGAGAGCGTCAACGTCAAATTTGATGAAGGAGTGGTAATGGCTTCTAAACACACCAGTTCAGGACCCGAACCTAACAAGTAGACTTCAATGGAGTCACCTGAACAGAATGCTGAAAATTCTGAATTACATAAGTTGTTTGAGAATTTTTATGAAGACTACTTTGAGAAGCCCAAAACTAATGTTCTGAATTTGGTGCATGACAGGATTACTGAAGATCCCGTCATAGTCTCTGATCTTTCTCATCAACAAGTGTCAGAAGAAACTGGAGAAGCCTCAACTACTAATGTACACCTGCCAACGGAAAGTGTACAACCCATTAAACCTCCAGCATCTTCTGAAACATCCTTAGCATCCAAACATTCAGAAGCTCCTAACTCAGATATCCCACCTACTACATCTGAAGTAACCCCTAGACCAACATATTTAGATCGTAATCCCAATCAAGACCAAATAGAACCGTTTCCACATACTTTTAAGTGGACGAGAAATCACCCAATAGTAAACATTATTGGTGATCCATCCGCTTCAGTCCAAACCAGAAGAGCCACCATAAACGAGTTCGTATTTTCAAATTTTCTAAGCAAAATAGAGCCTAAGAGTGTGAAAGAAGCACTTCTTACCGCTGATTGGATTGTTGCGATGCAAGAAGAACTGAACTATTTCGAACGGTTAAAGGTCTGGGGACTTGTTGAGCGCCCTAAAGACAAATCCATCATAGGCACGAAGTGGATCTTTAAAAACAAGAAGGACGAACATGGAGTAATCATTCGCAATAAAGCTCGCCTCGTTGCCAAAGGATACAACCAACAAGAAGAGATTGATTACGATAAAACGTTTGCACCAGTTGCACGAATCAAAGCGATTAGAATGTTTTTAGCTTTTGCCGCTCACAAAAACTTTACAGTTTATCAAATGGATGTTAAAACTGCGTTTTTGAACGGGGAACTAACCGATGAAGTATATACTTATCAGCCTGAAGGCTTTACTGATCCTTCGAAACCTGAGCATGTATATATTTTAGATAAGTCACTGTGTGGCCTTAAACAAGCACCGCGTGTTTGGTATGATGCAATTTCAAAATATCTGTTGAAATGTGGATTCAACAAAGGTGCAGTTGACACAACCCTGTTTATAAAACGTCAGGGGCCGGATATCATAGTAATACAAATATATGTAGATGACATAATATTTGGGTCTAGAAATCCGGAATTTTGTAAGAAATTCGCATTTTTAATGTCCCAAAAATTCGAAATGAGCATGATGGGAGAAATAAATTTTTTCTTAGGATTACAAGTTAAACAACTGGCTGATGGTATTTTTATCAATCAGTCAAAATATATACAAGACATGTTAAAGAAATTTAACATGGTTAACAGTACTCCTATGAAAACTCCCATGGCTCAGGATTCAAAGTCAAAACTCGATGAGGACATTTCGGGGAAACCTGTAGATGTGACTCACTATCGAGGTATAATTGGGTCATTGATGTATTTAACAACAAGTAGACCGGATATTATGTATGCTACATGTGTGTGTGCAAGATATCAGGCGAATCCTAAAGAATCACATTTAACAGCTGCGAAAAGAATTTTAAGATATCTCAAGGGATCTACAAACCTCGGTTTGTGGTATCCCAGAAAATCTTCATTTAATCTAACTGCTTTTTCTAACGCTGATCACGCAGGTGATAAGATGGATAGAAAAAGTACGTCTGGAGCAGTGCAGTTCTTAGGTGACAAACCCGTATGATGGTCATCCAAGAAACAACATTGCGTCTCATTGTCTACAGCTGAAGCAGAATACGTTGTTGTATCTTCTTGCTGTTCTCAGGTGTTGTGGATGAAAAGCCAACTGCGCTATTACGGGTTTACACCAAAGAAAATACCTATCTACTGTGATTCTCAGAGCGCAATAGCTATTGCATCAAATCCGGTGC